>CM067217.1:91187352-91442995 GCA_034190945.1 Octodonta nipae | reverse complement strand
TTTTATTCGACTGTACTTATTTTAGAACCATAACAAAAAAATTTCTTTTTAATTACAATCACAATTATTTACTTCGTTTTTCCAAGCTTTTATAATTTTCTTAACATTGCACAATCTTAAGTAAAATTACAAAATGCCAGAAACTAGAGCTGTAGCACAAATGTAGAGCCCTACAAGCTCTCAGAACGTTTTGCCATTATTCCCGAATACGATGGGAACCCAATATTTTTAAACACATTTATTTGTTCTTGCAATACCGCATATAATATGGCATCTGATAATCAGCAAGTTCTGTTAATTCTCCGCATTAAGAACAAACTCCGTGGACGAGCCGCTGAACTAGTTAATTCACGTGACCCCAGTCATTTAGTGGACATTCAAAGTCTATTAGAAAACCATTTTGGAGATCCAAGGGATCTCTCCGCCCTCATTCAGGACCTGCAAAGAATGAGGCAATTACCAAACGAGTCTCCAATGGCATTTTCAGCTAGGCTTCAAACGCACTAAGCTAAAATGTTAGCAGGTGTTAATAAACAAATCTAACTGTCAAGGAGAAACAGGCGCAAATTGACTTAATCGAGTCAATGGCTCTAACTAGCCTACTTACGGGTCTAGAGCCGAAAATTGGCCATTGTGCGAGTCAGTAATCCCAGAGATATCCTGACCGCCATTTCCCGCATTAAAAGAGAATTACAGTTGTCTAATTTAGAAACTCAAAAATTCTCAGTCAACCGAAATGCACCCCAACCGCCTCGTAAGCCGAATAATGGTCCACCCCCAAAACAATGTTCGTTATGTAAAAAGATCGGACATTTCAGCAGCGAATGTCTCATCAGACTGAGACAATCCCAGACTAACCAAAATTCTCACCCAAACTATTCAGGCCATCGCCCATATTATGCGAATCAGTCTGCTAATCAACCTACAAATTTTATAATAGACCTCAATTTTCTCACCAACAACAACAACCCTCAATAAGTAGACCAACTCCAACTTCTAGTAATTATAGGCCAAATCAGAATTTTTTCAAACAACAACACCGAAAACTCACCACCTAAATAACCAACAATTTGATCAATATATACAAACCTATAATTTTACCTACGATGAACCACAAAATGTTCAAACACAAACTGAATACCAAACCGTATCAGACAATTATTACCCGGAAACAAACAAACCCCACAGATACGAATATCATCCAAACGAAAACGCATGTTATGACAATTATAACGAACAATATGATGAGTATTACGACAGCGAACAGTTTCCTTCCCAACAAAATTTTCAGACTATCCCTGCAAAGCAAAACCTCCCGATCACGAGATCTCCGATCTTCAAACACAAATTCAAACGATGAACATCACCGACTCTTCCAATACATACAAACCCCTTATTGACACCGGAGCAGGAATGTCAATATTTAAGCCGAAACTTGCCAACGATTTAAACAACGATTTCCCGAAAACGTAGTCATCCAAGGAATCACTGATCAGAAAATCTTAATCAACGAATCCACCCTTGTACCTTTCAATGCCGCCGACCCCACAAGGTGTATATTTGCAATATCGACATTGAATTCGACGGATTACTGGGTTCAGATTTCCTTGAACATTATAACTGCGTTATAGACTTCAACAGCAAACAACTTGTGCCAATTTTAAAAGTTTACCTCCCTACAAACTTACGGATGATACTGTCATGCGTACTCAGAATCCTTCAGCATTCAATAACTGCATCCCAGTTAATACAATTTCTTTAGAACACCGAAAAGAACAAATCTGTAAATTAAAATGTAACCTCACTAATACTGAGGCCTTCCTATCAACGGCCGAAATAGAAAAACTTTATCTTCCCCATGCCCTTGCTAAAATTAATGAAAAAGGCGAATTTCTTACTTCCGTTTTAAATGCAAATGCTATCCCCAAAACTGTTAATTTCGACAATTTGGAACTCGAACCGATAAATAATTTTTTCGTAAACATTCTTTCCGAAAATAACTCACAAAACTTAACCAAGCCTGATAGACAAACTACAATTATGGAACAACTTCGGTTAGAACATCTGAACGATGAGGAAGCCGAACTTATTTCTCAACTTTGCCTCGAATATTCCGACATATTCTATTTAAAAGGTGACCAACTGACCTTTACAAACGAAATCAAACATTCAATAGATACTAATAACGCTAAACCGTGTTTCACAAAGTCATATCGGTACCCCCAAATACACAAACAAGAGGTAAAAAGTCAGATATCAAAGATGCTTGACCAAGGCATTGTACGTCCGTCTAATTCGCCATGGTCATCTCCGGCTTGGGTAGTTCCCAAAAAACTAGACGCATCTGGTACCCAAAAATGGCGTGTCGTCGTCGATTATCGTAAACTAAATGAACTTACTTTTGACGACAAATACCCCCTACAGAACATTTCGGATTTACTTGACCAACTTGGCAAATGCCAATACTTCACCACTCTCGAATTAGCTTCAGGGTTTCACCAAATCGAAATCAATACTAAAGACATCCAAAAAACAGCATTTACAGTTGATAATGGCCATTTCGAATTCGTTAGAATACCATTCGGTCTTAAGAACGCTCCATCCACCTTCCAAAGGGTAATGGATGATATTCTTTTAGGTGTTCAAAACGAGAGATGTTTAGTCTATACGGACGACATTATCGTTTATTCTCCGACTATACATGAGCACATAGCCCGACTTTCTGAAATTTTCAAACGATTGCGAAAAGCTAATCTAAAGATCCAACCCGACAAATGCGAATTCCTTCGCAAAGAGGTCGCACATCTTGGCCACCTTATAACTCCCGAAGGCGTGAAGCCTAATCCCTCAAAGGTAGATTGTATCTTAAATTTTCCCCAACCAAAAAACCCAAAAGATATCAAGTCCTTCTTAGGGTTAGCTGGTTATTAGAGGCGATTCATTCCCAATTTCGCCAAGATTTCGAAACCTTTGACAAGATTACTTCAAAAGACATGCCTTTCCAGTTCTATTCAGAATGCGTCAAATCTTTTGACGAATTAAAAAGAGCCCTTATTTCTACCCCCATACTCATATACCCTAATATTCAAGAGCCATTTATTCTTACAACCGACGCCAGTTCATTTGATATCGGCGCAGTGCTCTCTCAAGGCCCCATAGGAAAGATTTGCCGGTAGCCTATGCCTCCAGAACTCTCTGCAATGCTGAAACTAAGTATTCAACCATAGAACGAGAACTCCTTGCAATAGTGTGGGCGGTTAAACACTTTCGTCCGATAATTTTTGGCCGTAAGTTTTTACTTCTGACCGATCACCGCCCGTTAACTTGGCTGTTTTCTATAAAGGATCCTGGAAGTAGACTTGCAAGATGGCGCCTTAAACTCGAAGAGTACGACTATCAAATAATTTACAAACCCGGCAAAGTAAATACAAACGCTCTCTCTCGCATTAAAGTTAACAACTTTAATGAATACATATCATTTCAAGCAAACAATCATCTAACACCATTTACAGTACTCCAAAAAAACGAAAATGACGATGACTCACAAGAACCCCAGACAAGAAGTCCCATTAATCTCCAACAAATCTCTGAAGAATTTAGAACTTTTGTCGAGCGATATCAAAGCGTCTCACTCATAGATATGAGACAAAATTCAATTTTCTAATTGCCAACTCTTACACCGAGGAAACAAAAACATCCTAGTATTTCCTCAAGCCTCTCTCATGAAAGATTTTCACCATCACATCATCGAAGACATTTTTGAGGAAAATGCTGATTTCCGTACCCCTAGAGTAAATGTCTTTGCAAGCAAAAGTGTCAGAAAAAGACACTATTACATCGTCCCTCTCTTCTGACCCAGAAGTAGTCAACGAGATTCTTTTCGCATCTTTGTATAATAGTAGAGATGTGTTCACTGAAACCGAAGTATTCTGTGTTGAGAATCAAATGGAACTGCCCATTTTGTAATACTTTCGTTTATCTTTTCCGAAATCGATATCAAATGAAAAGTTTGCCAAATATCGTCCAAACGGTTGAGAAAGACCAAATACCTATCATTCGACCAATTCCATAACAGCAAAAATAATATACATCGAGGTATCAATGAAACTCCGCAGAATAAAAGAAAAATACAATTGTCAGGGACTGACTAAGGACGTTGACAATTTTATCCAAAACTGTCAAACTTTTTTGATTTAAATTATCAATATTTACTCATATAATAACCACATAACATTGAAAACTGGTAGCTGTCGTAATATTTTTGTAATATGAGCTTTTCAGAATTATGTAATACTGCATATACAGGGTATAAATAGTTTGAGTGCATATATTTTAGGCGCTGACCAAATAAAACAAAAACTCTTTTAACACTATGGTCTATAGTAAATTATTGTCAATGTAGTAACGTCGCGCTAAAAAATAGATTCACTTGTAGCGTGAATATTAAAAGAATGTGTCACCACAAAACAATAAACAACTGTTATTTTTATTGTATTAAATAGTTACATAGTTTCGAGGGCTGGTAGATTTATTTATGTAAATAAAATTTTATGAAATATTATTTTCAAAAATGTAGTCTCTTAATATCTATTAATTCAAATGAATATTTATATTTGGCGATTTATTTTCTGCATCAAGTTGAAGAAGGGAGGATCATAACATTTTTTATGTGTAGTTTTTTTAGGTGTGAAATTCTACGAAAAATAATTATTACTCATAAAATTAATATTTATTATGTTAGACAAACAAATACCTATGTACTTATAGGATATCATTATGATAGAGCTCTGGAGAACAAAAGGATTATTTATAGTAAATATTCAAAATTTAACATTCTTGCTATTACATTTGCTTTCACTACGAATTAATAGCATGTCCAATCTTTACCTAAGTGTATAATTGTCACTATTTGTCACAAACTAATACATTCGAACTCACAATTCACAACAGATTTTATTTATTTCTCCAATTTATTTTTTAAAATGAAAATCAAATCACGAACGCTACGTCGAATGTCACGCAAAAATCACTTTCACTTACTTACAAGAACCGATCAGCAAAATGCAATCGTGGCATCAGTAAGCTGTAGTACTGAGTAAGGCATGTTATATATTGTCACGTAGGACAAATTATAACAGAATATTTAGCAATCACACCGTTTACACCCTGTATATTTAGAAAGACTTGCAACCAAACAAGTTTTAAAATTACGGATAAGCAGGATTTAACCGAACACCTTAAGCTAGCTGACCCGTCCCAGCTTGGCGCGGGCTAGACAAATCGGCTTATTTGACATAATTATCTTAAACATTTTTAAATTTGGTAATGTCCATATCCCGTACATTTTTAGATTTTTTATGAAAATCATTTTAGCATTATTATTCATGAGCGAAAATTATAGGGCACAAATTCTAAAAATACTTTATTTTCGGATTTAATATGATGACCTAATTTTCATTTCAGACGTTATTCGTGTTTTTGACATTTCTGATATCTTTGACATTTCGAACATTTTTTATATTTTTGGCGTTTATGACATTTTTGACATATGCTGTTTTTAACTTTTTTGACTCTCCTTTACATTTACGGTGACGTAAGCATTTTCAGTTATATTCGTTAGTTTTGAGGTTTTGACATTTTTCTTGTTTTAGGTTTTTGATACAATAAAGTTAATAATTTTGACAAATTGTATATTGTTGTAATGTTTGGTGTATTTAATATTCTTAACGTTTGGAGGCTTATCTAATACTATAATACGAGCAATGTTTGTATATATATATATATATATATATATATATATATATATATATATATGAACTAAGCTAGGTTCCGGGTGAGAACCGCGTCTGAATTTATTGAATACTCGACGTTTCGACTCCTGCTTTGGAGCCATTATCAAGAGACAAAAGTGAAAAAGAGAGTTTCAGAGTCTAGATCGAACTCGGGGCCTCAATCTGCCTACTCCCCAAGAGTCACTAGGTAACTGAACTGAATTTGAGTCTGCTCTGCTTCTTTTATTTATAGTTAGCGCTGGTGTAGAAGAAGATGTCACGTGATGAGGCTGTGTTGTGATTGGTTGGGTATTGGTGGGCGTGTCTGCTTTGTTTAATCTGGCAATTACGGAGGTCCAGGCTGTGGGAAGGCGAGTGCTGTCATCGCGTCTATTTAGACAGAGAGGTCTTTTCTCTATTTCGATGGCTTCGCGAATAGTGGATGCCCTAAGAGAATTGAGAGATATGATAGTCCTACTGTCCTCGAAGTTGATAGAGTGTCCTGTTTGGATATGGTGATGCGCGAGAGCTGAAGTCGGATCTTTTTTACGAACTGACAGAGAGTGTTCATATACTCGATGGTTAACGCGCCTGTTGGTACGACCGATGTAGCTTTGTGGGCAATCGCGACATGAGATTTCGTAAACTCCTCGATCCTCGTTAGGTACTTTGTCTTTGGGGTTACCGGTTAAGTTGCCTATAGTTTGAGTGGTGTTGAAGATAGTCTTTATTTGATGTCTTTGTAAAATCCGTGCTATTTTGTCAGTGACTCCTCGAATGTATGGAAGTACGGCTTTTTGATGTTGTTGTTCTGTTTCTGACGGGTTGGTGTGATTGGGGGTTGTTGAGATTGATGAATTATACGCGCAATGTGGTCCGGATGATAACCGTTTTGTCGAAGGATTTGTTGAAGATTATTAAGTTCGTTTTGTCTATTGTCAATATCTGTTAAACGAATAGATCTAAGAGTCAAAGATTTCATTACAGAACTCAATTGGGCAGGGTGGTGGTGTGATTGGGCATTTAAGTATCGATTGGTATGGGTTGGTTTTCTATAGACGGTATGTGAGAATCTGTCATTGTTGGTTTTTGTTATGAGGACATCAAGAAACGGGAGAGAAGAATCGGACTCGATTTCCATTGTAAATTGTATATTAGAATGTATAGTATTGAGGTGTTGTAGGAAGAAGTCTAATGAATCTCTGCCATGAGGCCAAATGACAAAAGTATCATCTACATATCTAAGCCAACAGGAAGGTTTTAAATTAGACGAGTTTAGGGCCTGGGTTTCGATTTGTTCCATGAAAATGTTAGCAAGCACTGGAGAAAGAGGTGAACCCATGGGGCCCCACGGACTTGTTTGAACAGAGTGCCTTGAAATGAAAAATAAGTGTTAGAAGAACAGTGTTGTACAAGTTTGATGATGTCAGAAGAGATATTGTGTTTTGTTTTTAGAATATCTAACGTTTCTGAAATGGGGACATTGGTGAAAAGAGATACAACATCGAAGCTAACTAGGATATCATTTTCTGAAATTCTGTAACCACTTAGGATATCTAGGAAGGAAGAAGAGTTCTTTACGTACGAGGATGCTTGCTCGGCTAGAGGTTGGAGGGTTTTGGCTAAGTACCGGGCTAATTCTTGGGTCGGGGATTGTACCGAACTGACAATGGGCCTAAGAGGAATGTCCGGCTTATGAATTTTGGGTAGTCCGTAAATTTTCGGAATTTTAGAAGACTTTTCACGAGGAATGATGATCTTTTTGACGTCAAGAGGAAGTTGTGTCCTGTTGATGATTTCCTTAGTCTTTTTCTCTAAGTAAGTAGTAGGATTATTGTTCATTATTTCGTAGTCTGCAGTGTGGATTAGGGAATTCATCTTGTGAACATAGTCCTTAGTATTGAGAAGAACAGTCGCGTTACCTTTGTCGGCAGGAAGAATAGTTATGTCATCGTTGTTACGTAGTTGTTTTAGTGCATGTCTTTCGTTAGAAGTTAGGTTTGATTTTGGTGGCTTTGATGTGCGGAGTACTCTAGCAATGTCTTGACGAGTATCTTCAGCCTCAATATCTGTTAGTTCAACCAAAGCTACCTCAACTTGAGAAATGATTCTTTCAGTTGGAATAGTTTTCGGCGTCACCGCGAAATTGAAACCTTTGGATAGGACGTGTAAACTGGTAGAGTCTTAGGGGAAGTCAGAAAAGTTATGGACGGTCGTCTGAGGGGGTGAGGTGACAGCGGGTTGTTGTTTTGTAATAAGTCGTGTTAGCTTAAGTTTTTGAGTGACTGTTTTCTTTGGGCCAGGTGTTCGGCTTTATCGCTCGAAATGCGATTAAAATTGTCCCACAGAATTGGATGAGGATTGAAAGTATGTAATGATGAATAACAGTGATACAAATTTCGGTTGGTTTGGTCAAGTTGATATCTGATTGAATGGATGGAATTTCGTAAGAGGGCTAAACTTGCTTTGTTAAGAATACTGGAAACTGAACGTGAAGAAGAGTGATGTTTTAGTTTGAAAGTATTTGGAATGACGTTATAAGTTCTACAAGATTTGAGGAAAACAAGATCACAAAGAAGCAGAGATTTTCGAATAAGAAGTTTGCTGTATGTTTTGGTGAGTTGGAAGAAATCCTCCCCGTAGAGGCGAATGAAATGTTCTGAGAGGCTTCCGCGGTCATTATTATGAACTAAGCTAGGTTCCGGGTGAGAACCGCGTCTGAATTTATTGAATACTCGACGTTTCGACTCCTGCTTTGGAGCCATTATCAAGAGACAAAAGTGAAAAAGAGAGTTTCAGAGTCTAGATCGAACTCGGGGCCTCAATCTGCCTACTCCCCAAGAGTCACTAGGTAACTGAACTGAATTTGAGTCTGCTCTGCTTCTTTTATTTATAGTTAGCGCTGGTGTAGAAGAAGATGTCACGTGATGAGGCTGTGTTGTGATTGGTTGGGTATTGGTGGGCGTGTCTGCTTTGTTTAATCTGGCAATTACGGAGGTCCAGGCTGTGGGAAGGCGAGTGCTGTCATCGCGTCTATTTAGACAGAGAGGTCTTTTCTCTATTTCGATGGCTTCGCGAATAGTGGATGCCCTAAGAGAATTGAGAGATATGATAGTCCTACTGTCCTCGAAGTTGATAGAGTGTCCTGTTTGGATATGGTGATGCGCGAGAGCTGAAGTCGGATCTTTTTTACGAACTGACAGAGAGTGTTCATATACTCGATGGTTAACGCGCCTGTTGGTACGACCGATGTAGCTTTGTGGGCAATCGCGACATGAGATTTCGTAAACTCCTCGATCCTCGTTAGGTACTTTGTCTTTGGGGTTACCGGTTAAGTTGCCTATAGTTTGAGTGGTGTTGAAGATAGTCTTTATTTGATGTCTTTGTAAAATCCGTGCAATTTTGTCAGTGACTCCTCGAATGTATGGAAGTACGGCTTTTTGATGTTGTTGTTCTGTTTCTGACGGGGTTGGTGTGTGATTGGGGGTTGTTGAGATTGATGAATTATACGCTCAATGTGGTCCGGATGATAACCGTTTTGTCGAAGGATTTGTTGAAGATTATTAAGTTCGTTTTGTCTATTGTCAATATCTGTTAAACGAATAGATCTGAGAGTCAAAGATTTCATTACAGAACTCAATTGGGCAGGGTGGTGGTGTGATTGGGCATTTAAGTATCGATTGGTATGGGTTGGTTTTCTATAGACGGTATGTGAGAATCTGTCATTATTGGTTTTTGTTATGAGGACATCAAGAAACGGGAGAGAAGAATCGGACTCGATTTCCATTGTAAATTGTATATTAGAATGTATACCATTGAGGTGTTGTAGGAAGAAGTCTAATGAATCTCTGCCATGAGGCCAAATGACAAAAGTATCATCTACATATCTAAGCCAACAGGAAGGTTTTAAATTAGACGAGTTTAGGGCCTGGGTTTCGATTTGTTCCATGAAAATGTTAGCAAGCACTGGAGAAAGAGGTGAACCCATGGGGGCCCCACGGACTTGTTTGAACAGAGTGTTTTGAAATGAAAAATAAGTGTTAGAGGAACATTATTGTACAAGTTTGATAATGTCAGAAGAGATATTGTATTTTGTTTTTAGAATATCTAACGTTTCTGAAATGGGGACATTGGTGAAAAGAGATACAACATCGAAGCTAACTAGGATGTCATTTTCTGAAATTCTGTAACCACTTAGGATATCTAGGAAGGAAGAAGAGTTCTTTACGTACGAGGATGCTTGCTCGGCTAGAGGTTGAAGGGTTTTCGCTAAGTACCGGGCTAATTCTTGGGTCGGGGATTGTACCGAACTGACAATGGGTCTAAGAGGAATGTCCGGCTTATGAATTTTGGGTAGTCCGTAAATTTTCGGAATTTTAGAAGACTTTTCACGAGGAATGATGATCTTTTTAATGTCAAGAGGAAGTTGTGTCCTGTTGATGATTTCCTTAGTCTTTTTCTCTAAGTAAGTAGTAGGATTATTGTTTATTATTTCGTAGTCTGCAGTGTGAAGTAGGGAATTCATCTTGTGAACATAGTCCTTAGTATTGAGAAGAACAGTCGCGTTACCTTTGTCGGCAGGAAGAATAGTTATGTCATCGTTGTTACGTAGTTGTTTTAGTGCATGTCTTTCGTTAGAAGTTAGGTTTGATTTTGGTGGCTTTGATGTGCGGAGTACTCTAGCAATGTCTTGACGAGTATCTTCAGCCTCAATATCTGTTAGTTCAACCAAAGCTACCTCAACTTGAGAAATGATTCTTTCAGTTGGGATAGTTTTCGGCGTCACTGCGAAATTGAAACCTTTGGATAGGACGTGTAAACTGGTAGAGTCTAAGGGGAAGTCAGAAAAGTTATGGACGGTCGTCTGAGGGGGTGAGGTGACAGTGGGTTGTTGTTTTGTAATAAGTCGTGTTAGCTTAAGTTTTTGAGTGACTGTTTTCTTTTGGGCCAGGTGTTCGGCTTTATCGCTCGAAATGCGATTAAAATTGTCCCACAGAATTGGATGAGGATTGAAAGTATGTAATGATGAATAACAGTGATACAAATTTCGGTTGGTTTGGTCAAGTTGATATCTGATTGAATGGATGGAATTTCGTAAGAGGGCCAAACTTGCTTTGTTAAGAATACTGGAAACTGAACGTGAAGAGGTGTGATGTTTTAGTTTGAAAGTATTTGGAATGACGTTATAAGTTCTACAAGATTTGAGGAAAACAAGATCACAAAGAAGCAGAGATTTTCGAATAAGAAGTTTGCTGTATGTTTTGGTGAGTTGGAAGAAATCCTCCCCGTAGAGGCGAATGAAATGTTCTGAGAGGCTTCCGCGGTCATTATTATGAACTAAGCTAGGTTCCGGGTGAGAACCGCGTCTGAATTTATTGAATACTCGACGTTTCGACTCCTGCTTCGGAGCCATTATCAAGAGACAAAAGTGAAAAGAGTTTCAGAGTCTAGATCGAACTCGGGGCCTCAATCTGCCTACTCCCCAAGAGTCACTAGGTAACTGAACTGAATTTGAATCTGCTCTGCTTCTTTTATTTATAGGTAGCGCTGGGTTAGAAGAAAATGTCACGTGATGAGGCTGTGTTGTGATTGGTTGGGTATTGGTGGGCGTGTCTGCTTTGTTTAATCTGGCAATTACGGAGGTCCAAGCTGTGGGAAGGCGAGTACTGTCATCGCGTCTATTTAGACAGAGAGGTCTTTTTTCTATTTCGATAGCTTCGCGAATAGTGGATGCCCTAAGAGAATTGAGAGATATGATAGTCCTACTGTCCTCGAAGTTGATAGAGTGCCCTGTTTGGATATGGTGATGCGCGAGAGCTGAAGTCGGATCTTTTTTACGAACTGACAGAGAGTGTTCATATACTCGATGGTTAACGCGCCTGTTGGTACGACCGATGTAGCTTTGTGGGCAATCGCGACATGAGATTTCGTAAACTCCTCGATCCTCGTTAGGTACTTTGTCTTTGGGGTTACCGGTTAAGTTGCCTATAGTTTGAGTGGTGTTGAAGATAGTCTTTATTTGATGTCTTTGTAAAATCCGTGCAATTTTGTCAGTGACTCCTCGAATGTATGGAAGTACGGCTTTTTGATGTTGTTGTTCTGTTTCTGACGGGGTTGGTGTGATTGGGGGTTGTTGAGATTGATGAATTATACGCGCAATGTGGTCCGGATGATAACCGTTTTGTCGAAGGATTTGTTGAAGATTATTAAGTTCGTTTTGTCTATTGTCAATATCTGTTAAACGAATAGATCTGAGAGTCAAAGATTTCATTACAGAACTCAATTGGGCAGGGTGGTGGTGTGATTGGGCATTTAAGTATCGATTGGTATGGGTTGGTTTTCTATAGACGGTATGTGAGAATCTGTCATTATTGGTTTTTGTTATGAGGACATCAAGAAACGGGAGAGAAGAATCGGACTCGATTTCCATTGTAAATTGTATATTAGAATGTATACCATTGAGGTGTTGTAGGAAGAAGTCTAATGAATCTCTGCCATGAGGCCAAATGACAAAAGTATCATCTACATATCTAAGCCAACAGGAAGGTTTTAAATTAGACGAGTTTAGGCCTGGGTTTCGATTTGTTCCATGAAAATGTTAGCAAGCACTGGAGAAAGAGGTGAACCCATGGGGCCCCACGGACTTGTTTGAACAGAGTGTTTTGAAATGAAAAATAAGTGTTAGAGGAACAGTATTGTACAAGTTTGATAATGTCAGAAGAGATATTGTATTTTGTTTTTAGAATATCTAACGTTTCTGAAATGGGGACATTGGTGAAAAGAGATACAACATCGAAGCTAACTAGGATGTCATTTTCTGAAATTCTGTAACCACTTAGGATATCTAGGAAGGAAGAAGAGTTCTTTACGTACGAGGATGCTTGCTCGGCTAGAGGTTGAAGGGTTTTCGCTAAGTACCGGGCTAATTCTTGGGTCGGGGATTGTACCGAACTGACAATGGGTCTAAGAGGAATGTCCGGCTTATGAATTTTGGGTAGTCCGTAAATTTTCGGAATTTTAGAAGACTTTTCACGAGGAATGATGATCTTTTTAATGTCAAGAGGAAGTTGTGTCCTGTTGATGATTTCCTTAGTCTTTTTCTCTAAGTAAGTAGTAGGATTATTGTTTATTATTTCGTAGTCTGCAGTGTGGAGTAGGGAATTCATCTTGTGAACATAGTCCTTAGTATTGAGAAGAACAGTCGCGTTACCTTTGTCGGCAGGAAGAATAGTTATGTCATCGTTGTTACGTAGTTGTTTTAGTGCATGTCTTTCGTTAGAAGTTAGGTTTGATTTTGGTGGCTTTGATGTGCGGAGTACTCTAGCAATGTCTTGACGAGTATCTTCAGCCTCAATATCTGTTAGTTCAACCAAAGCTACCTCAACTTGAGAAATGATTCTTTCAGTTGGGATAGTTTTCGGCGTCACTGCGAAATTGAAACCTTTGGATAGGACGTGTAAACTGGTAGAGTCTAAGGGGAAGTCAGAAAAGTTATGGACGGTCGTCTGAGGGGGTGAGGTGACAGTGGGTTGTTGTTTTGTAATAAGTCGTGTTAGCTTAAGTTTTTGAGTGACTGTTTTCTTTTGGGCCAGGTGTTCGGCTTTATCGCTCGAAATGCGATTAAAATTGTCCCACAGAATTGGATGAGGATTGAAAGTATGTAATGATGAATAACAGTGATACAAATTTCGGTTGGTTTGGTCAAGTTGATATCTGATTGAATGGATGGAATTTCGTAAGAGGGCCAAACTTGCTTTGTTAAGAATACTGGAAACTGAACGTGAAGAGGTGTGATGTTTTAGTTTGAAAGTATTTGGAATGACGTTATAAGTTCTACAAGATTTGAGGAAAACAAGATCACAAAGAAGCAGAGATTTTCGAATAAGAAGTTTGCTGTATGTTTTGGTGAGTTGGAAGAAATCCTCCCCGTAGAGGCGAATGAAATGTTCTGAGAGGCTTCCGCGGTCATTATTATGAACTAAGCTAGGTTCCGGGTGAGAACCGCGTCTGAATTTATTGAATACTCGACGTTTCGACTCCTGCTTCGGAGCCATTATCAAGAGACAAAAGTGAAAAAGAGTTTCAGAGTCTAGATCGAACTCGGGGCCTCAATCTGCCTACTCCCCAAGAGTCACTAGGTAACTGAACTGAATTTGAGTCTGCTCTGCTTCTTTTATTTATAGGTAGCGCTGGGTTAGAAGAAGATGTCACGTGATGAGGCTGTGTTGTGATTGGTTGGGTATTGGTGGGCGTGTCTGCTTTGTTTAATCTGGCAATTACGGAGGTCCAAGCTGTGGGAAGGCGAGTACTGTCATCGCGTCTATTTAGACAGAGAGGTCTTTTTTTTTTCTATTTCGATAGCTTCGCGAATAGTGGATGCCCTAAGAGAATTGAGAGATATGATAGTCCTACTGTCCTCGAAGTTGATAGAGTGCCCTGTTTGGATATGGTGATGCGCGAGAGCTGAAGTCGGATCTTTTTTACGAACTGACAGAGAGTGTTCATATACTTTTCCCGGCTTCAAAATGCTTGTAGAGCTAAATACTCAATAGCTTATACACTTTTAATAACTGTATTAACAAAGAAAATTAATATTTAAACTTATTCTGTTATAATAATTTGCCCTACGTTTCTCCGAATAGATGTGGCAACATAGCATATAACATGCCTTACTCAGTACTACAGCTGACCGCTGTCACGATTGCTTTTTGCTGATCGGTTCTTGTAAGAACGTGAAAGTGATTTTTGCGTGACATTCGACATAGCGTTCGTGATTTCATTTTCATTTTAAAAAATAAATTGGAGAAATAAATAAAATCTTTTGTGAATTGTGATTTCGAGTGTATTAGTTTGTGACAAATAGTGACAATTATACAACTAGGTAAAGATTCGACATACTGTTAATTTGTGGTGAAAGCAAATGTAATAGCAAGAATGTTGAATTTTGAATATTTACTATAAATAATCCGTTTGTTCTCCAGAGCTCTATCATAATGACATCCGGTAAGTACATGGGTATTTGTGTGTCTAACATAAATAATATTAATTTTATGAGTAATAATTATTTTTTGAAGAATTTAACACTTAAAAAACTATATATAAGAAATGTTATTATTAATATATTTTGTACGGAATTATTTTTGTATCATAATGTAAACAACTTTGTATCCTCTCTTCTTCAACTTGATGCATAAAATAAATCGCCAAATATAAATATTCCTTTCAATTCGTAAATATTAAAAGGGTACATTATTTTTGAAAATAATATCTCATAAATTTTATTTACCTAAATTAATCTACCGGCCCTCGAAACTATTTAATACAAAAAAATAACAGGTGTTCATTTTTTTGTGGGGACTCATCCTTTTATTATTAACGCTAATTTTTAGCGCGACGTTACCACATTAACAATAATTTACTTGACACGTATTTCGAATTTTGTGGCTGATTAAGGCCTATAGACCATAGTGTGATACGAGTTTTTGTTTTATTTGGTGTGTACTATCTGCGCCTAAAATATATGCACTCAAACTATTTACACCCTGTATATGCAGTATTACATAATTCTGAAAAGCTCATTTTACAACAATTTTACGACAACTACCAGTTTTCAATGTTATGTGGTTATTATATGTGTAAAATATTGATAATTTAAATAAAGAAAAATGTCCATACATCACATTCATCAAGACTTTTGGTCGTTACCCACCTTTGCCCACGCTTTAATTTAAACGATACTGTGTAGCTTTGGTATATATCATTTAACATTTTAAAAAATTAGCTGCTAATTTTTGCTAATTTCCAATTTATTTGGAAAAGCGACGATATAATCTAACATAATACACACTATCCTATCTTTCATTACACTTAAAGAGTTGTAATAAATTTGTTTCAACGTGACAAATTCAGAATGGTTATTCATCAAACGTTTAATTGTTATTGGAGTTTGCCACATTTCTAATGTTTAAAACGAAGGCCATTTTTCGGCTTTATACGATGTGTCTCCTTGCAATCCAACTGAATACGCGCACTTAAGTGAAATAGGTATACATTCTACCATATTTTCCTATCATAAAATAAAGTCCATTAAATGTTTGTTTTCAAGTTATTACATACTTCTAAATCCAAATTAAATCAACTATTGTATTATACTCCTAAAAATAGATTATGCCGGACCTGTTTTCGTTGTTTCTTGTTGTTATCATTTTACAATAGTCATTTAAGTGTAATATTCGTGCAACTTATATTGTTTTATTATGCAAACCTAAAGCCTGAATTTGTTTCAATGTCTACTTTCAAAACGTGTTACGCCCTGTCAACATTTTTAAAAGAAAATTTCGAGTTTTCTTAGGACAGCATATGTTTCATAATCGGTGATGTTCAAAGGCACACTATTCCTTCATTTAATAAAAGATGGATTGAAGCATCTCGCATAAAATATATATCTAAAAAAAAACAATAGGGAACGGTTGCATTCAGGATATTCCGTAATTTAACTGGACCCGAAATACGAAACAACTTATTTTATACCATCGACTTCTTGCGGAAAACGTGAAAGACCATGTATACCTTATAGAGACTCTTCAAAATCAAGTAAAAAAAAGAATGCTATGCTGCTTAATGAATAGATCTAAAATGCATATCGTCAGGGATTACGTGCGTTAAGAGAAGGTAGTGAAGCAAAACTTGTGAAAGAATTAAGGTCTAGTCATGCCGACAAAATGATCTTAATTTCAAATTTATTAGATGATTAGCAGAGAGAAATGCTGACAGATGAAGAAACATTGGGTGCCTTGACTGATTTAGAATTAACAAAAAAAAAGTATTTGTACTTGAGAAAGATAACGAACGAACGAAACTGCTTTATATTCCCACCATATCACAAATTACAACAAAATTAACTAATCTGCTACCCTCATCTTCAACAATAGAAATTACAAATACCTATGCAAAATTTTAAAAAAATCAAGATTTATTAGATCACCCTGCAGCTAGTATACTAGCCATAGACAAGGAGGGAATAAAACACTTACTTTTATACACTAAATGGGGATGTGATGGATCATCTGGTCAAAGCCAATACAAGCAAAAATTTCCAGAGGAATCAGAACTCATTTCTGATGCAAACTTGATTATTACGTCTTTTGTATCTATCAAATTAATTGATGAGGTAACAGGTGCTGTTATATGGCAAAAATCCTTCATCTGTTCGTTACTGTCGGCTAATTTCAATAGAATTTTGTAAAGAAACATCGGACAAAACTAAAGCTGATGTTAATGACAAAGTATCAAATAAATTCTTTAAGCCCATTGGTAATTAATATACAAGGTACGAGAGTTCACACAAAACATAAGCTCTTTTTAACAATGATAGATGGCAAAGTTAATTAGGTATTAACGGATACACCCTCTAGTTCCATGTGCACAATATGTGGAGCTACTCCGTGGCAAATCAATGATTTGAACAAAGTTACTGATAGATCAGAACATGAAAATTCTTATCAATACGGATTTTCCACATTAGACGCTTGGATTCGTTGTAGGGAAATGATATTACATATTTCATACAACCTTTCTTTCCGCGCATAGTCTGCAACAGCTCAAGCTGACTTCAAATAAAAACCGTTTAGAAACCGTGTGCAATCAATCACTATTTTCAGACATGTCTTCTTTTTTATCTGATTTAAGCTAAAATTCAATTGAAAATTTTAGCGTATTCTTATTTCTCTTTCTTTTTCTTCCTTTCTCTTTCTCATCTCTAATTTGTATTTTTTGACTATGTTTTATAAATGTATTTTAACTTTTTTTATTGTTTTAATATAAATATATTGTAATAGATTTTAAAAGATATTAAATAGTATGAAAACCTTAGCAATTTGAACAGTTAAGTAACGGGGTAATGTAAATAAAATGCATGCATATAAATAAAGGGAAATTGCAAGAATCTAAATTGTGAAATGAAGTGACAATTAGTTGTTAATAAATAAGAAATCATATTATAGGATATAGATAAACTAAGAATATAAACAATGTAAAATGTTTCAAAAGCGAATCGTTGCAAGGATAAGAAGTGGCATATAAAAGCTAGATATTACATAATTCAAATTTTAATAAAAAAAGAATACTCACATAAGGAAAATATCTGCAAAGACTCATGATAAGGTCAAACATCAAAAGTTAAATGGAGTTGTAAAATAATAGTAGAATTTGTAAAACACATGTAGAATCACTAATTAGGCCACAAACACACCAAATTACACATATTTTAGATCAAAATATTTTTTTAAATAAATAAATTCTTTAGTAAACAGAGAATAGAAATTACATTTATGTTTTTTTTGGGCAATAACACCACAATCAAAATAAAACGACGTATATTAAAGGAAAACCAATCGTTTCAAAGTCTATTCTGACTTCGTTGCCAATGACTTTATATTTATTGATGTAGATTGCAAAATGAAAATTTGATTTATGACATTTAAAACTGACATTAGAAAATTTGTTGTCTTTAGATATACAGGTTGCACAAAAAATTCTAAAGATCATGAATTATAGTTAACCAGCTTTCAAATTAGAAGAATTTGAAAGAGTTGTCTTTAGAATTTATAAGTGGCGTTCCTAGGTACGAGTTTGTTTTAAGATAGCGCATTCGCCAAAAATGCGATCAAAGAATTCTATTGTTTCAGTGATCCCATTAACGTCATAAGGGAAAACCTAGGAAAAACCTTATGAACTATCCCGATATTGGGTTGTTCAAAAGGAGGTTACCATTAATAATTTCTTCCTTAATTGTCGGTAACCAGATACGATTAAATTCTACAGAAGTAGAAGCGATACAATCGTCTTGATTCAAAAGAATTAAGGCAGACCCTTTTATTTTTCGTTTTGTGTTATGTTGTTCTTTGTGAAGTATAGTTGAATTGTCAAATTGTATTTTATGGCCTAGGTCCCAAGCATGTTCACAAATTTTCGATTTTTCAAATTACAGTTACAACTATACCATATATACAGGGTGTTTCAGGAAGATTGAAAAGAGTGGGTAACAGATTATGTTAACAACATTCCAAACAAGAAATACATTGAAATCTCTAGTATCGAAAACAAAACCAACCAACAAAACTCAGAACTCAAAAAACTGCATATACAAGATTCCTTGCGAATGTAAGAAATTTTATATTGGAGAAACATCGAGACCTTTAAACGTACGAATAAATGAACACAAGAATTACATAAAGAAACGACAATTTGAAAAATCGAAAATTTGTGAACATGATTGGGACCTAGGCCATAAAATACAATTTGACAATTCAACTACACTTCACAAAGAACAACATAACACAAAACGAAAAATAAAAGAGTCTGCCTTAATTCTTTTGAATCAAGACGATTGTATCGCTTCTACTTCTGTAGAATTTAATCGTATCTGGTTACCGACAATTAATGTTCACAAATTTTCGATTTTTCAAATTGTCGTTTCTTTATGTAATTCTTGTGTTCATTTATTCGTACGTTTAAAGGTCTCGATGTTTCTCCAATATAAAATTTCTTACATTCGCAAGGAATCTTGTATATGCAGTTTTTTGAGTTCTGAGTTTTGTTGGTTGGTTTTGTTTTCGATACTAGAGATTTCAGTGTATTTCTTGTTTGGAATGTTGTTCACATAATCTGTTACCCACTCTTTTCAATCTTCCTGAAACACCCTGTATATATGGTATAGTTGTAACTGTAATTTGAAAAATCGAAAATTTGTGAACATGCTTGGGACCTAGGCCATAAAATACAATTTGACAATTCAACTATACTTCACAAAGAACAACATAACACAAAACGAAAAATAAAAGGGTCTGCCTTAATTCTTTTGAATAAAGACGATTGTATCGCTTCTACTTCTGTAGAATTTAATCGTGTCTGGTTACCGACAATTAAGGAAGAAATTATTAATGGTAACCTTCTTTTGAACAACCCAGTATCCAGATAGTTCATAAGGTTTTTCCTAGGTTTTCCCTTATGACGTTAATGGGATCACTGAAACAATAGAAAATTTGATCGCATTTTTATAACAAAGTCGTACCTAGGAACGCCACTTATAAATTCTAAAGACAACTCTTTCAAATTCTTCTAATTTGAAAGCTGTTTAACTATAATACATGATCTTTATAATTTTTTGTGATACCTGTATATCTAAAAACAACGAATTGCTAATGTCAATTTAAATGTCATAATAATTTTCGTTTTTGCAATGTACATCAATAAATATAAAGCCATTGACAACGAATTCAGAATAGACTTTGAAACGTTTCGTTTTCCTTCAATACAAGTCGTTTTATTTCGATTGTGGTGTTATTGCCCCAAAAAACATAAAAGTAATCACGAATATGCCACAAACAACGTTTAGAAGACAAAGAGAATAGAAATGTCAAATTATAATAATTTGGTCAAGTGCGAGTTGGACTCGCATTGTAAGGGTTCCGTATCACCTTCAAGATTCGCTGTATTTAGTTTTCTAATTTGGCCCCCAAAAATTAACATTAGAGTTTTATTTTACTAATAAACTTTCAGGGAAGCCTTTTATAATCTATTGTCTGAATTTTGAGGCTCTATAGATTGGACGATAAAGGGCACAATAGGTCAAGTTTTAAATTATAAATTATTAAATCTGTTATTCAAATTATTTAAAAATACAAATAAAATATATTTTTCAAAATTTAAATAGTATAGTTTCTAAAATGGGAATTAAGTCGATGTTTAATATCTTTGCTAAACAAATGATTTAAAAATATGATATTTTGTAATTCACATAATGAGTCTTTTATTTGATATATTACATGATTCGTTTGAAAATTGAATTTTTATTTTCCATTTAATTGTATAATTTGTCCCTAAAATTACCATTGAGGTTTTCTAATAATTTTTCTTATAAATTTCAAGTGAGCCCCAGTACCCCTAATTATTTTCAAAATTTTAGGTAGTATGGTTTTGGAAGTAAAGCGAGAAATGAGAATTTTTTATATCTTTATGTTAATATCTTGTAAACAATTAATTTTAAAAAACAATATTTGTATTTCTCATAACGAGCCCCTTCATTTGATATATTGCATGACACGTTAAAAAAATATTTTTAATTTTCCGTTTATTTCTATAAATTGCCCCCCATTATTAATATTAAAGATTTCTTCGTATTTTTCCTGTAAATAAAAAAAATTAGGTCTTATAGTTTGAGGAATAAAGGAGGGAATGGGTATTTTTAAATATTTTTTTAAATATATTTTAAAATATTTATTTAAAAAAAAATAAAAAAAATATATTTGTATTAGTCATAATGAGCCCTGTGATTTGATATATTACATGATACGTTAGAAACAAGTTTAATTTTTTATTTTCCATTTAATTCTTTAATTTGCCCCCCAAAATGAATATTAGGGGTTTCTCCTTATTTTTCCAGTAAAGTTCAGGTAAGGCGCTATACCTAGTTTTTTTCAAAATTTTACAGCTTGTGGTTTCGGAGATAAGGGGGGGAATGGGTAAAATTTTTTATATTTTTGTTAATAACTTTTAATTAATTTATTTTAAAAATATGAAAAAAATATATTTGTTTTCGTCATAATGAGCCCTGTTATTTGATATATAACATGATGGGTTAGAAATAATTTTAATTTTATATTTTCCATTTAATTCTATAATTTGCCCCCCAAAATAAATATTAGGGGTTTCTCCTTAATTTTCCAGTAAAGTTCAGGTGAGGAGCTATAACTCAATTTTTTTTCAAAATTTTCCAGTTTATGGTTTCGGAGATAGGGGGGGGGGATGGGTACATTTTTTATATTTTTGTTAATATCTTTTAATTTATTTATTTTAAAAATATGAAAAAAATATGTTTATTTTCGTCGTAATTAGCCCTTTCATCTGATATATAACATGATGGGTTAGAAACAATTTTAATTTTATATTTTCCATTTAATTCTGTAATTTGCCCCCCAAAATGAAAACTAGATGTTTTTCCTTATTTTTCCAGTAAACTTCAGGTCAGAACCTATGAAAGTTTTTTTTTCAAAACTTTACGTTTTATAGTTTCGGATATAAGGGGGGGAATGGGTAAATTTTGGTATATTTTCTTTAATATCTTTTTAATTAATTTTTTTAATATGAAAAATATATATTTGTGTTCATCAGAATGAGACCTTTCATTCGATATATTACATGATGAGTTTGAATTTTTTTTTATTTTTAAATTTTTATTTAATTCTATAATTTGCCCCCCAAAATTAATATTAATGGTTTCTCCTTATTTTTCCTGTAAAGTTCGGGCAACGTTCTATATTTTCTATTTTTTTCAAAATTTTAGGTTCAGTAGTTTCGGAGATCAGGGGGGGGGGAACGGTCGATTTTTTAGTTTTTCCCCCCAGAAGTACCCCTTAAATCAAAATTTCTTCTTTTGCGATATGTGCTCCTGATCAAGTCACCAAACTATACCTTCATACCAAATTTCAACCTCTTCCGTCCAGTAGTTTAGCAGAAATTGCTGTGATGTGACAGAGGCAGAAATCCTGAGTGATATTATAAGGGTATCCGTATACTGTATATATGGAACCATAAAAACCGTTATAAGTCTTCAGAACTGGGTGGAACACAAAAGAAATTCATAGTAATAGACAGAGCAGAGGATAAGCAAATAATTTAAAAGGTATAAAATCTCAATTTTTAATAAAATCCAATTTTAATAAAGTACCTGTTTAATGACTGGTGGCCAACAGGTGGCTAATGTCAACTCAATGTTTTTGAAAATCTAATTGAGTGATTTGGGTAAAATTAATAAGGGAAAAAAGTAAAGTTGAAATTTATTTTGATTTTTTGATATAATTTAAAGGGATAATATTTGGAAATTAATAAAATAACTATGAACGGAAATTGAAATAGCAGGTGGCAAAACAAGTAATATAAATTGGAAATCTGACAGTGACAAACTCTCTTTCATCGTCAAGCGTCGTGCAGAGCACTTTAAAAATTTCGCTCTCATAAAATTAAGTTTCTATGACAACAAAATAAATGTTCTATGAAAACATCGAAATTAGCGTTCCATGTCAGTAAGACAACATTAAGCTAAATGTAATTTGAAATTATTTTGGATAAACAAATTGAAAACATTTTAATAAATATTCAATATAGCAAGTTAATGGGCATAAATGGTATGAAAAATTAAAGTCAAAGTATTAGAAGAAAATACATTTCGTTGACCAGCACGAAAAAGCCAATCAACTAGCAGAATTTTTACCAGTATAAAGTTTGAAATTTGGAAAGAAGAAGTGATACTGAGGCCCAACAACAGTGAGTTTTTTGAAACATTGTTTAGAAAAGTTAAAATTTTGCAAAAGTTTATTTAATAAAAATAATAAAAGGTTAATCAATCAGTTGTGATAAAAGGTTTGCAAATTTAAAATAATAATAGTTAAGTGACTGAAAAATAAAAAGTTTGTAACATAAAATGATAAAAATTTAAGAAAACATTAAGTGAAAGGAAATTTATTTTGCTTTAAAAGAAAACTTGTACAAATGTTTGTATAATGGTAAAATCAAATAAATTGTAAATTGATTAAAATTGAGAAATTAGTTTTAACAATAATTTATTAAACAAAGTAAAAATTAAAGTGAAGATAAAATTTCAAATTAAAATGTGTAAGTGATCCAGAACATAACATTATAACAAATTGAACCCAAGCAAAAAGTTTAAATTATTCCTGTATTCCAATGATTTATTTTGGCCCATATGTCTAGTATTCCATTTATGCAACTGCTCATGGTCTATTCTATATAACAAAATTTAAGCCACACTTTATGACTATAATTTTACTCTACCATTTATTTCAACCACCCGGCATATGCAACTGCTTCTACAAATTTCTGAACCCATATAATTCTAAAATCCTAGCTGCTTATGCTTATATAACAAATTTTGATGCACCCTGAGTAACAATAATTTTGCCCTTACTTCAAACACCTTGTATAAGCAACTAATTATGTTCCAAATTATATAACTTTTTGAAACCGCCCTGTCTAACTGTAATTCTACTCCAACTTATATTTCAACCATCCTGTATATTCAACTACTTCTGACAATTTTTAAAGCCTTTTGTATAACGTAATTATTTTCCGTCCTATAACGAAAATACCTGCTCTGTGTAACTCTAGTTTTGCTCCACTCTTATTTCAACCACCTTGTATACGCAACGACTTATGTACCACCCAATACAATATTTTTAGAAACACCCTGTATAACTAAGTCAATTCCAACTTATATTTCAACCATCCTATGTATATAAACAACGGCTTATGTACTACCTAATGTCACATGCACGCACGCACATACACACACCTACAACCGTATACCATATAGAATAGTTCGCTGAACACATCTAAGAAATTTTTGTTGCGATAAACTAACGGAATATTTTCTGCCGTTTCACGCGACTATAACCTCGTCTCTAACAGAAACTGAATTACAAATGCATCAAATTGCAAATTTAAAAACACCATGTACGATATACTTTCATGGCATGATATTTATGATGAAAATTTGACATTTACCATGATTTTTTGCATATACTTTTCCGAATTTTAGAAAAATGGTATGTTTTGCGTTATAGAAAAATGTACGGAATCAAGCTGGAACATATCTTTGTATAATACAGTTTATAATATTCAAATTTCGTGAGCACTTTCAGAGAAAACAGTAAAGATCGTTTGAAAATCGCTAAAATCTAGTCCCTTATTTACTTTTTTCTGATGTTCTAGAAAACCGTAAATCTCATGTTATAGACGGGACCTTTCATTGCAGTTTAAATGATCAAAATTGTCCAAGCCGTTTCTGAATAATCCCTCGACACACATAAAAAAAGTTTAATACGAATTGATAACCTCCTCATTTTTGGAAGTCGGTTAAAAAAGAAATTAACCTCTTAATTCTTATGACTTAGGTTAGAAAATTTTTCAAAAAACACTTCCCTACGTGTTTTTCCTGTCCCCCATGAGTTAATTAAATTTTTGCAAAATCATAATACTCATTATTATTTGTTTGGGGTATATACACAAATTTTTCAAATATACATAGAACATTTCATAAATATCGGTCGAGCCGTTT
Source organism: Octodonta nipae (assembly GCA_034190945.1). NCBI lineage: Eukaryota > Metazoa > Arthropoda > Insecta > Coleoptera > Chrysomelidae > Octodonta > Octodonta nipae. The sequence goes on along the minus strand of CM067217.1, from coordinate 91,418,092 downwards.
CGGAGGAGTTCATCACGAACACCGGATTTTTATGTATTAGATATTGTGTACATTTTACTTTTAAGTTTATATTTAAGAATTTATTAAATAATGTGTAAAATTTTGCTTTCTTATCCTTTGACTCTTATTTTTTTTCCGAAACATGGGCTAGGGGTTTAATATACCTATCTATTTAATTCACCTATTGATTCACTTATAACACAGATGTGTTATTATAACATTTATTGAAACCTAATTTTCTCTGATTATTATATGTTATTATTTAAGAATGTCCTGTATTGACTTGTAACTATAATTTGTTGTGACATTAGTTGTCAAATTCCTTTTTTTAAGTATATTTACCAGAATTTTTTTTGATATGGACGCCCTAATCACCTAGCAGTATAAAATTTACGAGCTATTCTCATAAATATAAAATAAATAAAAAATTCTCATAAAAACCGGTCGAGCCATTTCGGAGGAGTTCAATCACTAACACCCTGACACGAGATTTATATATATATATATTGAATATATGGCACTGAAACAAATTGTTTTCTGCAAAACTAATGTAAAATAGTTATATTTTTCAAAAGTCTTATTCTATTAAATATCACGAAAAATATATATTGGTAAAAACAATGTTTGATCTACCATTATATTACTATTTTCGATGGTGGGTCGTGTCAATACAAATTCCTCATTTCGGAAACGGACAACATCATATCTCTGGTCTAATATGAATCCATGTTGGCTAATTAGGTTCATACCCAGTATAAAATCGTCCTCAATATCCGCTACCAGGACCCTGTGTCAGATTCTGTTCTCCCCTATCTGTATTACTACTGTCAATAATGATGGTGTTTGTTTGGCCATTGATGTGGTCTTTGATCACTAGGCTATTGCTGTCTCGGCAAAATCCCCGGATAGATACTGTCTGATGGCTGATGGAGGGTTAGTTAGTATTCGCCCCATTATGCTGACTGGTTGACAGTTCCTGAACATACTTGCAAAGCCTGGAGTAACACCATTTAGGTTTTTTTAATACCACTATGTTTCAATTTTTTTTAACTTCCACCTCTCTGAACCATTTATAATACCCTGTGTTGCCAATTCATCTTTAGTACCCTGTGGTAGATCTCGGTGGGACAGGTGTACTAAACGTCTCATCTCTGCTTCGAATTCTTACAGACTCTCTCCGAATTTTTGAGTTTTTCCACTTAGTTGCACCTGGTATACTTGGCCTAAGGATTGCTTGTGGTATCTCTTGTTTAGGATTGTAATGACCTTGTCGAAATGATTTTGTTCATCTACAGGAATGGTTTGCAGGAGTTCTAATGCTGGACCTCTTAAAGAAATTACTAGAGAGGTAGATTTTTCTTGGCTATCCGATCCATTAGTTGTAGCCACGGTTTCACATTGCCGTTTGTACATAGGCCAAGATGAACTACCATCAAAGGTGGGTGGTTTGTTAAAGAAACCTTTGGTACTCACAAGGTTCTGATATTTTCCACGCTGTAAGTCCTGTTGCATTCTTTTTATTTTCATTTGTACTCTTTGAATATCACTATGGACGGAGTTTCGAGTTGAACTGATTTCAAGTTTTACGTGACTTTAGATGAAATCGAGATCATCTACTTTGGTTTCAAGACTGTATTTTTTAGGACCTTTATGTCATCGTTTATCTCGTTTATATCTGATTACACAATTACTATTTTCTGGTTAACTGCTTCGTTACCTAGAATGACTAATTGCATTAGTTGTTCAATTTTGTTTCCAGATTGTTCCTACTTTTCTTCAAATAACTTTGTTTCTTTTCGTCTAATATTTTAAATTTATTTTGTTCTCTTAATTCAAATTTAGAAAATAACCGTATAATTAAATTTTGTTGTTTTTTATCTAGGTAAGTGACAAGATTTTCTAACTAAACTTTAAGTTTTTCATCAAAAGATTTCAATAACCTTTGTAAACTTGTTGTATTTCTTCCTGATTTTGTTTCTTCTTTTTATCACGTTTTTCCAGGATCTGAGCTATTTTTTCGTCTAGTTTATCAGGAACCTGTTTGAATATTTTTTTGCTAGTTTCGTCCATTTCGGCGACACTTCGAGTCATATTCATAATTCATGAATTAATTTCACTTAATCCCATTTCTGACACCAAATTGCAATCGATTCTGTATCCATCTTTAGATGAAATCGAGATCATCTACTTTGGTTTCAAGACTGTATTTTTTAGGACCTTTATGTCATCGTTTATCTCGTTTATATCTGATTACACAATTACTATTTTCTGGTTAACTGCTTCGTTACATAGAATGACTAATTGCATTAGTTGTTCAATTTTGTTTCCAGATTGTTCCTACTTTTCTTCAAATAACTTTGTTTCTTTTCGTCTAATATTTTAAATTTATTTTGTTCTCTTGATTCAAATTTAGAAAATAACCGTATAATTAAATTTTGTTGTTTTTTATCTAGGTGAGTGACAAGATTTTCTAACTAAACTTTAAGTTTTTCATCAAAAGATTTCAATAACCTTTGTAAACTTGTTGTATTTCTTCCTGATTTTGTTTCTTCTTTTTATCACGTTTTTCCAGGATCTGAGCTATTTTTTCGTCTAGTTTATCAGGAACCTGTTTGAATATTTTTTTGCTAGTTTCGTCCATTTCGGCGACACTTCGAGTCATATTCATAATTCATGAATTAACTTCACTTAATCCCATTTCTGACACCAAATTGCAATCGATTCTGTATCCAACTTTAGATGAAATCGAGATCATCTACTTTGGTTTCAAGACTGTATTTTTTAGGACCTTTATGTCATCGTTTATCTCGTTTATATCTGATTACACAATTACTATTTTCTGGTTAATTGCTTCGTTACCTAGAATGACTAATTGCATTAGTTGTTCAATTTTGTTTCCAGATTGTTACTACTTTTCTTCAAATATTTTAAAATAACTTTGTTTCTTTTCCTCTAATATTTTAAATTCATTTTGTTCTCTTGATTCAAATTTAGAAAATAACCGTATAATTAAATTTTATTGTTTTTTATCTAGGTGAGTGACAAGATTTTCTAACTAAACTTTAAGTTTTTCATCAAAAGATTTCAATAACCTTTGTAAACTTGTTGTATTTCTTCCTGATTTGTTTCTTCTTTTTATCACGTTTTTCCAGGATCTGAGCTATTTTTTCGTCTAGTTTATCAGGAACCTGTTTGAATATTTTTTTGCTAGTTTCGTCCATTTCGCGACACTTCGAGTTATATTCATAATTCAGGAATTAACTTCACTTAATCCCATTTCTGACACCAAATTGCAATCGATTCTGTAAGTTCAAATTAAATTTACTTAAAAATTCACTTTCACTTTCAACGTCTTAATTTTTATCAAATAAATCCACTGTTTACAAACACTAGTAGTAATACTATTAGAAACAGCTGATCCCTTTTCTCCGTCGATTCAATTATGCGAATATAAACTAAACTAGACTACTCTACTTGACCTTTAAATATCAAGTGCAAAACATACCCGAATGCCATAATTATTTATTTGTTGTCGGAGCGTTTTCAGGAATCTTCTCGACCCGCCTTTTTTCTTCACTCATCGCAACTTCATTGTTGCTTTTTTATTATTTCAGCGGTTTTATGTTCACGTGGTTTTTACCGAAACGATTAATTTAGAAGGTTACCTACTTCATTTTTTCTCTTTAGTGGCGTCATCAAATGAATTTTATAACAGTATAGACTAATCAAAGGCGTACACACTCGGTTGGTTAATGGCTGCACAAAATTTTAATGAATTCTTAATGTTTTTACAAAGATATATACCATTTTGATTTCGTAAATTGTTCTATAACGTGAAACATACCGTTTTTATGAAAATTTAAAAAATATATGCAAATAATTTATGTTAAAAAAGACTCGAAATAAAAACTGACTCAAAATCTAAAAATTTAAATACCGTTTGCAGTCAATCACTATTTTCTGACATAACTTGACTTTTCACTTTGGATAGATATTTAACTGACATTTACTTTGACATTTACGCACTTTTGCTTTTAGTTGTATGGAATCACCTCTGAATCCACCTTAATATATTACAATTTATAATTTATCCCAATATAACTTAATTGTCTATCATTTTCTGAACCACCCTATGAAACTACAATTTACAATATAATGCAACCGATATGTTTTAACCCATCTTGTTTAAGTAAAAATTGTCTCCACCCTACTGTTTCTAATATTGTTTGTATTATCCTGAATACCGGTAATTTTTCTTCGTTACATATTTCAAGTATTCCATATATGCAACATCTCACGGTCTACCCAATATGTCAAAATTATTTACATTTTTGAACCACCAAGCATAACTATAAATTTACTCTACCATTTATATCAACCAACCTGTATATTCATCTAGTTCCAACATTTTTTGAACCCATCTTTACAACTATAATTATTCTCCGCCATAAAATTCAAATATCCTAAATGCTTATGCTAATATAACAAATGTTTGATCCACCCTTTATAACGATAATTCTGCCCCACTCTTATTTTAACCACCTTGTATACGCAACTACGTTTGTTCCACATTACAAAATATTTTTGCACCACCTACAATGCTACCCAACCTTATATTTTAACCATCCTCTATAAGTTACTGCTTCTAACGTTTTTTGAACTCATCTGTATAACTGTAATTCTACTGCAGCCTTATTTCAATCATCTTATATTCGCAACTACTTATGTGCCACCCATTACAACATTTTTTGAGCCACTGTTACAGCTATAATTCTATTCCACCTTATATTTCAACCGTGCTATATATGCAACTGCTTATGTACCCAATATCACATTTTTTTAAAGATTTGTTGAACCCTCCTGTATTACTGTAATTTTAGGTCCCCGTATATTTTAACCCCACACATTGCTTGGTGCTCGAATTTTGATACTTAAACACGTGCGCACACACACAACCATTTCGAGCGTATACCCAGTTTTAGTTGTAGGTCTACAGTTTAGTTTATAATTTAGTACTTTGACCATACAGTTTTTGTTTTAGATAACAATAATGTCATCTTTTAGTATCGTTATCAGACCATTTAAAAATACTGTGTTATGCGTACTTCTGCCATATCAATATTTGTCCCACATATCTAATATCTAAATAAAAATCTCAGAATTTTGTACTTAACCAAAAGTTTTTACATCTGTACACATAGTTCTTTTTCTTTATTTTCGTGTAAAGATCAGGTGAGCCTATATCTTTAATTTTTTCAAAGGTTTACGTCTTATAGTTTCGCGATAAGGGAGGGGGGCAAATTTTTATATGTATTTGTTAACATCTTTAAACTAATTAATTTTAAAATATGAAAAAAAATTGTGTTCCTCGACATTTTTAATTTTTATTTAAATATATAATTTGCCCCCTAAAATTAAAATTAGTGGTTTCTCCTTATTTTTCCTGTAAAGTTCGGGCAACGTTCTATATTTCCTGTTTTTTTTTTTAATTTTAGGGGGAATGGCCAATTTTTTAAATAATTTCCCCAGAAGTACCCTTAAGTTCAATTTTTTTTGCGATACGTGCTCCTGAGCGGACCACCAAACTATACATTGATACCAAATTCCAACCTTTTCTATCCAGTAGGTTCGGAGAATACTGCTGTGATGCGAAAGAGTGGAGAAATCAGGAGTGATATTATAAAGGTATCCGTATATGTATATATATATATATATATATATATATATATATATATATATATATATATATGGTTGATGATTTATTCCGGTGTACATCCGTTCGTCTGTATTCGTTTGAAAAATCACTTGACGTTTCGCCAAAATCATATTTGGCTTTCTCAAAAGATACTAAGTAACTGAAGAATTTCTGGTTCTTGATCTCAATTTATACCTGCTCTGTGAGCCCTCATTAGTACTTAATCTCTCAGGTACTTTATCTTGTTTATTAGGCTGGGTTAACTGATGGTCAATTAAAGTGCAATTACTGTGTTTATATGGCTTTTGTCGGTAATTTGAGTAATCGGATTATTTGGGTTTATTGCTGGTTTTGTTGTATTGTTATTTTGATATGGGATTACTGCTTTCCAAAATGGTGATAATTTTAAAGCTTCGTCTCTCTTGTTTATGGTATCTCGGGTTTCAATTTCAATCGCTTCTCGTATTGTTCTGATTTTGTAGTTTTCGACATTGGCGATTTCTTTACAAGTATTAAACTCTATTTTATGCCCTGTTTCTTGTTCGTGTCTGAATAAAGTAGAGGTGGTCTGTTTGTTCTTTATGTATAGTTTGTGTTCGTCTCGACGGGCGGATATTCGCCTGTTTGTTTGGCCGACGTATAACTTGGAACAGTCTCCACATGAAATGCTGTAAACTCCGTGGTTCTCTAAAGGCATTTTACCCTTTGGGTTCCCTAGCAATTTTCCGATTGTTTTTGGGGTTTGTATGTAGTTCGAATTTTGTGTTTACTCAGAAACCTCCCTATTCTGTCCGTTGTACCTCTAATGTATGGTAAACTTACATGGGCTACGTAGTCTTGGTCATCATTTTGTTTCTTTTTCTCATCCAGTGTTTGTTTATTGCTTTTCTGATGGTGTGGTTATTGTAGCCATTTTTTCTGAGGATAGTTTTCATGAAAGCTAGTTCTTCTTTTCTAGTTTGTTGGTCTGTGAGACGTACCGATCGTGCTATAAGGGTGTTTGCTACTCCTTGGATCTGTGCTGGATGATGGTGTTGAATTGCCGTGTAAATATCTATTGGTATGTGTTGCTTTTCTGAAACGGTGTGCTGGAACTTAGGTTTGTTTCTTAGTTATGAGGACATCTAGGAAAGGAAGTTTGTTGGTTGTTTTCTGTTCTAGGGTATATTGTATCTTTTTATGAATGGTAATCATATAGGCAAGAAAAATAATGAGTTCTAATTTTCCCGTGAGGCCATATAATGAAAGATGTCATCACGTAGCGAACCCACAGTTTTGGTTTTATGCTGCGTTAGCTATGGCCGTTTCTCTCCAGATATACCATAAACAATTGGCAACAACTGGTGATAGAGCCGATCCCATAGAGCACCCTGTATTTGTCTATAAAAATGGCCGTCGAAGGAGAAATACGTATTTTTGAGGCAGTGGTCGGCTAATTCTATTATGTGGTGAGGTAGGTTTTTCGTTCATACTATACTGTCCAGTGCTTCGTCGAGTGGTATGCTGGGGTAGAGAGATATGACGTCGAGGCTTGCTATTAAGTCGTTTTCTTCTAAGTTTATGTCTTTAATTATTTCTATGAAGTGATGTGAGTTTTTGATGTAAGATTTTGCTGTTTCCACTATTGTTGCATGAATCGGGCCAGGTATTTCTCTAGTTTTTGCGTTGGTGAGTTTATCGCGCTTACTATGGGTCTGATGGGCACTCTTTCTTTGTGGATTTTTGGTAATCCGTAAAGTTTGGACATCTACTTGATTTTCCCGTGGATGATACTTTGTTGAATTCCTGGTTCTATCGCTGATGCCTTGATTTTATTTTTCGTTGTTTTCTCGAGGTAGGTAGTGGGGTCCCGTGAGACCTGTTTGTAGTCTGCCCCTTTCAATATTTCTTCCATCTTTTTCTTGTATTCTTTTGTGTCCATCACAACGGTAGCGTTTCCTTTGTCGGCTGGTAATATTGTTAGTTCTTTGTTCTTTTTAAGGTTTGTTATTGCTATGTGTTCCGATTTCGTCAAATTGGCCTTCGGTGGTTTGGCGTTTTTTAAGATTTTTGTAACTTCAAAACGAATTTCATCCGCCTTTTGTTCGTCTACCACTCACCAACGCAAAAACTAGAGAAATACCTGGCCCGATTCATGCAACCAATAGTGGAAACAGCAAAATCTTACATCAAAAACTCACATCACTTCATAGAAATAATTAAAGACATAAACTTAGAAGAAAACGACTTAATAGCAAGCCTCGACGTCATATCTCTCTACCCCAGCATACCACTCGACGAAGCACTGGACAGTATAGCTATGAACGAAAACCTACCTCACCACATAATAGAATTAGCCGACCACTGCCTCAAAAATACGTATTTCTCCTTCGACGGCCATTTTTATAGACAAATACAGGGTGCTCCTATGGGATCGGCTCTATCACCAGTTGTTGCCAACTTGTTTATGGTATATCTGGAAGAAAAGGCCATAGCTAACGCAGCATTAAAACCAAAACTGTGGGTTCGCTACGTTGATGACATCTTCATTATATGGCCTCACGGGAAATTAGAACTCAATAATTTTCTTGCCTATATGAATTCCATTCATAACAAGATACAATTTACCCTAGAAACAGAACACAACCAACAACTTCCTTTCCTAGATGTCCTCCTAACAAGAAACCACCTAAGTTTCCAGCACACCGTCTTCAGAAAAGCAACACATACCAATAGATATTTACACGGCAATTCACACCATCATCCAGCACAGATCCAAGGAGTAGCAAACACCCTTATAGCACGATCGGTACGTCTCACAGACCAACAAACTAGAAAAGAAGAACTAGCTTTCATGAAACTATCCTCAGAAAAAATGGCTACAATAACCACACCATCAGAAAAGCAATAAACAAACAACTGGATGAGAAAAAGAAAACAAATGATGACCAAGACTACGTAGCCCATGTAAGTTTACCATACATTAGAGGTACAACGGACAGAATAGGGAGGTTTCTGAGTAAACACAAAATTCGAACTACATACAAACCCCAAACAACAATCGGAAATTGCTAGGGAACCCAAAGGATAAAATGCTTTAGAGAACCACGGAGTTTACAGCATTTCATGTGGAGACTGTTCCAAGTTATACGTCGGCCAAACAAACAGGCGAATATCCGCCCGTCGAGACGAACACAAACTATACATAAAGAACAAACAGACCACCTCTACTTTATTCAGACACGAACAAGAAACAGGGCATAAAATAGAGTTTAATACTTGTAAAGAAATCGCCAATGTCGAAAACTACAAAATCAGAACAATACGAGAAGCGATTGAAATTGAAACCCGAGATACCATAAACAAGAGAGACGAAGCTTTAAAATTATCACCATTTTGGAAAGCAGTAATCCCATATCAAAATAACAATACAACAAAACCAGCAATAAACCCAAATAATCCGATTACTCAAATTACCGACAAAAGCCATAAACACAGTAATTGCACTTTAATTGACCATCAGTTAACCCAGCCTAATAAACAAGATAAAGTACCTGAGAGATTAAGTACTAATGAGGGCTCACAGAGCAGGTATAAATTGAGATCAAGAACCAGAAATTCTTCAGTTACTTAGTATCTTTTGAGAAAGCCAAATTGATTTTGGCGAAACGTCAAGTGATTTTTCAAACGAATACAGACGAACGGATGTACACCGGAATAAATCATCAACCACATATTTCCATCCGTGAAACAGTATACACAAACATATATATATATATATATATATATATATATATATATATATATATATTGCCAGTGACATTTTTATAATATTACTAGCCGTTACCCGCGGTTTCACCCGCGTACGGAATGTTCAAGCCTTCGCAAAAAGAAATAACTTATGAAACATATGGATTTTCCTATAAAAACTTGTTTGAACCTCCCTACTTAACTGTAAATCCACCAATCCCGAATATATTTCACCTTAACTGCAATTACTTATGGGCCACCCTATGTAACAATTTTATTTGACATTTTTTCAATCACCTTGTATAACTGTAACTCTACCTCACCCTATATTGCAACCATCCTGTATATGCTGCTGTTTATTTGTCACCTACTATAACTTTTTGAACACCTGCTTCTCTACCTTATATTTCGCTATGCAACTGCTTATGGTCTACGCTGTAAACAATTATTTCTGATAGTTTTTGAACCACCTATATTTTAATCAACCTTTGTATGCAGCTTTTTCTATCATTGTGTTAACACACTCTAAAACTAAAATCTTGCTTCTCCCCATATTTCAGAGATTCCATATAGTAGAATGTTTGTGGTCTAACCTATATAACTTTTTGTTTACTTTTTTTATCCATCCTAATGGGAATGCCTGTGGAATCCGTGGTCTGTCACAACACCAAACCTTGATTTAAACCCTCACCCAAACTGCAACTACTTATTGGCCACCCTATATAACAATTTTATTGAACTTTTTTGATTAACCGCTTTGTATAACTAACAAACATTACAACTTATTTTTGAACCATCCTGTATTATCATCAATTTACTTTAAAAAATATTTCAACCACCCTGTATATGCATCTGCTTAGGGGCCACAAAATATAAAATTTTTAAACACTTATCTATAACACTAGTCCACTCACTATCTTCTTATATATGCAACTGCTTATGGACTACGCTATATAACCATTTTTGAACCATCCTTGAAAGTATAGTTTGGCTCCACCTTGTATTTCAACCACAACTTATGTGCAGCTTTTTCTACCATTGTTTTAATCACACTGTATGAACTACGATCCATGTTTCAGATATTGCATATATGCAATAGCTCATGTTTCTATTCTACAAAAAAAATTATCCATTATTTAACTATAAATCTACACCACTCACTATTTCAACCACCTTTTATTTGCAACTACTTATAGGCCATCCAGTATAATATTATTGTACCACCCAGTATAATTATAAATCCATCAATGCCAAATATATTTCACCAAAACCACAACTGCTTATTGGGCACCGAATATAACAATTTTGTTCCACATGTTTTTGAATCACCTTATATGTTTACAACTACCCTGTATACGCTACTGCTTATTGGTCAACCAAAATAACATATTTCAAATAATTATCACAACACTTCTTCACCCTATATTTCAACTGTCCTATCTTTGCAACTTATTATGAACTACGCTATTTTACAATTTTTCCTCATATTTTTTCAAGACATTAAAGTATAATTTCTCTCCACACTTCATTTAGTGTGGAGAAAAACTACCCTTCATTTACAACTTTTTCTAACCTTGTTTGAATGACACTGTATAACTATAACTTTACGGCTCCCCATATTGCAACAACTCCATGTAAGCAACTGCTATATAACAAAATTTTTCTAGTATTTTTTACCCACCCTGTATAATTTTAACTGTACACCACCCTATATTTCAAGAACTTTTTATATGCAACTACTTATTTGCCACCAAATATAACATTTTTGTACCACGCTGTATCCGTAGAATCCTGTCCAACCCTAAATTACAACCATCCGGTAAATGGAACAGCTTGTAGATCATAAAATTACTTTATAATATACCTGTATAGCTGTTATTATACTCCACTACATATGTCAACCATCCTATATATGCAACTACTTGTGGATATAAAACAGGTTTTTAACCACAACATAAACTATAACTCCACTCCATCTTATATTTCAAACACCCTGTATAAACAACTGCTTCTAACATTTCTTCAATCCATTTCATAACTATAGTATCTTATGAATAATTCAAAGATCCTAATTGCTTACCTAATGCAGTATTTTTCTTGCTCTCCCCATGAAAGTGCTGTAGATACTAACTACTAATAACTTTTAAACACTCTGGGTTTAGGATCTCTTTCATTTAAATTTTCAACATTGCATAGTTTTTTAAACTCATATATAGTTTAACTGCACTCTTGAGTTGGCAACACTGCGTGCACCGTATAGAAAAGATCGCCGGCATAACAAATTTTCGATTGAATATTTTTTCAATTTCACACTACTGCAATCCCCTTAAAAGTACTCATTTTAAATACTCTGTTACGATGTTCATTTATGACATTCCTTGACATTTAACTCGATCTTAAATGTCAATTTATGTAGAAAATTTAGCGTTTATATTAATCTTTACCGTTTTTTGCATATTTTTCCTAAATTCTGAAAAACGATATCTTTATGTTATACGGATTCAAGCTGAAATATATCTTTGTGGAATACAAGTTAAATTATTCAAATTGAGTCAGCCGGTTTACAGAAAACAGAGAAAATTTATTGAAATGTAGTCCCTTAATTACTGTTTTTTATGATTTCCTGGAAAACCTTAAATCTCACATTATAGAAAGTTATATGGTACCTTTCCGTAATATTCCTTAATTCAATGCTGTTTAAATCATCAAAAGTGCTTAAGTCGTTTTTGAATAATCACTGAGCATACAAAAAAAAATTGCAGAGAAATTGATTACCTCCCTCATTTTGAAAGTCGGTTAAAAACGGTAAACATAAATGTAAATTTGCAGACGCGAGATGTAAAGACGACATCTAAGAATTTCGAGAAAACTAACAACAGAAGTTCGGAATTTGAAGCCGTTCCATGTAATTCCTAGGTTAAAATGTCACAAAAAAAATTTCAGGTAAACGTTTTCGATGTGTACAAAAGAAGGAAACAAGAGTGGAGTAGACCTATAGGTATATAGAGTGGATCAATAAACATTTTAATAAAATGTTAAAAAAGCATATGCAGTAAGGATATTTGAGTTATAGGACAGAGTGTAATTATAGTTGTACAGAAGGGTTCAAAAAATGTTAGAAGCGGTTGAAATATAAAGTGGAGTAGATTTATAGTTATACAGATTGGTTCAAAAAATATATATTGTGTGGAACATAAGTAGTACCTTATACAAGGTTGAAATAATGCATATATAGAAAACTCGACATGTGGGGCGAAGTAAAATTATAGGTTTACAATAGAAAAATAGAAACAGTAAAGAGGATGGAGAGGATTTATACTAATACAGGGTGGTTTTAAAAATATTAGGGTGGTTTTAAAATATTAGGGTGGTTGCAAAATTATGTGGAGTTGAATTATACAGGTTGGTTGAGAAAATGATAAACAAATAAGTTATATTGGGTGACCCATACACAAAATCATAAACAGGGTGGTTCCAATACAGGGTGAATTTGAGTGGTCCAAATAATAAAACAAATTAAAATAGTTAATAGAGGTGTGCGAAATATAGAAAAAACGAAAAAGAATACAAATTAGAGAGATAGAGAGAAAGATATGAATACACTAAAATAATAAATAGAATTGTACCTTTTAAATCACAGAAAAAAATAATATATATCACAAAATATTTAGTTCAGTTATTTTTATACAATATACGGATACCCTTATAATATCACTCAGGATTTCTGCCCCTGTCACATCACAGCCATTTTCTGCTAAACTACTGGACGGAAGAGGTTGAAATTTGGTATCAATGTATAGTTTAGTGACTCGATCAGGAGTACAAAGAAAGAATTTTAATTTTAGGGGTACTTCTGGGGGGGAAAATTAAAAAAATCGACCGTCCCCCCCCTGATCTCCGAAACTACTGAGCCTAAAATTTTGAAAAAAATGGGAAATATAGAGCGTTGCCCGAACTTTACAGGAAAATTAAGGAGAAACCATTAATATTAATTTGGGAGGGCAAATTATAGAATTAAATAAAAATTTAAAAATAAAAAAATTTTCAAACGCATCATGTAATATATCAAATGAAAGGTCTCATTCTGAGGAACACAAATATAGTTTTTTCATATTTAAAAAAATATATATTTAAAAAGATATTAACGAAATATACCAAAATTTACCCATTCCCCCCCCCCCTTATCTCCGAAACTATAAAACGTAAAGTTTTTTTAAAAAAATAGACTTATAGGTTCTGACCTGAAGTTTACTGGAAAAATAAGGAGAAACCTCTACTTTTAATTTTGGGGGGCCAATTACAGAATTAAATGGAAAATATAAAATTAAAATTGTTTCTAACCCATCATGTTATATATTAAATGAAAGGGCTCATTACGACGAAAACAAATAGATTTTTTTCATATTTTTAAAATAAATTAATTAAAAGATATTAACAAAAATATAATAAAAATTACCAATTCCCCCCCTTATCTCCGAAACCATAACCTGGAAAATTTAAAAAAAATGGAGGTATAGCCCCTCACCTGAACTTTAGTGGAAAAATAAGGAGAAACCCCTAATATTTATTTTGGGGGGCAAATTATTGAATTAAATGGAAAATTTAAATTAAAATTGTTTCTAACCCATCATGTTATATATCAAATGAAAGGGCTCATTACGACGAAAACAAATAGATATTTTTCATATTTTTAAAATAAATAAATTAAAAGATATTAACAAAAATATTAAAAAAATTTACCCATCCCCCCATCTCCGAAACCATAAGCTGGAAAATTTTGAAAAAACAATGGAGGTATAGCCCCTCACCTGAACTTTTCTGGAAAAATAAGGAAAAATCCCTAATATTTTTTTGGGGGCAAATTATAGAATTAAATGGAAAATATAAAATTAAAATTGTTTCTAATCCAGCATGTTATATATCAAATAAAAGGGCTCATGATGAAGAAAACAAATTAAAAGATATTAACAAAGATATAAAAAAATTTACCCATTCCCCCTTATCTCCGAAACCATAAGCTGAAAAATTTTGAAAAACTGGAAGTATAGCCCCTCACCTGAACTTTACTGGAAAAATAAGTAAAAACCCCTAATATTCATTTTGGGGGGCAAATTATAGAATTAAATGGAAAATAAAAAATTATAATTGTTTCTAACGGGTCAAGTAATATATCAAATCTCAGGGCTCATTATGACGAATATGTACAAATATATTTTTTAATTTTTTTAAAATGAATATTTTTAAATATATTAAAAAAATATTTTAAAAAAATTACCCATTCTCTCCGTTATTCCTCAAACTCTAAGACCTCTTTTTTTGTTTCTAGGAAAAATATGAAAAAAACCCTAATTCTATTATTTGGCCTCCAAATAATAGAATTAAACGAAAAATAAATTATCAGAAAACCCCCATAGTAATTTTAGGGACAAATTATACAATTAAATGGAAAATAAAGATTCAATTTTCAAACGCATCATGTAATATATCAGATAAAAGGCTCATTATGTGAATTACAAATATATCATATTTTTAAATCATTTGTATAAAAGATATTAACAAAAATATTAAACATCGACTTAATTCCCACTTTAGAAACTACACTATTTAAAATTTGAAAAATATATTTTATTTATATTTTTAAATAATTTGAATAACAGATTTAATAATTTATAATTTAAACTTTGACTTATTTTGCCGTTTTTCTTCCAATCTACAGAGCCTCAAAACTCAGACAGTAAATTATAAAAGGCATCTCTGAAAGTTTATTAGTAAAATAAAACTCTAATGTTACTTTTTGGGGGCCAAATTAGAAAATTAAATACATATGTATTGTGATAAAAATCAAGCGAATCCTAAAGCAGATAAAATAAAAGTCTATGTGTGGAAAATCAAAGTGTATATTTTTTATAAACTTAAAACGCTTCCCCTTTAAAAGATATAAGAGTAAATATAAGTAAATGCACCCTGCTTGTCTGAAACTGGGATATTCGAATCTTGAAGGTGGTACGGAACCCAAAGTGTGCGAGTCCAACTCGCACTCGATCAAATTATTGAATATAAATTATTTATTTAATGTTTTCTTTGTTAATCAGTAAATCTGATTCTAATTATCTAATTTAATGATATTTACTCATTATTTTCTCACAAGAAATTAATTAATGCTCGATAACTAAATCTTTAAGGGAAACTATTAAATTGAAGCTACGCAGGCATTCTTACTGCGATAAAATTTTGCAACTGCCTGACAATAGTAAAGTTCGTTTATACATTTGTGGCATTCAAAAACTTTTGTGATGCAAAAATTAGTGTATAATGTTTACATGGTTTTGGTAAACAGTTATTATTTTGGTTAAATTTTGTAATTTACTATACTTTCAATGAAATGATCCTGTGCAACAGCTTACGTCAGTTTAAACCAACATTTCAATATTTAATGATTAAGAATTATTTTTTTCTATTTCACCTATGTTATTAAATTTTTAAGAGTTTATCATTTATATTTAATAACCTATCACACCCTACACCCAGTTACATAAGTTAAGCTGTTAAAGATTTTGTTTTCTATTGGTTTATGACAACATCTAAACCTACAATATTGCTTAACGGGTTCCCAAGAATTATTTCAAACCTATAGGTCTCCACAGAAAAAGTTTAGTGCTTAGTGTCCAAATTATGATTTCCAATTTATAATCAATTGTAATTGCCCTGTTTTAAACTGAGTTAAACATTGCAATGTATGACAGACTTATCTAGACAGAAATGCAGGAACTCTCATTTTGAGCACTTTTGAATCCACTTTACAAGTATTGTAAAAACATAAATCTCATAAAGCCAAGAGCCATCATCTAACCCATAAAAGAGATTCTTCAATACATCATCGAAGTAGGCATTGTTGTTATTGTCAACGACTTCCCCCGGTCGCTTTCAAAACGTAATACGAATGGCGTGCTTTATGTCAGCAAATGATAGGAAATTGGTAGCGATTCAAAGCCAAATGGGGAAATATGAGACATAAGAAATATTGTATCCTAGCGTGATAATCAAGAAATTTGCAGGTGTGGTACTAATGGAGTTATTATATGATGTCGGTCGCGCCTCTTTTTCAATCTGTTTTGATAAAATATGACTGTGAAATAGAGTTGATCCAATTCGAAATAGATCCTATCTTTTTTTTCATTTTTGATAGAACGAATATTTTATGCTTCGAGTTAAGATAATGGACCTTTTTAACACATTGAGAAATCATAATGGTTTAAAATTAATCGTTTAGATTTGTGTGTGACTAGGTTTTTTTTATTTTGTTGTTCGATAACTGTTTTCCATGCATTAGTTAGGTGTAATGCGTCGTTTATTTTGTTTACTGGTCAAGTATTTTCGATTTGAATAACTTCTCGACTCGTTTTATATTGGGTTGTTTGCAGCTATAATTGATTTTGTGGTCCGAATGTCCTTTAATCAGGCTGAAATTATTATGTTCTTCGATCTGGCGTATACTTTGTCGCACATTCCACATACTATATTTTATACTCTTTGATTTTCTTTTGGTTTAGGATTTCTTAACCTTGCCCCTATGGTCTGGTGGGTGTTATGTAATGATTTCAGGGAATTCGACCAATTCTGTCGTTGTTCCATTGATATATGATAAGACATTTTTTTGGTATTCTAGTAAGGTAATTCTTAGTCTTCGTTCTGGGTTGTGTTGATGTTCTATTGTCTTTTTGATTGTGCACCGTGTGTATCCGTTTTGTCGTAAAGCGCTGGTTATCTGTTTTAATTCACGTGTTTTATTATTAACATAAATAATTTGTTCCACGCTTAGTGAGTGACAACATCAGTAATTCCGAAGAAGATGAGTGAGATCTCATTGAAACGTCGAAAAAGTGTCTTTTCTAAGACAAACAAGAGAAACACACGAGAATCCCGAGAACAGTCAATTATACAGTCAATTACATTCCATACTCGTGAGAACATCAGAAGAAACGAAAACATTCTCGCAGGTCAAGCCAACGCATAGCGATCTTTGGAAGACTGGTAGAATTGAGCAAGGTGATGATGGATAAAATTGGTGGTTCCAAAGCCTGTGGGTTGGATGGACTAAATTGTAAATTGAGGGGTGGTGAGAAATATGATTGAAACTATGTTTCAATTCAGTGGTATCGACATCCTAGTATGTTGTCTCAATATTCGCAGCCCACACTCGAAGACCGATTGTCTTAAGGAAGGGCAATGTGTCGGGAATTCATAAGATATTTCGTGGAATCAGCATTCTTCCGATATTTCGTCGATCTCAAGAGATTGTTCGTCTGGTGCATCGTGGCCGACGGCTGGCTTTGTTGAAGTTCTTGAGAGCCCATGAAGGCTATTTGAACTTCTAGAAAGTTCTGGGGAAAGGATTCATTCAGTATTATATTAGTAAACAACAGGTGTTCAAGATAATGTGTAAATAGGTGTGAAAATAAAAATTAAAGTAGTGGAAACAAATTTTAGTGAGCTTGATTGTGTTTTTAAAAAAATCTAAAAACCCCAAATGTAAATAAAACATTAAAGTATGTAACGATTAAATCGTCACTTCGGGCAAATGTTAATAATTTTTCTATATTTTGGTTTTTTTTTAATTTTGTACGCCAACCCTGTTGAGTTCAGAATATCATCTCAGGTACGTAAAACATTAGTATTTCGCTTTCAGCTGTTATTAAATTAAATATTCCTCAAATTTGATTTTATTCGCTTTGCATGGCTGATTATTTAATTTTAAAAGTATGTCTCGTCATCCCTTATATCGCCTAATGATTAATTTTCATAATGTAACTCGTACAATGAACTAAATCAGTAATATCAATCAATCAATTTATCTTTGAATTAATTCTCATTTCGACTCTGTGTATCGTCTACCGCATTAAGAAACCTGCGCGGTACTTATTTGCTGGGTATCGGCGAAAAATTCACGTTTTTTGACTCTCTCTCTTCCCTTTTGTCAATCGACGAGACCAGATCGACATATTACCTGGCATTTTTCAGGAAGCCATTTTTTTATCTTATCGTACCGTTTCGATTACCGAAGAAAGTGAGTAAAGCAAGTATATATTCTTTTCTCGCGATTAAATTATCTGTACCGTTTCTTATAGTATAATTGATGGTCAAAATACCGATCAATTGAAATATCGATTTATCTTTAATCTATCGTAGATATATGTATATATGCACATGTCTTATTTTTTATCGTAGCTTGAAATTCGGAAGCTGTGTGAAGATGTTTTCCCGACCAGAGTTCATCATATAGCTTCGTGGCATTGTTTAAGTATTTACTCTACATGATCTATTTTCTTTTCTTGTTTAGGTGGTGAAAAGGAATCAAATTTTTTTTATAATTTTTTTTATAGAGCATAACCTTCCTATTGGAACACTTGCTTGGTGCTACTGCTTTTTGCCTTTATATATATATATATATATATATATATATATATATATTTCTTTTTCTCTTTAATTACATCTCTTTTATAAATTAGGAACAGAAACTGTGGTTTTATCATTTTCTAGGGTTGTAGCTGAAAGGGAGAATTCCCGATTTTCCGTTGCAATCACGTACAGTGAAGCCATTTTGTTTGCTTTCCGAGACCACCATTGCTAGGTTTGAAGGAAAAGGGGAAGCTAATCTGGGAAATTTGGATGCCAACCTAGTCTACTTAGCAGAGGAGGAAAGCGAAGTAAGTGATTTTTCTATATCTAAAGTCTTACCTAGATTACTTTTATTTTTGTTAATTAAATTTAAACACATTCACTGTAGAATTGTTTTCATATCACTTACTTCGTAACCTCTCTTTAAATTAGGGAACGTATTTGATTTACAGTTAGCTGACCAGGGTTTTTCTTGCTAGATTTTAGAAGTAGCACAGAACAATTTTCCGATATTTTACTTATGTCATATATAACTTCTCTTTCAGTTGTTTTCTTTATTAGCTGCAATTTACCTAGCTATATATGTGAATATATGTATATCTATTTGCGGGCGTTATTATTAATAATTTTTTATTTAATTTGCTCATACAAGATACTTGCTGAAACTCCTTCACACCGTATAAAGGTGGTAACTATCACACCACATTGTTTATAAATTTGGAAAGATTTATGAAAATTTCCATGACCTTCAGTCAGGTGAAATAAATAAAATCGACCGAAGTTAATAGCACTTAGAAATCATTATCTTTTCACTAAAGTAAATAAAAAGAAATTTGTCTTATTTATAATATTTTCCTTGCTATCTAAGGAATATCATTCTGGTATCGTAGACTTTTGATCAGATCTGTTATCTTTAATTTTGTATTAGCATATGATCAGATCTGTTATCTTTATCTTTGTATTAGCATATGTTTGGATCCAATTTGTTATCTTATTTTAGTATAAATTTCGAGAAATTGAATCTTCATTGTTGTAATAATTATTGTAATACCTTATCGTACCTCTCTTGCAGAGAGAAGGAAGTTTTTCTGTAATTGTATTTTCGGTTTATCAGTAATTCATAAATAGTTTGATTTAATATCAAGGAACATTATTGTAATAGTAGTGGACCATAAGTGTCAATGTAAATAGAGACTCGTATCGTTATATTGAACAGACATTCAAGTGACTTATCGTATCCCAGTTCCAAACTGGGGTTGAATTTAGAATTGTGGGGGAGTTCAGCAAGTCCAATCAAGGGGTAGCACGTACTAATTCTCTGTTTTTATCTTTTTCCTGCATGCACAAAAATGAGCTGGACCCAAGGACGCTAGAGGAATAGCACCTACCACCATAGGGGCGACTATTTACTGCTACTAGTCGTCAGGGAAGCTCCAACCAGTAAAGTCACGGCTACCTAGAAGGCTTCGAAACCCTCTAAATCAACTGACTCTCTCTCTCTCCCGATATAGCTGAGGAACCAGACAGCCCGGCCATAACCAGAGAGCATTGCACCAGATAAGTCTAAAGTCACTACTTACTGATTGTATACTGATCAAACTGCACTTTTGTAATTGAAAGAAACTGTTGTTTTGGCTTGGCCACTATTCTTAAATTGTCAATATAACTGTAAGTATAAATTTGTCTTATTTTGCTGCCTATATGTTTGTGTGTGTCTGGCGCCCTCTCTAAGTTGTCCAAAGTTGGAAAAAGAAAAAAAATTGCACCCACCCTTTTTGAGATGTGCTCTGGTGAGCTAGTCAGTATTATGATGGATGCCTCCACAACAGCAAGAGGTTTTCCGTTATAAGTATAAACTGGACTAAAAAATGACAAATGTGAATTATGATGTGTATACAACTAACAAAACACGGGAAAGTATTGCTGAGAAAAACCGCGTAACGTAAATAAGAATTTTTGTTTAGACAAAATTATGCAATTATATATTAATTGGAAATTTTTAGAGAATAACGAATTAGTTTAATTAGATATAAGGACTTGTAAATATACAAATCTGTAAACCGTAATCACACATGTGTAAGAATTTATGACCATTGTTCAGTCAACACAGGTGTTCAAACATTGAATCACAACGGCCTTATAGACTATGATGAAGACAAATGACTTCTGGGAAAGAGTCACAATTTCCAGAAGACATACAAACCAAAGACAACAATAGGAAAAGTCCTACAGAACTCAAAAGACACAATGTCACTAAAACATACGTGGGTCAGACAAACAAACGTATATCGGCTCATAGGGGTGAACATAAAGTAAAACAAAGGACAAACTGTCCTCGATATTTGTACATTAAAACAAACAGCAGAGCATTAAAGAGACTTTCGGAACCGCAAAGAATTGGCTCACATCAACAAATGCAAAATGAGTCTCATAATAAACCGGAATAATCAGATTAAAGAAATTACCGACGAAATCCATAAACACCTTAATGACAGCATAAATAGCCATGAATGATGTTAAACTAATAAACAAGTCGAAACACCGGTTACAATAAATAATGAGAGCTTAAGAGGCAGGTATAAATTGAGACGCAAGTTACCAAATTCTTTAGTATCTTAGTACTTTTTGAAAATGCCAATTCTGTTGTATTCTGATGAAACAACTCTTGACGTCCAAAATCCGAGAGATTGTCTTCACGAATTCTCGAATTCTTCGAGAATTGTAACAAAGTCAGCCGTCGGCCTCGAGGCGCCAGACGAACTACCTCTAGGGTCCCACGAAATATCGGATGAATGCTTATTCCCCGAAATATCTTATGAATTCCCGACACATTGCACCTTCCTTAAGACTATTTCATCCCGGAATGTTCCAGAATATTTCAAAGATCGCCCTATGTTGTTATATGTTTTCGTTACCAAATAGAAAATGTCTCTGGTATCCACTGGTTGTTTACCTTCGACATGAAGGACCTTCCCCACCACTGGCCGTTCTTCTTTGCAAACACTTTGGCTATTCCCCTAGACATCCGAAGATCTCGAGCCACGCAATAAGCCAGGGAAATATTCTACGGGCACCTCAAACAGGTCTCGGGGTTCCTCTCTGGTCAAGTCGTGCTGCACTTTCTGCCCATCCGAGTACAGGGCCATAAACTTTTCGAAGGTCATCTCGTCATCAGATGGTTGGATGCTGCGGACTTGGGCTTGATCCTTATCCTTTCCCTACGTCGAAGATATCGTAATAGTTTCTAACGATGTCCCTCAACTTTTCTTTCTGGATTGGTTTTAACTCCCTGGAAGAAGCTGTTATGAATTTCTCCAGTTCTTCAGATAGTTTACCTTTTGGGATTGCTGTATGTTATGTTCTTCTGACTACAGAAGACACTGTTGAAAAGGGACCCAAAGTTGTTCCTTTCTTTAACAAAACCGAATAAAACTACTGGCACAATCTTCCTGGCACGAAACAAAGCCTTTCCTAGTGCGATTCCTTTGCCTACATTTCCGTCGTGAACTTCGGGATCTAACATCATTAGTGTTCCAGCTTGAGCTTTCCCATCTGGGCAAGCATCTGCAATGATGTCAGCTCTTTCCGGAACATTGACATCCTCTGCTAAGATTGCTCGAAGCATTTTGTGATTTTTCCCCCTTCTTCGTCAATCACTCTCAGAACTCATTTTAACTCGAATTACTTGGAGATCATGACATCAATTCCAACGATGACTTCTTCGATGTCCGCCACTAATGCCGTAAGTTGGAAGCTTGTATTTCCCAAGACAATTTGAACCACTATTTCACTATGCACTTTAGCTGCTTCTCCTGTCGCTGTGCGCAGTTGTCATTTTGTTGTTGGGCTTTAAAACTATTTTGGTCGCACCCATATCCAGCAAGATTGCGCATTGCTGCTTGTTAATAATCTCATTTACGAATACATTGTTAATGCGGTGGCGTAGCGAAGCGACACATGCGTTGATCGTTGAGACTTGTTGGCAACAGGTCAACGATGGTCCCTTCTTATCATCCTTCCTGCAACCACTCTGTATACGTCCTAGATTACCACACTTCCGACAGCTCTGTTGTCTTTTGTCGGTAAGGACTTCCTCTACTATCTTACTTACAGAGGCTTTATCATTTCCGTCATGTTCTGATTCTCTATCAATGTTTCGGACTCTGCCCTGACCTCTGCAGGCATTTTTCGCAACCTAGAATTCCAAAGTTCGAGTCAGTGCTTCCACTAATCGAGTCGATCCAGCTAGTGTCAACGCTTGTCTGGTTTCGTGGTCCCGAAATCTATCCAAAAACTGCTAATCTTTCAATCACATTTTCCGGTGTGGCTGGATAGGCAAGGCGCACCAGACTCTCAGCTTCAAATTCTTGTAGTGATTCATTCGATTTCCGATGGCGAGTTTTCCGTTCGGTGTGGTAAACGTGTTCCAAATGGGTCTATCCATACCTCAGTCCTAAGTGTTTGACCAGTTGTTCATAGTTTTCAACATTTGCAAAATATCGGTAACATCTCCTCTTCAAGCGAGAGTTAATGCCATTCATTTAGCTTTGCTGCATGCTCGAATAGGCGCCGAGAATTAGTACTTGACGATTTTCCATCAAATCAAATCATGTCATTAGTATTTTTGCTGATCTCACCCTGCATTATCTGTTTTAGCACTTCTATCCGCGTTTCATTTTCGAGCCTTGTCTGTTTTAGCTGTTCTATCCGCTCTTCATTTTTGATTGTTGTCTGTTTTAGCTCTTCGACCATTGTCTGCTTTAGCTCTTCTATCCGAGCTTCATTCTCGACTATATTCGCTTCCAGCATTTTTGAATTCACCCGTACCATGCTTTTCAAAGACTTTAAAATTTTCTAGTTGTTTTAGAATTTTCTACTAACTTGTCTTCCAGGGTTTTGGAATTTTCTGCTAGTTTATCTTCTAACGCCTCCTTCAAGTTTTTAGAATTTTCTAGCAATTTGTCTTGTAATTTTTCTTTTAAACTCTCTTCTATATTTTTTAATAGCATAATCATATCTCCATCGCTAGAAACTTCAAACAAATAAGTATCGGGATCGTTACCTTCATTTATTAGAGCATCTCGTACCCGTTGTATTAATTCACTTTTCTTCCCACTAATTTCTAAATCCCTTTCTTTTCGACCATTGTCTGGTTTAGCTCTTCCGTCAGAGCTTTATTTTCGACTATTTTCTCTTCGAGCATTTCTGAGTTTTTCTGTACCATTCTTTTTAAATTTTTCACTAATGGTTTAGAATTTTCTGGTAATTGGGCTTCTAACGATTCTTTCAACGTTTTAGAATTCCCTAGTAATTTGTCTTCTAGCGTTTTAGAATGTTTTTGTTTTTATGTAATGTATCTTCCAAATACTTAGACTTCCCCCATAATTTATCTTCGAAATTTGTAGCAATTTATCTTCTTAAGTATCGGGATTGCTACTTTCACTTATTTGGGCATTTCGTAGCCGTTGTGTTAATTCACTTTTCTTCCCATTAATTTCTAAATTCGTTTCCTCCAATTAAATCCGTCACTTTCAATTGGTCCAAACTCACCGCTTTAATTTTTGTTAGTCTATTTATTTTCCACAAATACACCAAACACCTGACACTACTATAATGTTTTTACTTACACTTAGGTTTCTTGAAATTATCTAAAAACACAGTCGAACTCAGTAAGTTATTTCCACTACCGTAATTTATATTCTAACAACTATTTACAATTTATCTTGAACACCTGTGCTGACTAGATGGCAATCGAATAATGAACGAATGTCAAATAGCCGCCGAGAGATTTCCTTCATGGACTCTCGAATTCAACAAAGCCAGCCGCCGGCCTTGAGCCGCCAAACGAAGTCCAGTTGAAATGTTGTCTTACTTACTGGATGAACTAATTCGTTTTGAATTTCTTACATAATATTGTATATTTCGAGGGAGTTTCAAACAAATTTTTACACAAAAAATTACATTTATTTTAACACCAAGGATTTAAAATCAATAACAAACTAAGATTGCTTAAAAACAACAAACACTTTTTATTTCTTTAAATTTGACATGTGTCGCCAAGTCTGGCTTCATTAGAAATTGGAAACACAATGAATGGTAAATTCATATTTCTTACAAAGAAACTACGGGTAAGGTAATAAAATAATTAAAAGGTTTTAATTCTGGGGAATTTCAGAGGAAGTTGGCTGGGTGTAGGTAAGTTAAATTATAGATTTATGGAATATTGTTGAGAAAAGATGTTAATAATATAATATAATATAATATTATTTAGAAATAGATTTTAAGATTAAGTAATTGAGATGAATTGGTATTAGTTTGGTCGTTTAATAGATTCCGAGAATTTTTGTTTTTATTAATCTCCAATGATTCCAGAAGATATAATTTTTTAAATTTGTAAATGTAAAATTTCTAATGTATTTTGAGGTTTTCTTTTAATAAGTGGTCCTCAAAAGTATATTTATTTTGTTGTTGATTTTCGAAAGCTCTCGTGTGTTCACGCCATCTTGAATTGAAAGATATTCCAGTGTGACCAATATAGAAATTTAGAATTTTTGTCAGTCTTGTCTTTCTTGTTTTTTACATGTCTAGATAAATTTTTGTCTGTTGTGAAGGCTGTATATATGTTCCTATTCTGTAAAAAGATTTTTTTTGTAAGGGGGTTCCATTGAATGTGAGAGTATGGTATAATTTAGGTATGGGATTGGGGTCAGTGGGATAGACTTCTTTAATAGCAATTTTCTTTAATTTTCTGTTTAATAAGTGGTCGATAAGTTGAGTGGTGTAACCATTGCTGAATGCCATGAGTTTGATTCTTTCAAGTTCCGTATCAAAGTCGGTTTTGTTAAGTGGTATTGTCACGAGTCTGTGTAACATACAGTATGTATGGGGTGGTGTGAACTATTAGAGATGATAAGGTCAGAGTGTGATGGTTTATGATATATGGAGAATGTGTGTTTGGTGTCTTGCCTTTTAATTTTTAGGTCTAGGAAATTTAGTGTGTTATCTGTTTCTGTATCAAGTGTGAATTTTATATTGGGGTGTATTTGGTTTAAGTAGTTGTGTCGTAACTATAATTGTCAATGTGTACCCGTGAAACAATCAATGATATCATCGACGTATCGGTACCAATACAGGATTTTGTTACTGAGAATTAGTTTGTTAACTCTAATTTTATTTTTGATAAAATTACACCGTTCTCTTGTAGCTGAGCGATAAGCCTCAGGAATACTGAAAATCCTCATACCAATGGCACTGAGGATTGTAACGAACTTGGATAGGTATTTTCCGAAGATCCTATTGAATCTTTCCACCGTTCCGTCCGATTGTAAAAGCAAAGGTGTGGTTCTCGTTCAACATCGTACGTTGGTATTCCGCCATTAGTCGGTATGTAACTCAAATGGTACACCGAACCTGGTGAAAAGCTTTTCTGTTCAACCAACACCGTTGGCAACTTAGTTGCTGCATATTTGGGTATTGCATATGCTTTAGGCCTTTTACTAAAATAATTCATAGCGCCTAAATGTCCCCTCTGACTCGGGAAAGGGATCGGCGACAACAGTGGCAATTTTCTTAGATGGGACGCCTTCATTGTATTGCTGCATTCGGCTCTTGGTCGGCGCCTTTGGGCCTGTACTGACTGCGCTATGTCACATTTCCAATACCCGGTTCGAAAGTAATTTACCAGTAAAATCGTTGGCAAATTTTTTCCAAAGACTTATTCATGCTTAGAGGACCTCAAGTAATTCCTTTATGCAGTTCGGTCAGGTGGGCGACTACCTTTTTCTTTGGTTGAAAGTTGAGAATTGGTTTGTCTGCGATAGTTGCTTTACCAAACTTTCTTCAACATTCCATTCTCTACTCTTAGAGAGTCTGGTTAAACCTACAATGACTTAAGGATGCCTGAGGCTCTAGCTACCTCGTCTCATCGTAGCCTGGGTTCCCTACTCTTCTAGAGTGAAACTCTGGATGATCCATTTGATCCTGGATAGATTGTTATGTTGTCCAGACTTCATTCACCAGCACACGAATCTGTAGGACCAAGATATCCTTCCGCTTTTCCATCTTCATATCCAACGGCCATTTGGGGACGGTATTATCGGTTTTGATTAAAAACTGACGACCATACAATTTGTTAAAAAGGGTATACAGATGAACTACCAGCAAAGGTAGGTAGTTTTACTGAAGAACCCTTAGTATTGGTACTTGCGGTCTTCTGGATATTTCCCTTTCTTTAGATCTTGTTGCATATTTTAAATTTCGGTTTCCACTGGGTTAGTTCATTTTGTCATTTAAAAATAACCCGTTGGTGAGATTTTGTTGTTATTCATACAAGGTAGCGACAAGGTTTTGTTGAATTTACATATTGTGGTTACAACATTTTTTAATTCAACCTTTCGTTTCTCATAAATAGTTTGCACAAACCTTTATTGGGTTTATAATATAATTTGAGTTTCCTTTTTGTCACGTTTTTACAGCATCTGATTTAGTTTGTTGTCCAGGTTATCGGTAGCTCTTTTGAAAATTTCCTTACTAGTCTATTCCATGTCAGCAACCACACTTCTGGTAGTTGACATAAATATTGAGAATTTAAAATACACTTAAGCCCACTTCTGACACCAAATATTGTAAACTCCGTGTAGGTTCGAAACTAATTTTTCCATCGAAAATAATCTTTATTTCCACATTAAGAATTTAAAATTAATAACACACTACGTTTGTTAGACTAAGAGTCCAGCACTATTAAGTTTTTCCACTACTGTCTGCTGCTGGTGTATCGCAGCATTCATTCATAATCCATTTCAGTTGCTCTCCAGCATTTCGATTAATACTGAATTTCAGTCCTTTTTCCTAAACCTTTGTTTGTTCGGTTAATTATTTTGAAATACGGTCATTAATTTATGTCAAATTAAACGTTTTAACAATATTAATTCTAAACAATATATATATGTGTATATATATATATATATATATATATATATATATATACAGGGTGTAAACGGTTTGAGTGTTTGAAATACGGTCATTAATTTATGTCAAATTAAACGTTTTAACAATATTAATTCTAAACAATATATATATGTGTGTATATATATATATATATATATATATATATATATACAGGGTGTAAACGGTTTGAGTGCAAATATTTTGAAGAACAATACTTCAGGCAAAAACAAATCAAAAAGCTTTATAACATTTTCTAAAATAAACTATAGTTTTGCCAAAAAGAACACATAAAGTTAGATTTTATATAGCCGTTGCTACAGTGAATAATACAATAATTTCGAATTCAAAATGTCGGTAAATCTAAATATGTAAATACTTAATAGCTTATACATCTTTAATAGCCACATTAAAAATGAAAATTGATTATTTAAACTCGAAATATGCTTTTATAATTTAGTGTAAGTTTCTCCGAATAGATATGACAACGTGGCATACAGACCAACTTATTTTTTACTTTAACGACGACTGAGAGTTACGATTGTTTTTTGCGATTTCGATTCTTGTAAATAAGAATAGATAAACGGTAAAGTGATTTGAATGATATCTATTTGCTGTAGACTTCGTGGTTTGCTTTCCATTTAATATATTTTTTAAATAAATAAAATCGGTTGTGATTAGTGTGTAAGTTCGAAAAATAAGAATAGTGCGACTGTATTTATTTGTGATAAATAATGGCCGATTATACAATTAGAGAAAGACATGACATGCTCTTAATTTATGGGGAAAGCAGACGTAATTGCAGAATAGCAAGAATGTTATACAGGGAAAGGTTTCCAAACAGACGCCTGCCCAATGCTAGGACATTCGTAGCTGTTTCGCAGAGGCTTCTGGAAACAGGTAGTGTAATACCACAAATAAACAATCGCGGACCACAGCGACATAATCGTATCTTAGCTGCTGAGGATCAAATACTAGACCTTATCGACATCAACCCATATCGTAGCACACGGAGTATTGGAAGTGAGCTGCAAATTTCTCACACTGTTGTTCATAGAACATTACGGGAACAATTCCTCTATCCATATCACATGCAGCGGGTTCAAGGGCTTTCAATTGATGATTTTCAACCAAGACTCAATTTCTGTCGTTGGTTGCTCAGAAAACATCGACAATTTCCTAATTTTGTGAACAATATTTTAACAACAGATAAAGCAAGTTTTAATAGGAATGGTATAATAAATTTTCATAATACGCATTCGTGGTCTGAGGTAAATCCGCACGAAATACGCCAGTCAGTATTTCAACACCTATTCTGAGTTAACGTGTGGGCTGGAATAGTTGGTGAATACTTGGTTGGGCCATTTATACTGCCTGCACGTTTGACAGGTGAGAATTACCTTTATTTTTTGAACAACACGCTACCAGATTTGTTAGATGAAGTGAACCTACAAACACGTTCCAGTATGTGGTACTTACATGACGGAGCACCTGCCCACGCAAGTCATCTAGTTGTCGACTTCTTAAATAGAACATTTCCCCGTCGTTGGATTGGTCGAAACGGACATATACGTTGGCCAGCAAGATCTCCTGATCTCAATCCTTTAGATTTCTACTTATGGGGACACATGAAAAGTGAGGTTTACTCGACTCCAATTATTGACGAGAATGACCTTAGACAACGCATTTTTGACGCTGCTGACATATATATATATATATATATATATATATATATATATATATTTGTTATGAAATAAATATAGAAAATATTAATATAGGTTCAAAGAATTAAAATTTAACTACAAATATTGCTAACCAAATATGGAATTTAGGGTATTTGAAATAGCAAACACGAACATGTTTTTTCACAAGGAAAACATGTCATTGTGTTAATGAATATGGTTAAATTTATTATAAAACCCCTAAATATCATAAATCTAGTGGAAAAATAGAAAAATATAAAGCATACTTACAATTGAGTGCTAAAATCCAAGACAAGTTGTATTTTTCAATGGTACATAACAACAAATTATTTCTTTTGAGATTGGCAATTCAAAACACATCTTCATATTAAATTAATAGTAGCCAAAAATACAAAAACTATATTAGAATATCAATTAGTCATGAATAAAAGTTAATATGATAGAACAGTTTAAAAAATATCTAAATTTGAACTAAAAATTTCATGTCAAAAAGTCAATGCATCAAAATAGAAAATAAATAACATTAATAGGATAAAATATATAAAATTCTGAATGTAGTCAACACAATCAATAGATAGACAAAGTTATAGGTATATTGATAAAGATTAAGGGGTAGAACACTCAAAAGATAGATTCAAATGTAAAATGGTTATCGAGTCTGAAAATTGTAAAATTATGATAGCAAAGGGATAGGAAAGGAGTTGAAAAATGTGATCGAAACAGGGCAAAAAGTTAAATAAACTTAAATTTTGGGGAAATAGAGAAAAAGAGTAAATGTCATTTATATAAAAGAGAAATTGATCAAAGAAAAAAAGTTTTCAAGAGTGTACATTATTATCAAAAGGAGTAGAAAAACCAAAAGAATAGATTTCAAAAGAAAATTGAAACGGAAATCGATTTAGAAATCAATAAAGTTAAAGAAAGTAGATTTTATAACCCAGAATATCAATTTAAAATAACGAGACTTTAGGGTACTTCTGGGGGGAAAACTAAAAAAATCGACCGTCCCCCCCCTGATCTCCGAAACTACTGAGCCTAAAATTTTGAAAAAAAATAGGAAATATAGAACGTTGCCCGAACTTTACAGGATAAATTAAGGAAAAACCATTAATATTAATTTTGGGGGCAAATTATAGAATTAAATAAAAATTTAAAAATAAAAAAAATTCAAACGCATCAAGTAATATATCAAATGAAAGGTCTCATTCTGAGGAACACAAATATATTTTTTTTCATATTTAAAAAAAATATATTTAAAAAGATATTAACGAAAATATACCAAAATTTACCCATTGCCCCCCCTTATTTCCGAAACTATAAAACATAAAGTTTTGAAAAAAATTAGAGGTATAGATTCTGACCTGAAGTTTACTGGAAAAATAAAGAGAAACCTCTACTTTTAATTTTGGGAGCAAATTACAGAATTAAATGAAAATATAAAATTAAAATTGTTTCTAACCCATCATGTTATATATCAAATGAAAGGGCTCATTACGACGAAAACAAATATATTTTTTTCATATTTTAAAAATAAATTAATTAAAAGATATTAACAAAAATATAAAAAAAATTACCCATCCCCCCCCTTAACTCCGAAACCATAAGCTGGAAAATTTTGAAAAAAATGGAGGTATAGCCCCTGACATGAACTTTACTGGAAAAATAAGGAAAAACCCCTAATATTCATTTTGGGGGGCACATTATAGAATTAAATGGAAAATATAAAATTAAAATTGTTTCTAACCCATCATGTTATATATCAAATGAAAGGGCTCATTATGACGAAAACGAATATATTTTTTTCGTATTTTTAAAATTAATTAATTAAAAGATATTAACAAAAATATAAAAAAAATTACCCATTCCCCCCTTATCTCCGAAAACATAAGCTGAAAAATTTTGAACAAAATTGAAGTATAGCCCCTTACCTGAACTTTACTGGAAAAATAAGAGAAACCCCTAATATTCATTTTGGAGGCAAATTATAGAATTAAATGAAAAATAAAAAAATATAATTGTTTCTAACGGGTCATGTAATATATCAAATCACAAATACAAATATATTTTTTTATTTTTTTAATGAATATTTTAAAATATATTAAAAAAGTATGCTAGTCCAACTCGCACTTGACCAAATTATTTCTCTAGATTTTAATAATGTATAATATAAAGGGTTTAATAAAAATTTTATTTTCATAAAATATGTCAATAATGTAATTTAAGTCAATGAATTTCAATAAAACTGATGAGTTCTGTGTTTAATTTAAAATTTGTATATATGTTTATTTTTCATGATGTTAATTATTTTGATGTTTGGTGATTTAGTAGTAAGATTTTAAATAATAATAAGTGATATGGGTAATTTAAAAAAAACTTCACATTTCTGAGAAGTTTAAATTGATTGAATAAATAATGATTTATAAAGGAGATTTAAATACAAATGATATAGTAAAATTTATAAAGATTCTAATAATCGTTAGATATAGTTTTTTATGTTTGTTTATTTGATTGTTCATGATTCATATAGGTTATAATGTTATTTATTGAAATTGAATTTAAAAATAAAATATTATTAAAAAATTTAAAAGTTTCATTTCAAGTTAATTGATTTAATGAAAGATAATAATAAAATTAAAACAACATAAAAACAAAACAATACTTATATTTGTTGGTACAAATATTTAGTTTTTAAAAAACTTTTATTTTCTACTAAGAACAAAGTCTTTCTACTTTCAAGTTAAAATATTTGAATATAATAAAGAATACAAAAATACGTCTTATCTAGTTGAATGTTCATATGCATATATGCAAAGATGATTATACAATATTAAATTACGTAGCTGAAAATAAGCGATTACTGTATTTATTTATATTATGTAGGTCATTTCATTTCATAAGACATTTTTCAAGGGTTGCAAAAAGCTGGAGCTGCTGCTGGCTGCTCTTCGGTGGACGTTGGGGTTCGTCTCTGTTGTCTTCTCTTGAAGTACCTGAAGGCGACTACAATTCCTACAGTTAATATGATGAACCATGTTGGAATTGACCAATAATGAGGGCTCGTTTGTCCAACGGGTTGAAGTTGAACTTCATTTATTAATTTCTGCTCATGGATTATATCGAGTTGTGGTTTTTCAATCTTGATTTCATTTTCTTGTTTTAGAGTTTGATGTGGTAGAATCTGGATTTTTGTTATCATCATGGGCGTATCAACGGAGATTTGTTTCTCATTGATAAACGTTTGATCTGAGGGTTTGAATTTGCATTTGAACGGGAGTTGTATCAAATAATTTTCCTGTAGCGTGGTGATATCTGATTCTCCACAATCAGTTTCTAATTTCGTCTGATTAGGGATGATTGCTATATAATTGGCATCGTCCATTTGTTGGATTATGTTCTTAGATATTTTCACTGGTAAATGGTTGCTGGTTTTTGGGGTGCTCTCGAGTTTCAGCAACTGGAAGATAAATCTTCTTCCTGTCTTCCATTTATTAGATTTCCTTCTGGACAGTAGTAGTTTTACACAAGGCAAAGATATGTATTGGAAGTAATCTTCATTCATGATCAGAAAGGAGTTTCTGGGAATGATTATCGTGGAGTTTTGGGTTGGAACCGAGTATAGGTGGTAGTAGTAGATGTTTTCGGGGAAAACAATTGGAAAATGAATAACAAAATTTATTCTTGTTCCCGAATAATATGATTCTATGTTTAGCAAGTCATAATATTTATATAAATTTTCTTCTGTTGAGTCAAAAATTAAACTTTCAATACCATAATATTTAATTATTGATTGTATCATTGATTCGAACTCGTTAATTTTCAAAATACTGTTGTGAAAGGTTCAAAGTCTGGCAAGCAATTGCATTTTCAATATCTGATAAGATTTGCAAAATTACATTTAAAGATAGATTTAATTGATCTATAATATTTCTTGTTTCCAAATAATCATTTAATTCAAATATAAATTTATTGAACTCCGATCGTTTTTTATTAAGACCTTCCAAAATTACTTGTTGATTATTTTGTATGAGGGTAACAGTTTTATTAAAATTATTTATTATTTCAGTTGTCAAGGATACTTGCCTATTTAATGTTTGAACAATTTCTTGTTGATATTTTTCCAAATCAAGGATTGCTTGATCGTAGTGGGCTGCGTCTTCAGCATCGATTTTATTATTCCGTCTAAAGCATTCTGGTTGAAGGAAAGATTGAATTAAATTTTTGTTTTACCGCTATTAATTGGTAAGAGAAGGCTTTTAAGAAACTATCAAGTTCCCAAAAGTAAGGGTGGCTTAAACCTTCTGAAATTACTTGTGTTAGATTTTCATCAATTTCAATAAAATATTCAATTTCGTTTTTTAAGGGTTCAAGGTTTAAATAGTGTATGAACGTGTGCGTTTGAGCATTAACTTTGGCATGACCTAGTTTGTGTGGTATTATGCCAGGGTTATTTTTTAAATCATTAATCGTTATTCTCTGAGTGATCAGTTCTTGTGGAACTAGGATCAGGAGGGTCAGGAGGGTCTGGAGTGTCCTGTAAAAGAGTATCAGTGTTACTTTTTGGTCTCTTCAAATTTTGTTTATGGAGGACTTTACTTTTGGTTCGGACTTTTATTTGTTCATTTTCTAGAACGTTTTCTTTTGAAAATTTGGGATTTACTTTGCTTCTACTGGTGGTAGTCAGTTTTTTATAAACATCTGTGTCACGTGGATAAGTTAAGGGTTCTTGTCTGTTTTTGTTATGATAAGTAATTGTTTTTTCTTTACTTGATTTACTTGATTTCTCGTTTAGTTGTCTATAGATTTATTTTGTTAAGTCTCTGTGTTCTTGAATGTAGTTAGACATTAATTGATGATTAAGATCTAAGTCAAAAGGGTCTTTAGTATCAAGATGTCCATTTATTATGTCAATTGGTTTTTGTTTCGTTACGGAATGAATTGTATTATTATAAGCTAGAATTGCTTGGGGCATATGATCTAAAGGGTCAAGTTTGTTGTTATTTTGGGCTTTAATAATATTTAGTTGTTCGATGAGGGTTGAATGTAGCCTTTCTATAGCTCCATTTGATTGGGGGTTGTTCACTGTGGTAAAGTGCATTTTTACTTTATGGGTTTTAAAAAATTCTTGAACAACTGTATTTTTAAATTCAGTTCCTTGATCTGTAATTATGATATGGGGTAAACCATGGTGTGACATGAATATTACAAAAGATTTTACAATTTCTAGTCCTGAGGGATTAGTTAAAGGATAAGCTTGTGCGTATTTTGAAAAGGTGTCGATTAAAGTCAAGAATTTTTGAGATTGTACTTGGAATGTATCGGCATGTATTATCTCAAAGGGTTTTGAGGGTGTTGGAGTTATCATTAATTTTTGATTAGGTGGATTTCTATCATATTTATTAGTTTAGCAAATTTCGCAAACATTAATATATCTTGTTACATCTTGTTTTAATTTGGGCCAATAATAAGCTCTCTTGATTCTTGTTTCTGTTTCCAAAATTCCTCGGTGATTTGCTGTACTTTCGTGATTCCATTTTATTAGTTCTTGTTGTTGAATTTCATCATCTATGATTTGAAGTATTATTTTTGATTTAATTAATTTATAAGCATTACTTTTGAATGTTTTCCTCAAAATTTCAGTTATTTTGGGTATATAGGTTTGGTTAGCAAAATATATGGCATAAGTAAATTTGGGATCAATATAATTTTTAAATAATTGTATTACGTCATTTTCTAAGTTTGAAGTTGATAGTTGAGCGTAAAGTCTTTTTTTGTTTGGGAAACATTGTTGCAATTTTGGTTTTGCAGGAGAGTGTAGTAAAAAATTAATTTTTAGTTGATGATAAAAAGAATTGACCTTTCTGTTATTGACATTTCTTGAATGGGGTTTTCAATACGCGTATGAACTGTTCCATTATCTGCGTCTACTTCTTCTTGCGCTGATAAGGTTTCTTCAGAGGCGGAAATTATTAATTGAACGCTCGAATTGGAATCTGATTCTTCTTCTTGAAATTCGGTTACATTGCCCATTAATGATTCGTTGTCCAAATTTTCTGATTGATTTTTTAATTGCTTGTTAAAGTTTTCTATATAGCTTTCTAGGGGTGTTGTTTCTTTAGCATGAACTTCTACGAGTGAGAGTGCGTCGGCATTTGTGTTGTTTTTACCTTTTTTGTATTGTATCTCATGATCAAATTCTTCTAATTTTAGACGCCAACGTATGAGTCTAGATTTTGGGTTTTTTAATGACATAAGCGATTTTAAAGGCATGTGATCACAAAAAACTGTGAACAATAATTCTTTCTCGATTGTACTATAGTTTTGTTCTGATTCGTTTAGGGTTCTGGAAACATAAGCTATAGGTTTATCACTTCCTACTGGACCTTGTGACAAGATTACTTGCATCTGTAGATAAATTAAAGGGTTTCGAAAAATCGGGATACTGTAATATTGGTTCATTTGTTAATACTTGTTTACAATTTTCAAAACATTTTATGAATTCAGAATTATGAATAATTTTTGCATTTTTCTTTAAACATGAAGTTAATGGTTTTGTCAATTTTGCAAAGTCTTTTATAAACTTTCTATAATAGCCTAGCAAACCTAAGAATGCTTTTATTTCTTTAGTGTTTTTTGGGATAGGGTACTTTTTTATTGCATGAATTTTTTCGGGATTTTCTTTCACCGTCCGGAGTGACAACATGAGCTAAGTATGCCACTTCTTTTTTAGGAATTCTGATTTGTCTAATTGGATTTTAAATTTTGTGTCGCGAAGTCTCTGAAAAATTTTTGTTAAATGAACTAAGTGTTCTTGTAATGAGGCTGATATGATTATTATGTCATCAAGATAACATAAGCAAAATTCATTTTGGATTCCTCTTAACACGTTATCACTCTCTGAAATTTTGCCGGAGCATTTTTTCAGTCCAAAGGGCATCCTGATGTACTCATAATGTCCGTTTTCGACGTTGAACGCAGTTTTTGGGATATCCTGTGGATCCATTTCAATCTGGTGAAATCAACTTGCCAAATCTAGCGTTGTGAAATAATTACAACGTCCTAGTTTATCTAAAACATCAATGATATTAGGTAGGGGGTATCGGTCATCGATGGTTTTTTCATTTAATTTTCTGAAATCAACCACTATGCGCCATTTCTTTTTCCTTGATGCATCTGCTTTTTTCGGAACAATCCAAATTGGTGAGGACCATGGTGAATCGCTATGTCTTATTACTCCTTGATCTAGCATTGATTTTACTTGTTTCTGAACTTCCTGTTTATGAATAAAAGGATACCGATAGGATTTAATATATATCGGGATTTCATCTTTAGTTTTTATTGAGTGTTTAATTTGGTTGGTGAAAGTTAAAGGTTGGTTTTCTGTATAAAATATGTCAGAGTATTTTCTACATATTTTGAGTATTTCACGTTTTTCTTCTTCGTTCATGTGAGAAGTTCGTATTAGTTTGTCAACATTGGGTTTTTGAACATTTTTTGTCAATATTATAGATTTCATAATTATTTTCGGTAAAAGTAATAGTTCGAATGGGTTCTGTA
The DNA here is from genome assembly GCA_034190945.1 of Octodonta nipae. Classification (NCBI taxonomy): domain Eukaryota; kingdom Metazoa; phylum Arthropoda; class Insecta; order Coleoptera; family Chrysomelidae; genus Octodonta; species Octodonta nipae. The sequence continues at coordinate 91,381,072 of CM067217.1, read as the reverse complement.
AGGGTGAAAGTTACGTCCTTTTCAGTTTTGTTAAAAATTTCTACTAAAGCCATTCCATTTTCAGATTTCGAAAGTGTTTCAGGAATTTCACAATTTTGAATTGTCTGGTGTGGGATGATAATATCTCCATTTTGTTTATCAACTGGAATCTTCGTAATTAAACGACTGTGTGGGTGAAGAGTTAATTTAAAAAGTAATTTTTGATTTGACTGTTGGTAGAAAATTGGAATTGCACAATTAGGGGTAAAAAGTTTAGAATTTGCAAAATCTAATTGAGCATTTAATAATTTAAGGTTGTCTATTCCAATAAGACCATCAAATATATTATGAAATTTGAACACATAGAATTTCAAGTTATTTTTGGTATTAAATTCGCAGAAAATGGGAATTTCAGCAGAGTAATCGTGAGTTGACGATTGAAAAACTGTTGAAACAACGAAAGGATCACGTGATATTTTATTAGGATAATATTTTGAAGCAATTTCTGGGGAGATAAAGGATTTAGTTGATCCTGTGTCAATTAGTACTTTTAATGGTGGGTTGGCAATTTTGATATAAAGCAATTCTTTCTTGTCCGTTGATAAGTGAAATTCGATTAAGTTGTTTCGTCCTGAGTCGAGACATTGTGAAAATTTTGATCATCTTCTAGATAATCGTCAAAATCATAGTTATTTTCATTTGAGTCGTGTCTGGTATTTCATTTACTGTATTTTGAGAATTTTCTTCAAATTCTGTGTTAAAAACTTCCTCTATGATAATATCGGGTCTGTTATTACCACGGTTAGGGACGTGATCGCTATTATTATTGAATTGAGGTCGCGGTTGTATGTTTCTTGTGTTAGACGTACTAGCACATACGCTTTTAAACTTTTTTGGGTTTCACACATTTTGTGGTTTTCCAAAAACTTGAGTATTTGTAAAGAATTTTTGTTTTGGTGGATTCGGGTGTGGTCTAATATGAACTGGGCCTGTTGTAAATTGATTCGACACTTGTGAAGGTTGATTGAAAAATGGTGTTACTTGATTTTGGGGAGTAGGCATCAATGCCTTGCCTGGATCGGCTGAAATCTTGGAAAATTCTGATTAGGGTTGTTTTGGATTTGAGGTAACCTATTTTGAGGTTTTGGTACGACTATGTTTGAATGTTGGTAGTACTTTATATTGTTCTCTTCAGAGATAAATTGCATAGCCTGTGCAATGGTAGTGGGTCTCATGGCTCTGATAATAGGGCCTAAGGGTTCACGTAACCCTGATAAAAATGACTTAAGGGCTTTTTTGGTAAAGAAGTCCCTTTTGAATAATTTTTCGTGATCGTTTGCACTATGTAAATCAATATAGTTACATATGGTGTTTAATAAATGAATTATTCGTTCATGGAATTGATTTGGAGTTTCACTATTTTTTTGTTTCATGTTTACTAAATCTAGGTTTAAACAATTTTCGTCAACCAAAATTGGTTATCAGAGTGTTTTTAATGTCTACCCAACTCGTGGCACCTGTAATGCCCACAACATCCTCAGCTCTTCCTTCTAATTTATTTAGGATACCATTTAACAACAGTGTATTCTGAAAACTAGCAGTGTCCTGCCTATCATAGTAATGAGTTAAAATGGATTCCGAAGCACTTATAAATAGATGTAATTTGTTTGGATTACCATCGAATGATGGTACTATTGACAAATTTTTTATGTCCAATACTGGTACTCACATTTTAAATTTATTTTCTTTATTGGAAATACGACAAAATTCATTGAAATATTGTGAAATGTCTTTATCTAATTCACTAAGCTCACTATTATTTTCCCGTATGGATGAAATAGGTGAGAATTCTGACATGATCTTTTGAAAAACTTACCAAAATATCTACGCCTTGTTTGTCGGGCCTGGATCTGCAAAGTAGTTGTCCACAATGGATTCTGTACTCAGCTTCTGACCTGCCGTGGTTGCGTGGTTCCTTCGTGGTTGGAGCTGCGGGATTCTCTATGAATTTCGCCGAAACTTTCGTTTTCGTGCCCCAAAAACGAGATCTGAAGGACTGCGCCACTTATATTTGTTGGTACAAATATTTAGTTTTTAAAAATCTTTTATTTTCTACTAAGAACAAAATCCTTCTACTCTCAAGTTAAAATATTTGAATATAATTAAGAATACAAAAATACGTCTTATCTAGTTTAATGTTCATATCAGAATAACTTTAGAATAACAAAACAATATGCACAAAGATGATTATACAATATTAAATTACGTAGCTGAAAATAAGCGATTACTGCATCATCACAATATGATGTTATAGCATAAGCAATTTTATTTATATTATGTAGGTCAGTGAGGTGACTAATTTAATCATAAAAATAAATAATACAAAAACAAAATTACAAAACAATATTTCACAATTACATCCCATTTCATTTCAATTGGGTTAGCCCAGAGTGCTAAGTGATATAGATGAAAATAAAAATTAATAAATTAATAAAAATTCATACATAACAATATATATGTTATATAAGTTTATACTATGAACTTAGCACGGACTTATATCGCAACGATAGTTCAACACTCCTAGCTGACTCAGCGACACGTGTGGTGTCATATTACGGGGCTGCCAACATCCGTGGGAATTGCAGCGTCGACTTTGCTTGTTCGGCATATTATATGTTATAAATTGTAAAACTGCTCTAATGTTGTATTCATTATTACTCAGAACTTTTGTCAGTTACATTGTTATTTTTCATTTTTATTTCAAAGTTATAATTGTATTTGTTTTAATAAAAAAATCTTTTTTAAAAAGTTAATTAATTGAAGTGTGATATAACAAATTGGCGCAGTCAGTAGGATCCGTCAACGTTACTAGAACACGAGCTTACTTCTAACTGGTAGCGGCGGATTCCTATCCCTCAACGGAGCAAAGAACCTGGAAGAAGTCCCAACTGCGATAAAAAGGAGAACACGGATCTTCCAATGTTCCTGTTGATGTGAGTAGTAGTGAATCGTCTAACGTTTAAGGTTTTGAAGAATTTATTTGATTATTTGATATTTGATTTAATTTGATTATTTGATCGATAATTTGATTTATTTGATTATCTTGATTTGACTTGAGATATTATTTGATTATTTGAATTGAAATATTTATTTGACATATTTTGATTTACTTTTATATATTTATTTTATTATTTCATTTTTATCTACCGTTCTATTATCCAAAATATCGTTTATTCCCCATTTATATACATCCCATTAATAATTTTTATACTATATTTTAATTGAAACCCATTTTACAATCCCTCGTTTATTTTATTTTTTTATTATTTTTCAACTTGTGTATACTTTTAATTCTAACACATCGAAATGGCACAAGCAACAAATAATGTAGTTTCTGATGAAACCGAAAAGTACCGGTTATCGGAAATATTTTCTATCATTCCGGAATTTGAAGGTGACCAGATCTCCTTGGCCACCTTCATACACGCATGTAATTGTGCGTGTCGACTGCAGATCAAAAAAATCTGCTAGTCCTTCATATTATAAATAAACTTAGAGGCAAAGCGGCTCAATTGGTCAACTCGAGAAACCCCGCTTCATATTTAGAAATTAAACAGCTTTTAACACTACATTTCGGAGATTCACGCGATCTGTCTTCTTTGATCTACGATCTCCAACGCCTCAAACAACTTTCTAATGAGTCCCCTCTGACCTTTTATAATAGGCTTCAGGTTTTGAGTGCGAAAATGCACTCATGCATCCAAAAATGCTCTGGGCTAACCAATGAACAAAAAAACGCTCAGACAACCCTTGTAGATACGATAGTTCTGAATACACTTCTTACAGGATTAGAACCACGTCCAGGCCAAATAATTCGTGCCAGCAATCCCAAAGACCTTCTGGAGGCACACTCTCGAATCAGACGAGAACTTCAGTTGTCATATTTTGAAGAGCAAAAAATTCACAAATCCACATTTCAGGTCCGAAAACCCATTCAACCACCGAAATGTTTAAATTGTGGTAGATTAGGCCACATTGCAGTAGATTGTCGGTTGCGACAGCAAAACAACCCTCAATCTTACAACCAAAATTTTAGACCTAGTTTTACAGTGCCAAATCAAACTTCGAGGCCAAATCCACCCCCAAATAATACCAACCATCAAGGTCCACCATTTCGACCGACAAAATTTCAAAGACCCCCGTTTAAACCAAATCAATTCCGACCGTCTGTAATACAGACAAACCCACACTATCATCCAGAAAGGACACATCATTTCAACGAACACCTAAATACTGGTTATCAAGAATATTCAGAAAACGACTACGGCTATAATTCTGACAATAGCCCATACATTTATGAAGATTTCGGTCAAAATCCTGTTGAATATGACACAGAGCAAACTTTAGAAGATAATTTCGTTACACCTTTGAACAGTCACGAATACCAGGATTTTCTAGCTCTCCCGAGGCTAGATCAGCCCCGGATTCAATAACTACCACTTCCGAAGTCCAAACCCAAATCCAGAATTTGAGTCTGGAAGATTTCAACCCAAATGCGAATTTCCCGGAACAAGCATTTCTCTAAGTCCTCTTTTAACAGTCAACTCCAAAAATTTATATTACATTCACGACGCTTCCGGAAAGTTCAAACTTCTCATTGATACGGTGCTGGTATCTCCATTTTTAAAGAAAATACCGTCAAAAATTTCCGTCAACGATTTCCCGAAAAAGTGACAATCCAAGTTATTACGCACGAGAAAATCCCGATTTCAGAATCCACCCTTATTCCATTTGCCTTAGGTAACCCCCGTAAGGTTTTTATCTACAATCTAGATATTGAGTTTGATGGAATATTAGGTCTTGATTTTCTTGAGCATTACGAATGTATTGTTGACTTAAAATCAAAACAGTTAATAACAAACTTCAAAACTATTCCTCTACATAAAGTCCCCGATCACGATCAACCTAAAACAGAACCGACAGACACTCCCAATACTAAAATAGCAAATTGTACTCATAACAATCAAATAACTATTCCAGCAAGAACCGAACTAATTTTCAAACTCAATTGCGACCTTTTTAATACTGACGCAATTTTACCGACACAAGTAATTGACAAAGAACGACTTCCCAACGCAGTTGTACGCGTTAATTCAAAGGGAGAATTTCTGACCTCAATAATAAACGGGAACGCGATTCCTAAAACTGTTAATTTTTCCGATCTTCACTTAGAACCCCTTAACCATTCACACCCTCTCCTAAATTTAAATATGCAAGAATACACAGACTGTCTAAACTTGGACAGAAACTAAACTATCAGGGAACAAATTCGTACAGAACACCTCAATGACGAAGAGCGAGAACTTATCACGAATCTCTGTTTAGAATTCGAAGATATATTCTATCTTGAAGGCGATGTTTTGTCCTTTACCAACGCAGTAAAACATTCAATTGACACCAATAATACCAAGCCCGTTTTCACAAAATCTTACAGATATCCTCAAGTCCATAAGGAGGAAGTGAAAACTCAATTTGCCAAAATGCTTGATCAAGGCATAATCAGGCACTCTTCTTCTCCTTGGTCCTCCCCCGTATGGGTCGTCCTCAAGAAACTCGATGCTTCTGGTAAGCAAAAGTGGCGAGTTGTTATCGACTATAGGAAGTTAAACCAACTAACTGTAGACGGTAAATATCCTCTGCCCAACATTTCCGATCGCCTCGACCAACTTGGTAAGTGTCAATACTTTTCGACACTGGATCTCGCTTCCGGGTTCCACCAGTTGGAAATCCTTGAGGAAGATATTCCCAAGACCGATTTCTCTGTTGACAATGGCCATTACGAATTCGTTCGTATGCCATTTGGTTTGAAAAATGCATCTTCTACTTTTCAGGGGGTCATGCACAACATTCTACTGGGCATCCAGAATGAACGTTGCCTTGTTTACATGGATGACATTATCGTTTATTCACCAACCATCCATGAGCATATGTCCCGTTTGACAGAAATCTTTAAGCGCCTTAGACAGTCAAACTTGAAAATTCAACCTGACAAGTATGAGTTTCTCCGTAAAGAAGTTGCTTACCTAGGTCATCTGATCACACAAGAAGAAGTAAAACCAAACCCTTTAAAGGTTGAATGCATCCAGAATTTTCCTCAACCCCAAACTCCTAAAGATGTTAAATCTTTTCTCATCGGTTATTACCGACGTTTTATCCCCAATTTCGCCAAGATCTCAAAGCCCCTAACAAAACTCCTGCAGAAAGACGTCAAATTCATCTTCGACGCAGATTGCAAATCTTCCTTCAACGAACTGAAGCAAGCCCTTGTATCTGACCCTATCTTGGTCTATAGCATATGTTTCCCCTACACTCTGCGCTGCAGAAACTCGATATTCCACTATCGAACGGGAACTGCTAGCCATTGTTTGTGCGGTCAAGCACTACAGACCGTATCTTTTTGGGAGAAAGTTTACACTTCTGTGTGATCACCGTCCGCTTACTTGGCTATTTTCGATCAAAGACCCTGGCAGTCGTCTAGCCAGATGGCGCCTCAAACTAGAGGAGTATAAAAATAAAATCGAATACAAGCCAGGCAAGGTAAACTTGAACGCAGACGCTCTTTCCCGTATCAAAATTAATCACTTCAAACAATGCACCGACTTTCTTTCAAAGATAAAATTTTTCGCAAATAACAAAACCGACCCAAAAAACAACCCGATCCAGGTACTAGTCACGATAACTCCGACGTCTCCGACAACGATCAAGAACGCGATGATCATGACGAACGCATGACAACAGAATTTAATCGATTTGTTCAATTGTATAAAACCGAGTCGATAATCGACTACTCAAAAATAGAAATTTCTAACGCCCAACTTCTAGACAAATCTCACAAACGAATAGTCACTTTCTTCTGGCAAAATAAACTCAATGACTTGCATGACAAAATTATCGAAGATATTTTCGAAGAAGACCCAAATTTCACTACTGACACTCTAAACGTTCTAGTCAGTAAAGCTGTAAGGCATAGAAAATATTTAATTATCCCTTTACCCTTTGATCCTGGAACAGTTGTTGCACATCTTTTCAACGTTCTCTATAACAACCAAGACCAGTTCGACGAATCCGAAACTTTTTGCATCGAAAACAACGTAGAACTACCGATTCTTGAAACACTATCCTTTATACTTGCAGACAAAGAGGTAAAACTTAAAATTTGTCAAAATATTGTGACAACCCCTTCTCAAGACGAGATTCCCGTTATACTGCAGCAGTACCACTGCGGCAAAAATAACCTTTATCGTGGAATTAACGAGACCATCCGACGCATAAAAGAAAAGTATAATTGGACTGGACTAATCAAAAGTGTAGAGCAATTTATTAAGTCCTGCGAAACTTGCCAAAAAAGGTAAAGTTCTATAGAAAAAACTTATGTGCTCCTTTTGTCATAACTGAAACACCAAAAACGCCCTTCGAACGTATCAACATTGATATTTTCGAATATCCAACTAGAAACTACGCACTGACTATTAGGGACGAACTCACCAAATTTACTCAGGCCTACCCAATTGGTGACAAAACAGCTAAAACTGTAGTAAACACCCTCCTAATATTCTTCCAACATTACGGTACACCTCTTCGCATCCATTGTGATTATGGACATGAATTTGATAACACTCTCATAAGGGACCTGTGCGAACTATATGACATAAAACTATCCTTTTCAAGTGTCTACCATCCCGAATCAAATGGTTCTATCGAAAGGTTTCACGCGACTTTAGCGGAAATGATAAGGGCAAATACATCTGAACATCCGGACGAACATCCATTCAACGTCCTCCCTTATGCAGTTATCTGTTACAACAACACTAAAAACAAGACTACTGGTTTCACGCCCTACGAACTCTCTTTGGGCACACTTCTAGTAGACCCCCCGAAACAATATACGATCAGGAAAAACTCATTTCCAAATATGTTAGGGACCTTAACAACAGAATGAACTACTATTACTACTATTAGATTTGACAAACATGTTTCGACTAACCAACCAGAATACAAAGTAGGCGACAAAGTTTACGTGAAAGAGTCTCAGATTAAAAGCAAATCTGAAAACAAATTCAATGGACCTTTTGAAATTACCGCGATTAGAAAAAACTGTGCCACAGTTATAAACTTACAGACTAACCAAATCAGTAAAATTAACTTTGACAGACTAAAACCATATTTTGAATGAATCCCTTCTTTTCAGATTCTGTGGACTGTTTTCAGTCGTGAAGTTCTAACAATACTCTCTTACACCCGTTAACAATACAATAGGAGTTTTCTTCTATGAAGAAGGCACACTTAAAATTTCAAACGACAAATGGACACTTCTTGTCTTCAAAGACCTCAGAAGAAAACGCGGACTTATTAACGGACTGGGATCTGTTTGGAAAGCTATTTCAGGAAACTTAGACGCAACAGAAGAACTAAAGACCAACACCAAATTCAGGACTTAGTAAAGAAACAAATATCTGTAACAACCTCAGTCATTACGAGTCTCAACAACACTTTACAAAAATTTCAATCCGAGGAGAAACTATTCTCGAATAACATTGAAAAAATAAGGCAGTCAATTTCATACATTTCAAATGATCTTGATTTTCATGAATTTCAAATCAATATCTTGGATCTGTGTAAAAGCTGATGGAGAGTTACATATTCATCGAAAACACTCTCGATGATGTTTTAACTGCAGTCTCTTTCGCCCGCTTAAAAATTTTACATAGTTCGATCATAACCCCAGTAGATTTGGTCGATTCCCTTCAAAAGATTTCTCAGTCACTACATGAAAATAATTTACTACTCCCTATTTACAGTTCAAATGTTGCTCGGTACATTGATTTGATAGAATTGGAAGCTTTTCAAATCAACACCAAAATCATTTTTGTACTCAAAATTCCTTTAGTTGATCCTGAGATTTACACCCTTTACCACCTTTATCCGATCCCAATTTTGGATGATCAAACAGGGTTTCATCATATAATTTCAATGAAGACAAAATTTATCGCGAGAGATGACGATTCGTTATTATACACATCCTTCGAAGACCTGGGTGACTGCAAGTTTTTAACTAAACATCATAAGATTTGTTCCAAAGCTATATCACATCCAATAGACAAAGATGCCATCTGCGAAGGTCAGCTTCTCAGACAGCCAGCTACACTTCCAGCAACCTTCAAAACTTCCATATTCTATGCGGAAGAATATAATATACAAGAGATCGACATAAACCTCTCTGGTTGATCTCAATTTCCAGACCACTACCTATAGCCAATAAATGTAAGGGACAAGATGTCGTAACGCAGACCATCACGACAAATTCGCTATTGCAAATCAAGTCCGATTGCAATGCCTTTATTGACAAAATCAGGGTACATGCTACGAGAACGTCAAAAAACATCCAGAACATCATTTTCAAAAACCATCCAGTGGACATCCCGTATAGCTGCTGTGATGGCATGCCAGCCACAAATCAACTATCCAAATTAAAACCCCTACAATTGAAGGATTTAGATGTAACAGATCTAAATGTTGCCAACCATAAGCTTGCCCAATATTCAATGGAAATGAAAAGCTCATGAATCAACCACCATTGGAGAAGCATACGTCATGGCTCACAATGACCACAATCACTTTAACAGTAATTGTGATTATGTTCCTTTGTATCAAACCCATCAAGACAAGGTTCAGGAAGACCAGCCTCGATGCCGAGTCAGCTCCACTTCCAGGCCCATCAAAGCCTAAGTCCACGGGAAAGCTGCACAGCCTCCTAGATCCAACCCAATGTATGGAAGTTCAGAACTTCCCCTAAAAGTTGATGATATACCATCAACTTTTTTATATTACGGCGCCGCCAACATCCGTGGGAATTGCAGCGTCGACTTTGCTTATTCGGCATATTATATGTTATAAATTGTAAAACTGCTCTAATGTTGTATTCATTATTACTTTTGTCAGTTACATTGTCATTTTTCATTTTTATTTCAAAGTTATAATTGTATTTGTTTTAATAAAAAAATCTTTTTTAAAAAGTTAATTAATTGAAGTGTGATATATATATGTATATATATATATATATATATATATATATATATATATATATATATATATATATTATATATATATATATATATATATATATATATATATATATGAAGAAGTATTCATTCAAGAGTACATCCGTTCGTTATTTAGATTAATGTTTGAATCTTCTAGACGTTTCGCCACTTGGCATTATTAATGCGTTGGCATTAATAATGCCAATATTAGACTGAGAGTTACTGTGTCGAATAGAGATGGGCAGGTCCGGATGGACACGCATGTCCGGACCTCCATCCGTAGTGGTAATGATGGATGACATCCGACAGCAATTCGGACAAAGATCCGCGGACCTGTCGGAATGCAAAAAACGCATGCAATGACCGGTACTGAATATAGTTTAGAGATGTGTAGGTTCGGAAGGACATGAATCCTCGGACCTGTGTGAATGAAGGATGTACATCGTTACCGATCGGCGGAACCACTTGTTCATATACGCCGGAGCGGCATCGAAACATGGCATGAGCGGTACTGAATCAATGATAGCGGACTGGGAACTGCGGATCGGAGTGAGGGGAACGGTATTACCTACAGTTTGATGATACAGAAGTATTGTTGGTGCATGGTTATGTATTTTTATCGTTTTAGTTGTCAAACATGGCTATTTTTATTTGTAATTATTATTTTTGATAAATCATTATCGTTTTCTTGTAATTTCATTATATAAAGGTTAAAAAACAACAATTCAGCGCCCTAATGTCTTGCTAGCAGTATTACAATCTAACACTCCGCCTGCAGTCCGACTCCGGTAATCACAGTTAGACAACCGGACCCATATGGGTCCGACGGACACGGGTCTTGGATGTACATCTTTGGAACTGGATGCATATCCGAATTATGAGCGGACCTACCCATCTCTAGTGTCGACGCTCAGTATTTATATGCCTTTGTTAGAAGTTGTAGCGACGCTGATTGGTTGGGATTGGCTCCTCATATGACAGCGGTTGATAATGCCTGGTCAGGACCTTTCATGAGCGGATGGTTTTGAAATTTATGACGAGAACTTTCTTATTAAAGTCTATTACGAAACTATAATTCTCCAGGAAATCGGATCTTAATAATCCATCGAATTTGATGTCTAGATTTCATATGTAGACATTGTGTGTGTGTGTGTGTGTGTGTGTGTTTGTGTCTATTAGATTGAATAGGACTAAGGTGGATTCGTTTATAAGAAGGTTTTGGTTAGTGATACCCTATATCACAACCTTTTGAGGAGATCTTTATTTGTTTGCGAGTTACCGCCTCCATTTCGGGTATTATACAGCAGTGGAAATTGAAAATTTAAGATGTTGTTAATAAAATAGGTTTTCTTTACCTATCTCAAGCAATGTTAAATTTTTCCAGTGTACCAATGGTCCTCCAGGAGTTTCGCAAATCATATCGTGTATATAAAAAAATCTCTCATCATTCTGAAATACTACTACAAAGTGCTTGTCATTTAATTTCATAAAAAATGTACTATATTCCCTGTTATCAATTCTGTTTTCCGCTTCGGTGACAAACACATTTGTTTACAGAAATCGAAGTGATTATAACAACTTCTAAGTTCACAAATTAAGTGCAACATCGGGTAATTCTGTTCGGAAATTGGGTCTTAAGTCTGGTCCGGTCTGGTGCCAGTCATGTTTTGGTGTGCACTTCCCTTGAGAAGCATCATTGACTTACGAAAGGTTCTTTGAGCTAACTGAAAGTGCAGGGCTTATAGGAATGCATTTTCAAGTTTAGGTTTGGGTTGAAGCCGTCGTTGAAATAATTGTTTCGAATTGGGACTAAAAATTGAGAATTTTGGGTGTCCGCCGTTTGCCTGTTGTAAGAGTCTTTTGAAAATGTTGCTGAGTATTGTCTGGCTTTTCAGAGCAGAATTCAGAATAATCAATTTTTTAATTTTGAGCCTGAGAGTATCAGATATCATTACCATTGTTCTGGTCAGTGTTGGTTTTCGTTTGGTTTGAGGGAGTTTGGAAATTATTGTTGTTACAGTTCGAATTTGGCTGTTGTTGCCTAGTTAAGCATTGTTTAATGAGTGACCTCTTCGTTAGCACAACGAAAATTGCTTTATATAGGTCACAGGGTTTGTCCGTTTATGTTGTTGTTTTTTCCTTAGGTTTAGGACCACTGAGAAATAAATATAAAACACCCCGTTCCTGGCATTAATATATTTTTATGTTTTATTGACGTTTCGTTCCCATCTTGGTCTTTTTCAAAATGTTATTTCTTGTCATTGTTTTGTTAGATATAATTATAAATTATATAAAAAAACTAAAATACAATTATTTGCACGATATAATAAAACATATAGCACTAAAAATAACATACACATTATATCACTACAACAAATTTTCACACAAAAAAGGTAAAATCGTTATGTTGGTTTGTCTCTTTCTGGAATGGCTCACGAAAGAATTGCTCGTTTATTTGAGATATCATTATAGGTGTTGGTCATATACGGGGGAGGTATAATTATTTATCGACTTGTTTCTTTTAGTATACTGTTACATATCGGACTTAGATTTTTGGTGTCATATCATTTGAAATATTTCTCGTTTTATTTGATTTGTTTCACATTGCTAAATGTTTGTTATCTCGTAGTCATAAGTGTGTTTTGTTTCTGATTTTTTTTGTCGTATTTGTGACTAATCAGTCTATTTTTTAAATTGCTGTGGTGTTTTGGACGATATATGTTCCTTTGCAATTTTTACACGGTATTTCTCTTTTTTTTCTTTTTGATTATCGTTTTTAATTCTGTAAAATGTTTATTCAACGTATTATATCCTTTATCACTTATAAGGATGTCTGTTTCGCTAAAAACAGTTTTTATTTTTTCTGTTAGCTTTGGAATGTATAGTAGTGTTAGATATTTTTTATTTTCTTTAGACTGTTTTGCTATTATGTCATTTTTATTGTAAAATATTGATTCTATGATATTGACAGGGTACTTGTTTTCTATAAGGACTTTTTTTTCCTTTTCACATTGATTCTTTTCTATATTCGGCATCTGACAGATTTATAGACCTGTTCGCTAATTTTGTAATGACCGATTTTTGTAGACAGATATAGACATCTTCCAGACTAGCTGGGCAATAAGATCTTGGAAGATCTAGAGGAAACACTATTAGTAAACTTGGATTTGAACTACCTTTCTGTTTCAGATATGTGGATGACTGCAATTCCAAAAAATACAACTGAAATAATATTAAATCATTTCAACAATTATCATGAGAAACTACAATTTACTATAGAAATAGAAAAAGATTGTGTGATCAATTTTCTTGATATGACACTACACCACCAAAAACAACATATTAGAGCGTCATGGTATACAAGAAGCACATGGTCTGGAAGATATCTACATTTGAATTCACAACATCCAATATCCCACGAAAAATCGACGAAGAGTTGCTGCTGACAATTTAAGATGTAGAAGACCTTTAAAAGTGTTTCGACTTCTAGACGATACAAAGCTCGTTTACTGTGGAGTAGAGGGCCAGAGAAATTTGGCTTTTACTCAGTGGAAAAACGTGGTTTTTTTCAATAAGTCGGATTAAAAAGTGACATCCCACTCTGAATTTATGGAGGGAACCAAGACGTAGAGCGAGACCAACTTTTGCTAGGAAAGTTGCTCCTTTTCAAGGCTGGACCGAGATATTTTCGAGAGGAATATGGTCGTTCACAAGATTAGCATAAAACCGAATCTGCAAATATACATTCAGTTACTTTCAACTTTTGATAACTACTGATAAAATATTTGGAATATTATTGATTTTTTTTTAAACGAAAACTTTTTACTATAAATATATTCACCATTAACTCATGTGTATAAACTGTGTCAACATTTAAACACACATGGAATAATAGTAAAATAACTAGAATTAATAGAGAATAATTTAAATGTTGTTAAAAAATAAATACACATTCATAGTGGAAGTATATAGGCTAGCGCAAAATCGACCAAAAATACATGTAATTTCCCATAAGAGATTCTAAGTTTAAAATTACCGAAAATTTACCACGATGATCTTGAAATCGCCAAGGTGGCTTAACGTGGGGGTGTAAACGGCATATTTAGGGGTGTATTCATCATTTGTAACGTCCTTTTGGCATTTGGCGTGGGTGAAATTCGATCGAGGATGTCATTTATTCAGTGAACAAGGGGGCAGCGGGGACCCCAACTAGGGCTGCTGTGACGCGTTGTAGGGGTTAACCGTTGGGCGCCGTGGGGCTGTGAAGGAGGCCGCGTAGAGGTTATGATGATGATGACAGGCTGCTATTTGAGGTTAGAGTTCACGAAATGAACTATTGGGCTGTGACTTGACATATAGGTAAGAGGAGGTATTAACAGTTGTCAGCTGAGAGACATGTGATGTTGGTTGCATATTTGAGCGACATCTCGCGCCGACGGCGTTAATTTAAACGGTGTATTGCGAGTTGCGGCGCGCGCGGAGTTTGGCGCCATCCTCTGACCGCCGCAGTAACTAATTAGAAAATAAGCTGTGACAGGGTTTTGAGTCCGGGACCCTCGCTAGGGAGTCATCGTTCCGAGCATCTGCGCTATATGGCTATTAACATATAAGGTTTTTCAGGAGAATGGGTATCTGAATGTTGAAGGTAGATTCTTAATATGTTGAAATTCAAACAATGAAATTATGGAAATATACCGGGACGGGCGCACAGATGGTTCAGAACAAAAAATATGGCAAATTAAGTCATCAGCTGTATGCTATTACGTTTTAGTTATGTATGATTGACATGTGCAGTGATGGTGTCAGTGTGTTAGACTTGCGCAGTGATGTTTTGTAACTGATAGACATGAGCACTGTTGCTGTGTGAGTGTCAGACATGCACAATGATGTTCATTAAGTGTTAAACATGCGCAGCGATGTTGAGAGAGTGTTAGACATACGCAGCGATGTTGAGAGAGTGTTAGACATGCTGACTATAACTCTCTCTACCCTATATTTCAGCCATGCACCTGCTTATGATCTACGGTGTATACAATTAATTGTGATATTTTTTGAACGACCGTTCAAAGTAAAATTTCTCTTTACTCTATAATTTCAACAACCTTTACCTGCAGCTTTTTCAATCATTTTGTTAAACACCCTCTAAAACTATAATCTTGCTGCTCCCCATATGTAAGATATTCCATATAGTAGAATGCAACTGTTTATGGTCTACCCTATATAACAATTTTTTTAAAACTTTTTTGATCCATCTTAATGGAAATGATGTGTGACACTTCGTGAGTCACAAATATAATAACACAGTTTTGCACATTAACACCAAACTTTTATTTAAACCCTCACCCAAACTGCAACTGCTTATTGGCCACCCTATATAACAATTTTATTAAAAAAAAAATTAACCGCTTTTTATAACTAACTCTACTCCCATCTGCATTAAAACCATCCTGTATACACCACTGCCAATTTGTCAAAAAATACAACTTATTTTTTAACCACCCTGTATAACCAATTTTACAAAATATTTTAACCAGCCTGTATGTGCATCTGCTTAGGGGCAACCAAATATAAAATTTTTAAATACTTCTAATCACACTGTATGAACTATAATTTTACTTCGATCCAAGTTTCAGATATGCAACAGCTCATGTTCTGTCCTACAAAAAAAATTATCCAACCTGTTTGACTATAAATCTACTCCACCCGCTATTTTAACCACCTTGTATTTGCAACTACTTATCGGCCATCCCTTATAATATTCTTTCTACCACCCTGTATAATTATAAATCCATCAATACCAAATATATTTTACCAAAACAGCAACTGCTTATGGAGCACCAAAAATAACAATTTTGTTCAACATGTTTTTGAATCACCTTGTATGTATTACAACTACCCTGTATACGCTATTTTTTAAATAATTATCGTATCACCTCTTCACCCTGTTTTAACTATCCTATCTTTGCAACTTATGAACTACGCTATGTTACAATTTTTCCTTATATTTGTCAAGATATATTAAAGTATAATTTCTCTCCACACTTCATTAAAACCACCCTTCATTTACAACTTTTTCTAACCTTGTTTGAATGACTATACTATATAACCAAATTTTTCTAGCATTTTTTGCCCACACTGTATAATTCTAACTGTAAGCTACCCTATATTTCAACAACCTTTTATATGCAACTACTTATTTGCCATCAAATATAACATTCTGTACTACCCTGTATCTTTAGAATCCTACCCCACCCTATATTTCAACCATCCGGAACAGCTTCTAGATCATACCATTACTTTAAAATATTTTTAAACCTGTATAGCTGTAATTATATTCCACTACATATTTCAACCATCCTATATATGTAACTACTTATATATATCTACTATAATTCCATTCCATCTTATATTTCAAACACCCTGTATAAGCAACCCATTTCAGAACAAAAAATATGGCAAATTAAGTCATCAGCTGTATGCTATTACGTTTTAGTTATGTATGATTGACATGTGCAGTGATGATGTCAGTGTCTTAGACTTGCGCAGTGATGTTATGTAACTGATAGACATGAGCACTGTTGCTGTGTGAGTGTCAGACATGCACAATGATGTTCATTAAGTGTTAAACATGCGCAGCGATGTTGAGAGAGTGTTAGACATACGCAGCGATGTTGAGAGAGTGTTAGACATGCGCAGTGATGTTCTGTGAGTGATAGATATGCGCAGTAATGTTGTGTGAATGATTCCCATGCACACTCATATTGTGTGAGTGTTAGACATGCGCAGTGATGTTCTGTTTCTTAGAAGATCTTAGTTTGGGGAGAGTTGGTCTGTTAAATGGATCTGTTCCACTATACTCTATAAGAGCTCTTTCCATTTTGCTTGAATTTTCTCTCTCAAGCAGGTCATCGTTGGCAGGCTGTTCTTGTTGAAGTTCATGAGCCTCGTCCGCTCTTTACGCCAAAGGTGTTTCAGGCTCTGGATCTGTTGTATTTCGACCAAATAATTCGCGTTCCACTTCACTCTTTATTGTCTCCAGTTTATCAGGCGAAAATAAGGCCATTTCTCAAGATGACACGATATTGATCTGCGAAACTCTGTTGGGTAACTTGAAGCTCTGGGTACTCAAGACAGAATTATTGATGGAGTATTTGGCGATATCTAGTCTTATCCTGGCCAAGGTTCGTAATTTTATAAAACGTGCGCATTATACATTAATTCATGGCGCTAGTCTATTTAATGCACTGCCTTTTCAGTTCCGCTTGCGTGAGCGCTGGCTCATTATTATCCCGACAGTGGCGGCAGTTTTCCATGAATTTACGGACCGTCCGGGCTGTTCCTAACAGGACGGCTTTTTGCATTTGTTTGTAAAGATGTTCGTCCAGACCGAGGTATTTTAAATTGTTTAATAGATGTTTTGGGACTAGTCCTGTCGTTGACATAACAATTGGTACAGTTCGTGTGTTGTTCATGTCCCACTGAGTCTTTATTTGAAATTCCAAATCTCTATATTTGGTTATTTTCTCAGCTTGCTTGATATTTATATTATTGTGATTAGGAATTGCTATGTCAATTAAAGTTGTTTTCCGAGAGACTTTGTCTACCAAAACTATATTTGGTCTATTGTGAGTAACTGTCCGATCGGTCAGTATCGTGCGGTCCCAGTACAGCTTGTAGTTGTTATTTTCTAAAACAGATTCTGGTTTGTATTTATAGTATGGTAATCTTACCGACTGTGATAATTCAAGTTTCAGTGCTAGTTCCTGGTGAAGTATTTTTGCCACAGCATCGTGTCGTTCTTTGTATTCAGTTGCAGCGAACGCTTGACAACCTCCTGTGATATGCTGGATGATTCTGATGATTGGCAACCGTACCTGCACCTGTCGTTGTTATTAGAAGGATCTTTAACGATATACTTTAGGTAGTTCGTAGTTGGAATTACTTGATCTTGGATTGCCAATATAAAGCCTTCCGTTTCAGGAAACATATGACCAGAGATCAACCAGTAGTTCGACGCTGCACTGTCGACATAATCATGGTTGACGTCATTTATATGTCTTCCATGAAGGGGCTTCTCTTTCCATTTCAGCAGTTTCTGATCTGTGGTCTGGTGGTGTAATTGGACATGTTGTTGTGTCAGTCGCAGTGGTGTTGAGTCATCAACCAGGCTCATGACTCTGTGTAGATCAGAAAATTCTGCGAGTTTCTGGAAATGACTACGCAAAAGGGAAATTTGTTGATCTAATAGTTTGCTTAGATCTGTCAATCCTCTTCCTCCTTCATACCGTGGCAAAGTTGTACGTTCGACAGAGCTCTTTGGGTGGTGATTTTGAGCTTTTGTTAGTAAAACTCGAACTTTTCGTTGTAATTGTTCAATGTCAGTCTTGCACCAATTAACTATACCGAAAGAGTAACTCAGCACTGAACACGCATAGGTGTTAATAGCCTGAAATAGATTTTTACTGTTTAATTTAGTCGTCGTACCCTTCTATAAAAATCTGCTGTTGGGTCATTTTTTCATATTCATGTGATCAATACGTTGAGCCTGCTTTATTCCAAGGTATTTATAAGTATGACCTTCCCCCATAGATTCAATTGTGGTGCCATCTCCCATTTCGAAGTGCCCCTGCTGTATTTTGCCTTTAACTATATTAATAATTCGGCATTTGTCTAAGCCAAATTTCATATGGATGTCACTAGAGAACCCTTCTACTATTTTAAGCATATCATGCAGCTATTGTTACGTAGCTGCCGTCAACTTCAAGTCGTCCATGTATAACAAATGGTTTATCTTTAATGCTTGAAGGTTGTTGTGTTTGAGACTGAACCCAAAATTAGTCCAGTTCAGTTTGTTTGAGAGAGGGTTCGTGGCACGGCAGAACCACAGCGGGCTAAGAGAGTCTGATCCCGACTTGACCATACAATGTATGGTATCACACTCCCTCTAAGGCACGCTATGAGTGCCTTTAGGGGAAATTTCAATAAACCCCAGATATCCTAGATATCAAAAGGGTTTAGCTCTGTGGGAGCCCTTGCCAGGTTTTCAGGCCCATGGTTGGAGTTGTGGCGGCAGTTTTCCATGAATTTACGGACCGTCCGGGCTGTTCCTAACAGGACGGCTTTTTGCATTTGTTTGTAAAGATGTTCGTCCAGACCGAGGTATTTTAAATTGTTTAATAGATGTTTTGGGACTAGTCCTGTCGTTGACATAACAATTGGTACAGTTCGTGTGTTGTTCATGACCCACTGAGTCTTTATTTCAAATTCCAAATCTCTATATTTGGTTATTTTCTCAGCTTGCTTGATATTTATATTATTGTGGTTAGGAATTGCTATGTCAATTAAAGTTATTTCCGAGAGACTTTGTCTACCAAAACTATATTTGGTCTATTGTGAGTAACTGTCCGATCCGTCAGTATCGTGCGGTCCCAGTACAGCTTGTAGTTGTTATTTTCTAAAACAGATTCTGGTTTGTATTTATAGTATGGTAATCTTACCGACTGTGATAATTCAAGTTTCAGTGCTAGTTCCTGGTGAAGTATTTTTGCCACAGCATCGTGTCGTTCTTTGTATTCAGTTGCAGCGAACGCTTGACAACCTCCTGTGATATGCTGGATAGATTCTGATGTTTGGCAACCGTACCTGCACCTGTCGTTGTTATTAGAAGGATCTTTAACGATATACTTTAGGTAGTTCGTAGTTGGAATTACTTGATCTTGGATTGCCAATATAAAGCCTTCCGTTTCAGGATACTTATGACCAGAGATCAACCAGTATGCCATGTAGAGATTTCGACGTTTGGCGTGGGCTTGATTGCAGACAACGGAATCAATTATTAGTTGTTCTTTGCAGCCCATCGAATTTTTCGCGCATCCCTTTTGTTGTTGAGTAATTATGTCGTTCAGCTCACAATGTTTGAAAATGCGATGATTAATGCAGATGTTATGAGTTTGTATAAGGTTGGAAGGCAAGTGATTGGTCGGTACTTTGCTGGGTCCTGTGCACATATGTTATCCTTTGGTAAGAGTTATGTAGCACGATACGTAAGGAAACTAGGCATCTTGTGTGGGTGGGTAATTACGTCATTTATAAGGCTGTTAGTGTTTCGTGGGTTGCGTACAGTTTCTTTATCCAGTAATTTTGAACACCATCTGGTCCCGGTGCTTTCCAGTTATGGAGATCAACCAGTAGTTCGACGCTGCATTGTCGACATAATCTTGGTTGACGTCGTTTATATGTCTTCCATGAAGGGGCTTCTTTTTCCATTTCAGCAGTTTCTGATCTGTGGTCTGGTGGTGTAATTGGACATGTTGTTGTGTCAGTCGCAGTGGTGTTGAGTCATCAACCAGGCACATGACTCTGTGTAGATCAGAAAATTCTGCGAGTTTCTGGAAATGACTTCGCAAATTGGAAATTTGTTGATCTAATAGTTTGCTTAGATCTGTCAATCCTCTTCCTCCTTCATACCGTGGCAAAGTTGTACGTTCGACAGAGTTCTTTGGGTGGTGCTTTTGAGCTTTTGTTAGTAAAACTCGAACTTTTCGTTGTAATTGTTCAATGTCAGTCTTGCACCAATTAACTATACCGAAAGAATAACTGAGCACTGAACACGCATAGGTGTTAATAGCCTGAAACAGATTTTTACTGTTTAATTTAGTTTTCAGCAATCGTCTTACCCTTCTATAAAACTCTGCTGTTAGGTCCCTATAGATTCAATTGAGGTGCCATCTCCCATTTCGAAGTGCCCCTGCCGTATTTTGCCTTTAACTATATTAATAATTCGGCATTTGTCTAAGCCAAATTTCATATGGATGTCACTAGAGAACCCTTCTACTATTTTAAGCATATCATGCAGCTGTTGTTTCGTAGCTGCCATCAACTTTAAGTCATCCATGTATAACAAATGGCTTATATTTAATGCTTGTACGTTGTTGTGTTTGAGACTGAACCCAAAATTAGTCGAGTTCAGTTTGTTTGAGAGAGGGTTCATGGCAAGGCAGAACCACAGCGGACTAAGAGAGTCTCCCTGGAGTATACCCCTTTTGATTGGAATGGGGTCAGTTTGTATCGATCAGTTGGCTTCATTTAGTGAGATTTTGGTTTGCCAGGTGGACATGGCATATTCTAAAAAGTTAATAATACAATTATTCACTTTATAGAGTTTCAGTACCTTAATGAGCCAATCATGTGGAACTGAATCAAAGGCCTTTTTGTAGTCCACATATGCCATGTAGAGATTTCGACGTTTGGCGTGGGCTTGATTGCAGACAACGGAATCAATTATTAGTTGTTCTTTGCAGCCCATCGAATTTTTCGCGCATCCCTTTTGTTGTTGAGTAATTATGTCGTTCAGCTCACAATGTTTGAAAATGCGATGATTAATGCAGATGTTATGAGTTTGTATAAGGTTGGAAGGCAAGTGATTGGTCGGTACTTTGCTGGGTCCTGTGCACATATGTTATCCTTTGGTAAGAGTTATGTAGCACGATACGTAAGGAAACTAGGCATCTTGTGTGGGTGGGTAATTACGTCATTTATAAGGCTGTTAGTGTTTCGTGGGTTGCGTACAGTTTCTTTATCCAGTAATTTTGAACACCATCTGGTCCCGGTGCTTTCCAGTTATGGAGGTGCTCCATTATGTTGGATGTGTCTTCCGTTGTAAATGGTTGGTGTTGCATGGCATCACAGTTCTGAAATGCAGCCTCCTCCTCATTAATCCAGCTGGCTCTGGAGTTATAGGAGATTGTTGTGGAAAGCTGTGTTTTCCAGAATTCCTCGATGTCTGTTTTACTGGGGTAACAAGGGGCTTCATTATTATTGGCGTTGTTAAGTTTTCTATAAAACCCTTTTTCTGATTGTCGGAAAAGTGTGTTGTCTAGTTTCCGTTGGTTACTGGTTTTGTACCTTCTCAATCGACTTGTGTAGATGGAGAGCTTTTGTCGTAGACTGTCCAAGCCCTGCTGAGATGTGATGTTTTCTCCATCCCACTGGTAGTTAATTATTAATTTTCTTTTATATAGAATTTCTGCTTAGTATTTATTTAATATATCCATTCCTATTATACCTTACACTGTTATTAGCTGATAAAATATTAATATTTTTATATTTTCCTTGTGTTTTCTACTCCTAAATTTAAATTTTGCACCACTACTTCACTTCATATCCATTAATAATTTAACTGTTTTTCCATTAATGCTTCCGTTGATAAATATTAATCCATTGTCTTCATTTTCATTGTTTTTTTGTTCATCTAATTCGATTAATTCCCTTGGGTGTTGATAGCTACAGTTTAGGTTTTTATCACTACTATTTACATTTTCTTTGTTATCGTGCGCTATTAAAAACTTTGATTGTCATTTTGACTATTTTCCTGATCATGAGACTGTAGTTCTTCTGACTTTTTTTTCTTTGTCTTCTTATAATATTGACCCTTACATTTTGTTCTTCATTTTCTCTTCTCCTTTCATTCCGGTTACCTTGATTTCTTACCTGACCCTGGCCTCTTTGGTTATTTGTATTTTCCTTTGAGTTTCTTGTCTTACTTCCTGTCTATTTCTATTTTCAAAATTTCTTGAATGAGGTCTTATGTAATAATTGTTTGCATATCTTATTATTGTTTTGGTTATACCTGTTCATATTATTGTTATAATTATTTAGGAATCTTTGAGTATTATAATTTTCATTATTTTGTTACCTTCTATTTTCAAATACTTCTCTTCTTTGCGGATTATTCCTGTCAAAGTGTTGAGGTATTGTTGTATTATTGTCACTTCTTCTTGCCCTTTCCATTCGTCCTAAGTAATTAGTAAATTAATCGAAAAGCTGTGGAACCTTTGGTGTGTCACAAATGTAAAAAGACAGTTTTGCACCCTAACACCAAACCTTTATTTTCAACACTCAACGCACGTTTCAACAACTCTAAGTTGTCATCTTCAGGAGTAAACCCAAACTGGAGTTTGGTTTACTCCAACAACTCCTAAAGATGACAACTTAGAGTTGTTGAAACGTGCGTTGAGTGTTGAAAATAAAGGTTTGGTGTTAGGGTGCAAAACTGTGTTTTTACAATTAGTAAATTGTGTGATGTTTCAAATATTTTGCACTGATATAGTCTTTGATACACCTTCTTCATAGTGCCGAGCTATGTTTAGTATTACTTCATCCTCTCGCATGGGTGGTTTTAGATATTTTGCTGAGGTTATTAGTTTTAAGGCTTACTCCACTATGTTTCCTCTTCTGCGGTTAAATTTGCCGAAATATAATTTTTCTCTAAATAGGGACTGCTCTACTTGTCCCCAAAAATAATCTTCGAAAGCCTTCTCAAATTGTTCAAAAGTGTGCATGCCGCTTTCTACCGAGGCAAACCAAATTCCTGCTCTGTCAGTCATATTTGTTCTGATTCTCATTTTCACTTTCTCAAAATTTTTTTATTTTGCTGTATTGATTCTTAATAGCTTTTATGAATATGCATGGGTGTATTGTTGCATTTCTTCCATCATATTTCATATTTATTTCTGTTGATATACTTGATCTTTTTATTTGGGTTGAACTTCTTGTTTCATTTATTTTTCTTAAACTTTCTTCATACTGCTTTTGCAAATTTCTTTCATTTTTAGTCAACTTGTTCTCCATTACCTCCCCATAATTATATATTGCTTCTCTTTATCTGAAGTCAATTTCTTTTACGTGTTGCTCATTCTCCTGTATCCTTTCTTAAGCATGCTTCTGTTATTTAAATTATTTTGAACATTTTCTATGTGTGATATTCTTTCAGCTCTTTCAATATCTATTTCTTGTGTACACCGGTCTTCCACTTGTTTTATTTCATCCTGTAAACTTTTGATAATTTTCTTCATTTCTTCTTTTAAATTTTTCTCCATTTCTTTGCTTACCTTGATCTTGCTACCCAACTTTTTGTTTAAATTTTCATGATATTGTTCTTGTCTTTTATTGTTCTCTTGCATTTCCTTTATTAAATTTGCATGACTATTTTTCATTTCTTTCTTATTATCTTCCATTTTCCTATCTAAATTCATTATACATGACATGATCATTCTCAAATCAATTTGCTCGTCTGTTTTCGACCCTTCTTGTACAGACTTCCCTTTTCCACATGTTCTATGGTAGATTGTTCTGTTTGCACTATAACTTGTTTAGCTTGTACTTCTAATTCTTCGTTTTGCTGGATGCTTTCCTCTCTGTTTTTATCTTTGGAGTTTTAGCTTTCCTGTTACCAGCAATTTTCTTAATTTTTCTATTTAAATCTTGTTTACTTTGAACTTCTTGACTTTTTACTGCCGGTCTTCTTTCGGAGTCTCACTTTGGGTTCGCCAATTTATAATGGTTTATTATGCCTTATTTGGTGTTTTTAACTTTGACAAGGGCCCCACGTTGGGCGCCAATTTGTTATGGTTTGTATAGGTTTTTATTTTATTATTATTAACTTTAAGATTTATAAAAAAAATTTGTTAGTGTGGGTTCATTTGGGCATTATGTTTGATTTTACTTGTTCATCCAGCTATTTAGTTTAAAATATACAGGCATTAGCAAATATTTAATTTTGTCATTCATATTTAACTTAAGATCAACATTTTTTTAAAATTCATGTGAAACAAAATTAACATCAAATCAATTCACTTAAAAAAACTCTTTGTACTTCTGTTCAATTTCTCATCTGGCTTCAGCAGTTTTTTCTCAGAAGACACCCTCATTATCTTACCTTTCTCAGGTTCTTTTTCCTATTTCAAATTTTCTTAAACTTTAATATTACCTAATTATCAATTTAATTTTTTATTAAAAAAACAAAATTTAATTGATGTTTTCTTTAACTCTACTTATTTAAACTTATGATTTCTTTCTTTAAACTTTCTATAGTTTCTAATTTAACTTGATGACGCTATTTTCTAACCAAAAAATAACATTTTTGGTTAGGTTGCTTCGTTACTCATATTTTAAACTTTGAATATTTGACACCCGATGTCTTTCTATTTTTTTCCTTACTTACTAAATATAGCTTACAACTCTTACCTAATCCTCAATTTCTACACTTTATAGTATCTTATATCCTATGCGCATAAAGTTTTTACTTGCACAATGTTTATATCATTTATTTGAGAATGCCTATTTTCTTGCATGGAACTATAAGTTCACTTTCCACTGTCTGTAATTGTCTTATTTTCAGTGAATTTTTTTCTGTAGTTGTCTCCTACTGCCTATTTTTGTTTAAATTACTTGTTTAACTCTCTTTGTCTAATGTAATAATACTTTTTATCTTTTACTTACATTATTTTTCCATTTTAGATAGCCTGCAACATTAGCAAGAATAAATTATACAATTTATTCATTTTGGTTATCGCAGAAATACTTCAAATGTTGATATGGACAGATCGTTTATCTATCTAATGGACTAAATTATATTAAGTCTTTACCATATTTTTTATTTCTATACTTAGTTTGTATATATTTGGTAAATTTTTACTGTTATTAGACTATTTTCTTAGTCAAACTAAGTTTATTAATACATTTGCCTGTGTTTATCTTTATCTTATATTTCTAAAAATGTTTAAATTACTCCTTAGGAGTAAATTATATTATATATAAATTAAAAATTGAAGATAAAGATAAAACTTCCAAATAGCGCAAAGTAACAGAAGAGAAAAGAAAATTTCAAGTAAATTGAAGTATTTTATATTTTGTACTTGTTCTCAACGAATACAATATAAAACTACAGTACAATACGCATCCCAGTAATTATAATATCATTGGTAATGAAGGAGAAATAAAATAACAATCCCTAGAAAAGTCCTTTAGTGGTCAGAAATTAATGTTTATGAATCTTTTCACATAAAATGAATTATTCATTTTGTCTAGGTATGTTATTGCTCAAGAAATGACCAAACATAGTAAACCATTTTAGAAGGAGATATTTTTGAAAATTTTATGTTGAAAGTTGTTGATATAGTGTGCCCAGATAAAAAGTCGTTATTCAGTGATTAGTTCCTCGATTAATCGTAGAATGGAAGATATTGATGAAAATATTTAACATGAGTTACAGGAAAATTTCAAAATCCCTTACTGCTTTTTCCATTGGAATTTTGGACGAAAGTCTGCCATTCGACACAATTCTCAATATTTATTCGTGAAAATTTGATAATTTTTGAAGAGTTATTGTTAATGGAAAGTTTAAAACACCGTAGGGGTAACTCCCGACGGTGCTTCATCTATGATGGGCCACAAACAAAGCTTTATACATTGTTTAAAAAACAAGTTGAAGGACTCTAACAATACCAATAAGTTGCATCATTATCCCTGTATTATTCATCAGGAAAATCTTATAGCCCAGGTGTTAAAAATGAATAATGTCATGAATGATGTTATTAAGACAGTTAATTTTATCAAAATGCCTACTCTCAATAACCGTCATTGTAAAACTCTTTTAGAAGAGTCTAAATATCCATTTGGACAGGTTATATATTTTTCAGAGGTCAGATGGTTTTGAGAGGACAAACATTAATAAATACATTAAAAAAAAACAAAAACCGACTTCAAAATAATTAACTAAAAAGCATGAAATAATTTTTGCTACAACAATTAAATACTTTTTCGGAACTCGGTGCAAAGCTAAAGTGAAACTATTTTGAAAAGTACATTGATAGTTGTACTTCGAAACTTCCTTAGACCTCCATCGTCTGGAAATGATTAATTTCACAACATTTGCTTTGGATCTGCTATCGTCATCAAGTGAATGATACATACATACAGAGTTTCTTAGAAATTTTAGAAAAATACTCTGATGATTTTAAGAGTCACGCGGACAACTACATTTTATTTTCAGATCCAGTTTCTTGCATTCGGCCTGACGTTTCTGAAGACATGCAATTTGAGTTGATAGGATTACCGGAAAATAAGGATGCTAATAATTCTTATCGGAATACTTCCTTAATTGTTTTTTATAAAGGATTATCATGCGTGAATTTTCCGAAAATATCAATAAAGATGCTCAACAAATGATTTCATTATTTGGAATTGGAATTATTTGCCCAAAAAACTTTTTCAATTATAAGTTTAGTTTTTGTTAATAAATAACAGATTATTAGTTTGTAATACTTGTTGCTATAGTTATAGTTCTGTATTTACTGTAACAATGATTTTACTTTCCGGTTAATAAATTGTGTTATTATATAATAATTGTTGTTACATTTAAAGATTTACATTATTATATAATAATATGGATTTGAGTTTTTTTTTTGGGTTTAATAAATATATAATTAAACATTTATATTTTATTAATTTTAGTATACTAATAAAAAAAGAAATAGTTAAATATTGGTATAAACTTTGTGGGTTCACTTAATTAATTTAAAAAATACTGATAGACACTTCACTTTCTAGAACTTTTATTCTGGATGATTTCATGGTGTCTTCACGTCGGGACAAACAGGGTGTGCGACTTGAAAGCCACATAATCCAAAAGCGGATGTTTTGCACCTCCAAAGCTAAAGTAAAAATCCGTGTATCGTTTGTATGCCTCGGCTTTCTCGCTGTTGGAGAAATCCAGATGTATTCTTACATTAGGCCAATAATCTCCGTTCAAAGTTAGGCCATGGGGTTTTCTTTGATGTTGTTGTGTCGATCCGTTTGAATGCTACAATTACATTTCGGGGGCTTTCCAGTACATCGCACGTCTTCACGATAGCCCATTCCCTTGCTGAAAAATGTTTCGGTTGGGCATCTCTCATAAATTTATCCTCAAAATGAGGGTGGTTTAATTGCTTGGCATATTGTATAAGCTCATGATTGTACAGTGCTTGATCGGGTAGCTTTATTGGGCGTTTTTTTTGCTTCTTTAAATAGAGACTGAAGCCGTTGAAGGACTTTTTAGAGAAAATACCGCTTTCTATCTCCGCAATTTCTTCCATGGGTTGATTATGACGTTGGTCCTCTTCCAACTTCTTGCGGGGGTTCTTTACATCTATCCCAGCCTTGGCTATTCGACTGGCTCCATCGGTAAGGGCCCTAAAGCCCTAAGGCTTGCAAAGAGAGGGATGAGAGGTAGAAACCCGCGAGACTCAAAGGGAATCACCCGTGGTACGCGGATCTTCTTGCGCCCACCAGTCTTTTTAATAGATGATCGAGCTGCTCTCAACGCCAATAACGATGCTCTACGGATATCACGTCCCCATCCAGCAATAGCTATCGTAGTAGGTAATAGCACATGCTGTCTACAAGATTTTTCCGCATGTTTTTTTCATTCCGAGTCCCATCTTACGTTTAGCTTTCATTCGGGTAGTTATGGTCAACTCTACTTTCCATTTATTGGTTTATTCATCCGGTTAGGTAAAATGACTTCCATTTCCAGGTTTGACTGAAATTTTGCAAAAACTAGCGGAGCTACAATGTTTCTTTTAAGAACATAAATTTGATATGAGAATATCTAACCTTTCAGTTGATTAGAATGTTTTATCTATATAATAAAAAAATTATATAAGGAATCACTTAACGAAATTCATTTTGTAGGTTTTTCATTTCTCTACAATGTTAAACCACATTGACAGAAAATGTTGGATTTTATGATAATTACAATTTTACAAGTGTTGGAGTCAGGGAGGGCTATTACGGTACAGTTTTTTAGCAGCAAACAATGTTAAAAGCCTTTGCATGAAGCTCTTCGATATTATCGTAAGATAAGAGATTCCTAAGTTCTGTACCGCAGCAATACCAGGTTATGCGGTCACAATAGCCCCTATAACAGAAGCCAGCACTCGCAACCTGTTCGAGCTTTTGACTTATGGACATGGGCTAGTTTTTAAAATTTGCAAAATGGCGCCG
This sequence comes from Octodonta nipae, assembly GCA_034190945.1. NCBI lineage: Eukaryota > Metazoa > Arthropoda > Insecta > Coleoptera > Chrysomelidae > Octodonta > Octodonta nipae. The sequence continues at coordinate 91,352,168 of CM067217.1, read as the reverse complement.
AAAAAAATTCCTTAGAGATCAAATTACATGCCTATATTTGAGAAACTTCGTCAATTACACGCCCATAAATTAACATGCTGCGGCATACATCAAAGGATGCCATTTTTTCCCACGGTCTTCAAAATTTTGTGATTCCCAAGTGTCGCAATACCTACATCATTTCAGAACAGAGGTCTCCCGGTTTCAACGATTTTTTGCAACAACTCTTCTCCAGGCCCTGATGGTATCCACCCTCGTTTGGTCAAGGGCTATATAAACGTTTTGGTCCCTTATTTAACTAAATTATTTAATTGGTCAATTTCTAGAGGAATTTGTCCAAATTAATGAAAAACTAGTTTGGTCACACCCTTATTTAAAAATGGGGTCATATCTAATGTGAATAACTATAGACCTATTACGAAAAATTGTGTTTCTGGCAAGCTCATTGATAAATTAGTATACGATAAAATATCCTTAATTATATTCAAATTTATTACGCCTATGCAACATGGTTTCTATCCTTCTAAGTCCACCCAGACGAATCTTTTTAACTACCTAGAATATATAACTGATTCAATCATCAAAAATTATAATAATTAACTGATACTACAATTGCAATTTCCACAAATTACGCAATTGTAGTATCAGTTAATTATTATAATGAATTTCCAACAAGTATCGGCCGAATCAATTCAGTATCAAAAATTATATTATGGACTCTATTTATACAGCTTTTCATCGAACTTTAAATAATAATAAATAAATTTAAATAATAGCTTTAAAATATTTTTAACAAATAGAACTCAAATTGTTAAGATCCCCTTCTATTCATACTACTTATAAAGGATTTAAATCAAGAGATCAAATATTCTGAATTTTCGTTATTTGCTGATGATGCGAAACTATAAAAGCGTTAATTCAATTAAAGACAGAATTCTTTTACAAAATGATCTTGACTCGCTTGCAAATTGGTGCTCTTTCAATGGTTTTACATGTAACCAAGTAAAATGCTTTGTTGTGACTTTTAGAAAAGACACCCGTAATAAGTTTATTTATAACTAGCCGTTACCCGCGGTTTCACCCGCGTACGGAATGTTCAAGGCTTCTCAAAAAGAAATAACTTATGAAACATATGGATTATCCTATATAAAATTTTTTTAAATTGTTTGAACCACCCTACTTAACCATAAATCCAACAATCCTGAATATATTTCACCCAAACTGCAAGTACTTATGGGACACCCAATATAACAATTTTATTCGACATTTTTTGAATCAACTTGAATAACTGTAACTCTACTTCACTCTATATTGCTACCATCCTGTATGCTGTTGTTTATTTGTCACCCAATATAACTTTTTGAACACCTGACTATAACTCTCTCTACCCTATATTTCAGCCATGCACCTGCTTATGATCTACGGTGTATACAATTAATTGTGATATTTTTTGAACGACCGTTCAAAGTAAAATTTCTCTTTACTCTATAATTTCAACAACCTTTACCTGCAGCTTTTTCAAACATTTTGTTAAACACCCTCTAAAACTATAATCTTGCTGCTCCCCATATGTCAGATATTCCATATAGTAGAATGCAACTGTTTATGGTCTACCCTATATATAACAATTTTTTTTTTAACTTTTTTGATCCATCCTAATGGAAATGATGTGGGACACTTCGTGAGTCACAAATATAATAACACAGTTTTGCACCTTAACACCAAACTTTTATTTAAACCCTCACCCAAACTGCAACTGCTTATTGGCCACCCTATATAACAATTTTATTAAAAAAAAATTTAACCGCTTTTATAACTAACTCTACTCCCATCTGCATTAAAACCATCCTGTATACACCACTGCCAATTTGTCAAAAATTACAACTTATTTTTTAACCACCCTGTATAAGCAATTTTACAAAATATTTCAACCAGCCTGTATGTGCATCTGCTTAGGGGCAACCAAATATAAAATTTTTAAATACTTCTAATCACACTGTATGAACTATAATTTTACTTCGATCCAAGTTTCAGATATGCAACAGCTCATGTTCTGTCCTACAAAAAAAATTATCCAACCTGTTTGACTATAAATCTACTCCACCCGCTATTTCAACCACCTTGTATTTGCAATAGTATCTTATGAACATAATTCAAAGATCCTAACTGCTTACCAAACACATTTTTTTTGAGTTTTTTTATTCACTGTATAAATATTCTACCCTTTTTCAACCACTTGGTATATGGAACTGTTTATGGCTCACACAATGTAACTTTTTTTATTTCCACCACAACGTATATATCAAGCTGCTTATAGGACACTAAATATAACTTGTTTAGATTTTTTAAATCCATGTAATTCCTCTCCGCTCTAAGTTTCCTATATACACAACACCCTGTAAAATTGGGCCTGATATATGTTGATTTTTGTTAAATCGAAACATGCTATATTTACACATTCCGAATTTTGAATAAACGCTAAACTGATGCCAGTATCTACTTTATGCTTCCCTTTTTGCGTGCGGTGGAACCAATTGAGTAATTGAATTACCCAACATAGAAGTTTTTTGGCTATATCTACCGTTTCTGTCAATTTAGAAAGATAAAATGTCTACCAGATTTTAAGTCAAACTATAGGCTTCCCAACAAAAAAAGATTCAGGAAAATCAGTTAAGTAGTTCTTACGTGATGCCCGAACAAACAAACAAACAAACAAACAGACAAACTTACAATTTTATAATGTATAGATTTCAACGACATTGATCTTACGAAAGTAGACGTATTTGAAGATCTCGGGGTATATATCGACTCTAATTTAAAATTTCAATTCCACATGAATTATGTTGAATCTAAAGCCACTAAACAAGTTAATTTCATCAAGGGATTCTCAAATAACACTAGGTTCGATCCTTTTAGAATATTATACTATGCGTTTGCATATCCTATATTATTTTATTGTTCAGTTATTTGGCGTCCCCCTTGGGATTACCAAATCAAATTACTCGTAGATCCTTTCTTCGCTATTTTTCGTTTAAACGTGGTCAGCATATGCACTTCTCAAACCACAACTACTGTAACATTGCTCAAACACTTAAAATTCCTGATTTATACTCATCATTGACAAGAAGTGATATTGTTTTTGGCTTTAAAATTATTAACAACAAAATAGATTGTATTGACTTATTGGGTAGGTTAAACTTTCATGTACCTAAGCGACATCTTCGGCACACTATTTTTATGGGTCAGAATATCATTGGTTGTCGCCTATGGAAAGAATATCAGAAATTATGAATAATAACTCTTCGTGGGTTGATCTATATAACAGTAATGTTGCAAATGTCAATATAAAATCAAAAGTTATATTTAAGTATTCTTAAGCATTTCTAAGTGTTGTTTGATAATAGTTTGTTAATTATTTCTGTAGCGTTGCTTTTTGTGTTCTTATATTTTGACGTATACATGTGTGTAATGTAAATGGGGTTTTACCCCGTAAATTTTAAATAAATAAATAAACAAAACAATATTTTACAACTCTGATGCTGTCATTCCATACCTACAACTCTCATAAGCACATTTTTTAAAGGTAATATACGTTTTAGAAGTCATCAACGAGAAACTTTGATTTTCCTAATTTCACCAATATTTACTTAATTTACAAAAAAAAAACAAAATCTGAATTTTTTTTATATTTTAGATTTTTCCAAAAACATCGCTCTCTTGTCATGAAATAAAATGTAATTCAACTATTAAGACTATTAAACAGGACTGTACTAAAGTTTTTACTCTGATGATTATATATTTTCTCCCAAAACTTCTTATAAAATCCAATACATGACATATCAGTGTATCGGTCTTTCAATGCCTATCGATACTCTAATAAAAAGTGCAGGTCTATGTTAAGAAAAATAGTTGATAATCGCCCAGAAGAAGATTTGATGACACCCTGATGCAGAAAAGTATATGTCAAAAAAGTTTTACCTTTAACGTTATTTTTTATATTCTTCAAAATAAAAGTAGTAGAGGCAAAAAATACATTTCTTGTTTTCCTCGTATAACTTGAAAATGGTAAAAGATAGCATATTTTTGCTTTAAATAGATCAATGGGCTTTAAAATAGGCAACTTTTTTCTATTTAATCATGTTTGTATCTCTTAACGTTTCTTAGATATCCTATCCCTTCTCTGTATATCGATGATGCCTCCCATTCGAAATAAATAAAAAGAAGTTCATGTTCCGATAAGATGTCTAATGTAGGTGCCCAAAGTTTGCTTTATGAAATACAATCTACCGATTCAAACCAAATGTTAGTAAATTATCTTTTAACATATTATTTCATTTTATTAATACAGAGAGAATACTTCAAATAATAGTCCATAGATGAATTGTAAACTGGCCTTTATAGTAATATACTTGATTCTTGAAAAACAATTTATGACAATAAAGCACTACAAATTATTATATTGGGCTAAATACAAAGCATCTAAACTATTTGGAGATTCAAGTCAAACTGAAATCAAATTGAATTAACATATTGCAACAAAATGCTAAATGCAATATACTCAAGGCGACACGACGGCGATGCTGACTATGTGCTCGTGTCGTCTGTGCTTCGTCAGTGCATGCTTTGTGGATTGTTCATGTAACTCCTCCATCCCTGGATGAAGTTCTGGGAGAGACGAACAGGACTATATGGGTTCCATCCCTGGAAGGATATTCTCGTGGCTTCATTCTGCATCGTAATTTGTTTCTGAATCTGTATAACAGAATTAATGCACAAATGATTATTGAAATGTAAATTGGGCTTAACCAAAACTGGGCAGTGTCGTTGGTTTCGATGGGGTGCAGGCGATGCTGTTCCTCTTGGAGCTTGTGGAGTTCATCGCGTGAAACCTTTTCTAATTGGATTGGGTTAATCCTCGTTTTTATTTTCAGCAATGTTATTGGCGGTTCCTTGACTGTGTTATCAAATTTCTCTTCGGGCGTACTGAATTCACAACCATGTGGTATCTCGAACAGGAATGTTCCCTGGAGTCGTAGAATTCCTGAAGATTGGCATTGAGTTGAAACTTTCGTGGGTTTCGGGAAGATTGCGATGCAATAAGCTTCTGTGATTTGCTCAATCAAGGTGGTATTGATGACTACCGGAACGTGTCTTCTGTCTTCTGACAGCTGGATTATGTGTGAGATGCAATCAGGAGACTTGCTCTGGAACTGGATGGAAATGCTCTGGCACAGGTACTTGTTGCTGATTTTCTTGCATTGTTGCGTAGAGTACTGATAGAGTCCATTATTCATTGTCAGGTAAGGTGAGAATAATTGTAGTGTAGTTTATTTTGGGTAAAGAATATAAGTGATAGTGAGTAAATTCTTCGGGATATAATATCGGGAAGTACAGGATAAATACTAACATTTCATTTGAGCGGTGTGCATCCACAGATATAAGATTATAATATTTAATTAGGTGATCTTTCTCACTACAAAGTTGTTGTTTTTCATTACGGTTCTCTAACATTGTTTTTATAATCCATTCAGTTTCTTGCTGTTTTATAATGTTGTTATGAAGAGTATTAGTTCTTGCAAAAGTGATGTTTCTGGCTTGCATATAATGATTAAAATCAAATACAAATTTTGTAAAGTCATCATTAATATTTCCGATTTCTTTTTCTAAAACTTTTTGATTATGAATTAAGAGAGTCGCTGTCTTATTTAAGTTATCTATCAACTTGGTAGTTAAAGATATATGTTAACTCATCTTGTCAATTTGTCAATTAATTTTTTCTGGTTTTTCTTGAGTGCTTATAAGACTTCATTGTATTTTTGAGCATCTTCTTGGTCTAGATTGCCTGATATAACTTTTACTGCGTTTCCAAGAAAATTGAAAAGTCCTGTCCTTTTTCTATAATGTGGAGAAATTGTCTGGAACTTTCTATTCACTTTTTCTAATTGGTATCTTAAACTTTGGTCAAAGTTGTGTAGCATATCAAAGTATGGTAAGCTGAGTTTGACTGATATTGATCTTGAAGCATTTTCAAATTCATTTTCTATTGAGCTGATTTCTTGTGCGATCGGAGGTGTGCTAATTTGGATCTTTGCTGGTCCTAGGTTCAGGGGAAGGATTCTTGGATTTTCTTTCAGGTCCTGGATCTTTATTTCTTGTGCTGCCACGATGATCCATATGTAATGATTTTTTGGAATCACGTTTTGGAATGTGTATATAATTTTTCTTATGAATTAGGGTGTTTTGAGATTGTATCGTGACGGGATTGTCTTCACAATTTTGGGATTATATCTTGGAAAGTGCTTATTTTGTCTGGTATTGGTTTTTGTGTACACTTTGGTATCAGGTTGGCAACTTACTGGTGATTGTCTTTTGTTTTTCAATATTTTTTTACAGTGAATGGAGTTGGCCTTACTTGGTGGAAATTACTCATGATGAAGTAATACACAGTATTATTGAATTCCACTTTATTTAGATAAACTTGTGACAATTATTTCGCTACATTGTAGCTTCTTCTGACAATAACGTGAGTTTACAAAATGTAAAATATATATACGAGGGCTGCCTTTTACATTTCAGGATTGGACAACCCTAGTGCAATCTGACAACTGACAGCTCTATCGTAAAGTTTGAGATTTTTTGAGGTTATACGTACTCAGAACGTTTTGACATACGAGCGCTATGTGTTGTTTACAGTAACTTAAAGGATTCATCTCGGCCAAAAAATGGAATTAAATCGTGAACATTTTCGTCCCATTATTTTTTACAACTTTCGACGTGGATTAAGTCAGCAAGAGTGCATGGAGGAACTTCATTTAATTTTTGGCGTTGAAACTCCATCAAGGACCACTGTTTATCGATGGTATGATGAATTCAATCGAGGTCGTAGTTCACTCCAAGACGAATTTCGTGAAGGTCGTTCAAAAACAGTTGTTGTCCGGAAACCACTGATGCTGTGCGCGAACTGATATTGCAAGATCGTCATGTGACTTATCGTGAGATTGAGTCAATCTTACACATTAGTGAGACCAGCATACATTTTATATTGCATAAACATTTGAATGTCAAAAAAAATTGTTCGCGTTTGATCCCACACAATTTGTCAATCGTTCAAAAAAAGGCTCCTGTCGATTGGTCGAAAGAAAAGCTCAAAAAATACGATCGCGGTGCTTCAAAACACGTTTATGACATAGTGACCGGTGATGAATCGTGGATTTACGCGTATGAGCCCGAAAGTAAACAGCAGTCGACTGTATGGATGTTTCAAGATGAGCCGAATCCAACAAAAGTTGTTCGCGCACGAAGCACTTCCAAGCAAATGATCGCCTGTTTATTCCGAAAAACTGGACATGTCGCAACCGTACCACTAGAACAACGCAGAACAGTCATTTATGAGTGATACACAACCATTTGTTTGCCAGTTGTCTTCCAAGAAATGAGGAAAACCAACCCCCGAAGACGGATCACTCTTCACCACGAAAATGCGAGCTCTCACACATCGGCTCAAACAACTGCATTTTTGATCTCTCAAAACATCGATTTGATGAGTCATCCGCCGTATAGTCCTGACTTGTCACCAAATGACTTTTCTTTTTATTCCCGTACGTAAAAAACAAACTGAGCGGTCAACGTTTTTCGACACCTGAAGAAGCGGTTGCTGCGTTCAGAATGCATGTTTTGGAGATACCTCAATTAGAGTGGAAAAAGTGCTTTGACAATTAATATTTGTTTTTGTTCTCTAATCCCGAAATATAAAAGGCAGCCCTAGTAGTATTAAGAGGTACAATAAATGAACTAATTATAATGCAAAAATGATTAAAATTTAAAGCTTATAAATAATACTACTTTGAACTCAACAATAACATTTACATTGGAAACAAAGGTTTAATCATGGGTAATCCACTTAGCCCTTTACTAGCTGAAATGTTCATAGGTTCCTTAGAAAACCAAATTAAAAACCACTGTCTATTCAAACAATTCATTTACTGGTATAGATCAGTTGAAAATATTTTGGCTTGTTTTATAGGTACAAAATTTTTAAACTTCATTAATAACTTAAATCCCAATATAAAATTCACTATTGAAGCAGAAATTGATAACGCCATAAATTTCTTAGATTTAACAATTAAAAAAGAAAATAACACATATTTTTTCAATTTATCGTAAACCTTCATATACCGACACCATTATTCCATTTTCTTCTTGCCACCCCATTCAATATAAACTAGCCCACTTTCATAGTACCGTAAATAGACTAATTACAATCCTATTAAATAAAAATAATTTTGATAGAGAACTTGATATAACAATGGATACGAAGTAAAAACTGTTGAATCAATTTTTAAAGAAAAAACTGTATGACCAAGCCATTCAATCTATCTCCCCTAATATTAAAGACCCTAATGAAAAATACAAAATAATAACATATTTTGGGCCACCAAGTATCATGATTGGCAAATTTCTAAACAAATTAAATATTATAGTCTCATATAAGACCAACAATTCATTAGGGAAGCTAATAAGGAATAATAAAAGTAAAACCGATAAATCTAAATCATCAGGTGTTTATAAGTTAGACTGCAACAATTTTCCAAAAACCTATATAGGCCAAACGGGTAGAAGCTTTATAAAAAGAATCACAGAATACCACACATCTTACGTAAAAAATAAGAACGATCCCAATTACGCTAACCATCTAATAGAATGTAACCATAGTTTCAATAATAAATTCGAAATTTTACACATTGATAATAAAGGCATAAAATTAATTATGTTAGAATGTTTAGAAATTAATAGGATTAAAAATTCCCATAATTTGCTTAACGACCAGTTAGACCTAAATAAATCTTCCTTATTAAATTTGTTTATATTATTACATTAGTAACAAAAAAAAACCAAAAATATTTAAATATCTACAATAAAACACATTAAGGGATTATCCCAATCAAAACACAGCGTTTTACCTGGTTTCTGCATCGGTAAGGAGAATATCATTAGTAATTCCCAAAACTATAATATTATTTATAAGCCTTGAATTTTAATATATTTCTGCATTATAATTATTTATTTATTTGTACCAGTTAATACTATATATATTTTACATTTTATAAACTCACGTTATTGTCAGAAGCTACAATGTAGCGAAACAATTGTCACAAGTGTGTCTAAATAAAGTAGAATTCAATAATACTGTGTATTATTTCATCATGATTTTATTTTTGGTATCAATAGCCAATTTATTTATTTGTTTATACAAGACTTAATTTTTTCGCAGTGTTGTTGCCTATAGTCATTGATTATTTCAGTGTCAAGTTCATCAGGAGTATTGTTATGAGTAGAAATATTGTCAAGATGTTGTTGACTGGAAAGTTATTTGTTGAAATATATTTACTTAAGTTGTTTTTTTCTTTTTCCTCTTCTACATCTTTTGTATTAATTTCAATCCTTGAAAGGGCATCTGCGTTGGTGTTTATTTCTCCATTCTTATACACAACCCCATAATCGAATTCTTGGAGTTTTAATCGCCATCTGACTAACTTAGAATTTGGGTTTTTTTATTGAAAATAGCCATTGTAAAGGGCGGTGGTGACTCAGGACTTTGCTCAGCAAATAAAGGCGAAAAACCTTTGTTGCCCACACTATAGCAAGCATTTCTTTCTCTATAGTGGAGTAGTTGGATTTGGTTTATCTTTGCCTATAGGGACTTGAGATCGATTGCGCCTAGGGCTACGTTACTAGTGTCTGTTGTAAGGTTAAACGGTTGGGAAAAGTCTGGGTATTGGGTTCATTGACAAGTAATTGTTTGCAAGTCTCAAAAAATTCAACTTTTTTTTGTGTACTATTTTTGCGTCTTTTTTAAACAGGCTGTCAAGGGTTTTGTGATTCTTGCAAACTCCTTTATAAATTTTCAATAATAACCTAATAAACCGAGAAAACTTTGAATTTCTCTTGTTGTTTTTGGGATTGGATAATTTAATATGACGTTAATTTTGTCCGGGTTAGGTTTTATTCCGTCGGGTGTAATGACGTGACCTAGAAATGCGACTTCTTTTTTCGAAAGTTCTGACTTATGAAGTTGTACTTTTAAATTTGCTTCTCTGAGGCGATGAAAGGTTTTTGACAAATTTACCAAATGTTCTTGTAATGAAGAAGAGAAGACTACAAGGTCATTCATAGATATTAGACAAATTTTTCCTGGTAGTCCTTTCAAGTCGGATAATAATCGGGATAATAATATGAACTTTATTCATTTAAAGCGAACAGTTTTACATTTTGGTATAAGTTTGTGAATCGGCGAAGTTCAGATGTGTATTATTGTAGACCAATAACACACCCTGTTCTTCCAGTTAACCGTATGCTAATTCTAAGATATAAATATTACTACATAAGGCAGTCATATCTAAGATGGCAGAAGTTGCAAGATTCTTACTCTTATTAATATATGTTAGAGGTCATGCTGGCAGAGGACATGGGACTTCAAAAAATGTTATTCAAATGCTTGTAATATTTCATAATTGAATATTTTGGTGCCTTATGTAAGTGTGATGGTAGACTATTTATTAATTTAGCAATATTGTAGCTAAAAGCTCTTTTAAAAAATTCACTATGATGTTTAGGAAGAGACAAATTATTTTTAGTTCTAACATTGACCTCATGTATTTCTGATCTGTAGGAGACTTTTTTGTATAAAATTTCAGTAGAATGGGTTTTTAAAATTTGTAGAAAGAAACATACCGAATGAAGTTCACGTCTAGCATTCATATTCAGCCACTTTGCTTCTACAAGTTTATGTGAGATATGTTCTTGCTTCCTCAGACCAAATATAAAGCGTAGACAAGCATTTTGTACTTTTTGTATCCTATTTTTGTTTTGAAAGTCAATGCAAGGTCCGCAAATAGTATCACAGTAATTAAATTGGGATAAAACCAATAAATCACAAAGTAAAATTTTTTGTTTCCGATCAAAAATATGTTGATATCTATACGATTCTTTGAGTTTTAAGTAAGCAGTTCTTAAACAGTTGATTAATGAGTCCTAAACCTCAGATCACTATCTATAACGAGGCCAAGATTTCTCACACTATCTTTTCTTTCTAAGGGTATATCATTAATTCGAATATCAATAATGCCCACTAATTCATATATACAAGTGTTTGGTCCAAAGACAATATAGCAGAATTTAGAAGGATTGAGATGTAACGAATGTTTAAGAGAATATTCGTACAGTGAACTTAAATCTTTATTAATACCCAAGATGGACTCATCAAGTTTTGATTTTGGGAAAGAAAGGTATAACTGGGTGTCACCTGCATAGCACTGATGTTCGCAATGTTGTATACACTTAGCTAACTAGGAGGTGTATATATTATACAGTAGAGGTCCCAATATGGATCCTTGGGGTACACCTCTTGATATTTCTAGAGCATTCCTGTGGCTCAAATAATTTTTAAAGAATTTAATCGTCTCTTCAGATATACCTAAATGTTTTAGTATGCATAAGAGTAACTCATGGCTTATAGTATCGAATGCCTTAGAGTAGTCAAGTAGAACAAGAATTGTTACATTTCCCTCATCCTTAGCTCTTATTATGTCATCCGTAACATTTGCAAGTGCCGTAGAACAACTATAACCTTTCCGGAAACCTGCTTGTGTACGTGGAATTAATTTCTCAGAGTCCAAAAAACTTCTTCGTTGAAAATTAACTTTCCTTTCTAGAACTCTAGAGAGACATGGTAAAATGCTGATTGGGCGAAGGTCTTTGTAATCATTAATGTTTGTGAATTTAGGCAGTGGAATAATAACAGCATTTTTCCAAGCTAATGGAAATTCGTTATTTGATAAGCAAGAATTTACAATATGTGTTAAGTAACGCAACAGGAATGGACAACAGAAAAGTATAAACTGTAGTTGTACACCATCAGCTCCACAAGCATTTGATTTAACGCTCATCAAATGTTGTAAGACTTAAATCTCGTTAGTTTCTAAAAACACAAACTTTCTAGAGGATATATAATTTGTTTTATAATTTGATATTATATCGGCATTAATAAAGTCTTGTAGTGGAACTGAATTAATGAAGAATTCATTTATAGCATTTACATTTTTTAAATTAGTTGGTATATCAGTGTGATCAATTTTTGTGGTAGAAAACCACAAAAATTGAATTTTTTAATATTCTTCCAAAATGAGGAATTACATTTAGGTTTTTCAGAAAAATATGATTTTTGTTCTATTTTTATAATCAAGTTAGTATGATTTCGCAGCTGTTTATAATAATCATAGTCCTTTACGCGTTTGGTTTTTTTATAACGTACTAACGCTTTATACCTCAATTTTTGCAACTTTTTTACATTTTCAGTGATGCATGGCTTACAAGATTTTTTAAAAGTTTTAACAACAACTGGTATATGTCTATTTTGAAGTAGTAATAAGGCATTGTTTGCATAATTTACCTTTTCGTCCACTGTGTTCATATCATATATTACATTCCAAGGAATGGACCCAAGTTCACCATTGAGTTTATTCATATCTATCTTTGTGTAGTCTCTAAACATCTTTTTACTGTAAATGTTCTTACATTTATACTTTTCAATCAAACAAGAAATCATATCATGGTCAGAAAGAGAATGAGCGGGTAGTACTCCCGATTCAGTTATGTGTTCCTGGTTAGAAATTAAAATTAAATCCAGCAATGAAGTAGTATTAATAGTGATTCTTGTTGGTTGATCAATAATTTGATGTAATCCAGCCGACTGAAAAAAATTAGTAATCTTGTGTACCACTTCGTTCAGGTTTCAATAAATCAATATTAAAATCTCCATCATAGACAGGAAGTAAATTACAAAGGGATATTTCAAAAACATCAAGAAACTCCTTATATGGAAGCGATGGAGGTCTGTACACACTACCGATACTGAATTTTTTACCATTTATTTGTAATTTAACCCAAATTTGTTCAATATGTTCATTTCTATTATACTAACGTTAAGATTACTTTTGTAAAAATGCCTACTCCGCCACCATGAGTTGTGTGATCTTTTCTTAAAAAACTAAATCCTGCTATGTTTGTTAACCATATCATTTGTAATATTGTCGCTTAACCATGTCTCCGTCACAGCCACCAAGTCAAAATTCTGGGATAGAACTAAATCTTTTAAATCTTGCAACTTTGTAAATAATGATCTTATGTTAACATGACCTATTTTCATTGTCTAAAATAATTATTATATAAAGAACCTAATAGTAATAATAATCTAGTAATATCAAATTGTATTAAAATATTAAAAGAAATAATAGTAAAATGATGTATACTAAAGATGTGATCAGTATTATCTTAAAAAAAGTAAATTCTCAATATTTCGTAGTGAATGGCAATAACTCATATTATATTTACAAGAGTTATTTAGATTTTAATAACTGTTGCATTTGTTCATCATTAGTAATAGTTAATTTACGGTTATTTTTTTTTTCACGATTACTTTTCCATAATGGGTCCAACAGTCCTTCTTGAATTGTTTGTAGGACTCCAAGAATCTTCTGTGATTTGAAGCTGTTAACATCTCGGATATAAAATATGAAGAATCTTTTAGCTGTCTTTTATTGAAAAATACATAATCTCTCCACTGATAAAGAAAGTCAACCACAATTGGTCTGTTTTTATTGGGATTTTTTCCCCAAACGATAACAGTTGACGATATCGTTTTGACAAATAGATATTTCTGACTTTTCTTTAATTAGGTTACAAACTTTATCATAAATATTATCACTATCTTCCGGTACACCATGAATTAAAATCTGAGCATCAATATTATCAATAATTTTTATATTACTTTCAGATAACATCTTTATTTTATCTTGCAAAATTTGTAATTCTTTATTAGCTTTATTTTCGAAAATATTGACTTTGTTAAGAATTTCTTTAGTATCAATCAGCTCACCATGTTTGGTAGAGTTGCGTATTTCCTCCTTAATACTGTTCAAATCCTTGTACAGGTTACTGGACAATTTCTCCATTTTTAAGGCTAGATCTTTAATCGTCGTAGGTTCTCTGGCCATTACGAAAAATTAAATACATATCCAGTAATATGCAAGAAACACTTTTTGCCAATTTACACTTGTAAAATATTAGTTTTTACTACTTGAAACTCCTCGTTTAACGGATCACATCAACGACACATTTAACTTATTATGCCCATGGGCGTAATGAGGGTTGTTGGCTTCGCTAAGAGTTTCATGAAGTGTTGCACCTTGGATTATTTGTTTTTGGTCCTTGAGCTTCTAGAACAGGTATTCTAAGGCGTATTATACAGTGTGGATCTCATTGTATAGAGTAAAATTGTGTTTTGTTTGTCTCATAATAGTGTATAGGTAAAGTAGAATTTTCAGTCAGTAATTTTGATTTTGGAAAAAGTAAAAGTGCTTGTAATAATTTTAAATTGTCTAAACTAATTAAGTCGAACGTTTAATGAAATTTAAATAAATAAAATTTTAATTTGTTATCAGAATTAAATTCTGATAAACAAGGTATTTCAGCGCAAAAGTCTTGGGAATAGTTTTGAAAAATTGAGGTAACAACAAAATGTTCATGTTTGAAAAATTTTTATAAATTTTTTCGGCGATGACATGATTTAAAAATATTTTGTGGCACCAGTGTCGATAAGCAGGTTTAATGGTGGGTCTGATATTGTGATGTAGGGGAATTGTTTTTTGTCGGCAAAGTTGTGAAGTTCCACTATGTTTTTCCCGTTGAACTGGCTTCTACGGGAAATTTTACTGTTGATTCTGGTATAGTAGTTGGTTCTTCCACATTATATTCGTAATCATACTCTGAGTCTTCTTGGTTCTCTAAGTAGTACGATTCTTCAGGGTAATCTTCGTGTTCTATGTTGAATAAATCTTCGAAAGTAAACGTTGACCTTTGAATTTGGGTGTGGTCTAAAATGATTTTGGTATGTTTGTTTAACAGTGTTGCGGTTTTCTGAAAACTTGTTGGTTAGTTGGCAGACGTCGGGGTCGAAGTGGTTTTCGCGTAAGCATCACAGGTCCACTAGGAAATGGGCGTGGTTGTTGCTGCTATTGTTGCCACTGAATTTGGTGTTGTTGTGTTGGTGGATATATTGGCCTTTGGTTTTTCTGAAGATAGTTTATATTATTTTATTCTTGGCCATATTGCATGGCCACCGCGCGGTTTGCTGGCCTCATTGCTCGGATGGTTGAGCATAAAGGTTCTCTCAACCCAGCTAAAAATATGGTTAACGCTTGCTTCCTAAAGAAGTCTTTCTTGCTACCCTTGATGATTACATTATCATTATGTAGATCAATATAAATACACAAAGCCTTCAAAATCCCAATGCATTTTTCATAAAACTGTAGTGGTTGTTCGTGTGGTAACTGCCTTAGATTAACCAAATCTCTAGTTAAGGAGTTTTCGTCTCGTTGATTCCCAAAATTTTGTATTAAGGTGATCTTCACATCATCCCACGTTTCGTAGCTGTATACGCAAACAAATTATTTTGCTCTTCCGTTTAGTTTGCTAAGAATTCCTCGGAATGGTAAGATGTTCTGGAAACTTCCCTGGTTGGTGCTGTCGTAATAATGTGTGAATAGAGTTGTGGAGATATTCAACAATCGTGGAGTTCGTTAGGACTACCTTCGAAGTTAGGCAATATAACTAAATTTTTGACATCGAAAACAGCTGGTGGTACCATGGTTACAATATATATATATATATATATATATATATATATATATATATATTGCAATGTACTTCGTGGGTTCAATTGAAAATTATAACAACTGATATTTACTTTCACTTTTCTAGAACTTTATTTACATTCAAACATCTGATTCAAATACAATAACAAGCCCATATAAGCTAGTCGACGCGGTATCTCTCCTGGCGATCGTGGCGTTCTTCTTTTATATCCCCAGCGTAGAATTCTCCAGTAGAAATCAACATCGTTCCTTCCGCTGCCGAGCCTTTTCGAGAATCGTATTTTTTTATCTTGAAGCGCTTGTTGTCGTGCTGAAATGACACAGGGTCGGCTTTGGGTAAATTTCGTAACACTGCCCCCCCTTTAATCCTGATCGTCCCGATCAGAAACATCCCCTCCATGGTAGGGAGCGAGTCGATCTAAGTGAACCACCTTCAATTTAGCCTTGGGGTTTCGACGGATCCGGTAGACGACATCATTCAGCCTCTTGACCACTTCGTATGGACCATCCCAGGCGGGTGTAAGCTTTGGGGATTTACCCTTGCTCCGTTGGGGGTTGTACAGCCAGACTTTGTCCCTCTCCTGGAACCCGGCTGAATTGGCCTTGAGGTCGTATCGCGTCTTCATCCGGTCACTGGTGGCCAACATCTGCGTTCGGGCTAAGTCGTGTATTGCCAGCATGTTATGTCGGAGCTGGTCGGCATAATCGTCGATGTCTTGGGGAGGTTCTTCGGGGGAGCCAAATGCCAAGTCGCATGGTAATCGCAGCTCCTTTCCGAATAAAACCCTGGCTGGGGACAGGCCTGTACTATTATGTACAGCAGAGCGATATGACAACAGGAATAGGGGAATATGCTCATCCCAATCACGCTGGTTATTGCTGACGATCTTGGATAGGTGTTGTTCCAAGGTCCGGTTGAATCTTTCCACCATTCCGTCTGACTGTGGGTGTAATGGTGTTGTTCTCGTTTTCCTGATCCCCAACATCGTGCAGACCTTCTGGAATACATTCGATTCGAAGTTACGCCCCTGGTCTGAATGTAATTCCATCGGGACGCCAAACCTGCTGAATAGTTGTTCTACTAGCACCGTCGCTACCGTGGTTGCCTCTTGGTTGGGTATCGCATATGCCTCAGGCCATTTGCTGAAGTAATCCATTGCGACCAGAATGTATTTGTTCCCCCTCTCAGACTCGGGAAACGGACCGGCGACATCGATGGCAATTCTCTCAAATGGGACGCCCACATTGTACTGCTGCATTCTGCCCTTGGTCCGGGTCTTCGGGCCCTTACTGGCGGCACATGTGGCACATTTGCGACACCAAGCTCTGATGTCTTCGAAGTAATTCACCCAGTAGTACCGCTGGCGAACTTTGTCTAGAGTTTTATTCATGCCCAGGTGGCCTCCGGTAATTCCATCATGTACTTCGGTCAGGATGGCTGGTACCTTTTTCTTCGGAACTACCAGTTGGGACTTGGTTTCTCGTCCATCAGCGCTTTCCCAAACTCGCTTGAGCATTCCATTGTCTACTCTTAGAGAGTCCCACTGAGCCCATAACGATTTCAGCACGCCGGAGTATCTAGCTACCTCGTCCCATCGTGGCCTGGGTGCCCCTCTCATTTTGAGTGACAAGATTGGTTCGATGTCTGGATCAGCCATTTGGTCCTGGATGCACTGTTCCGTTGTCCAGTCTTCATTGGCCTGCACTCGGATCTGCCTGATGGAGATACCCTCTCGCTGTTCCGTCTTCAGACAATGCTTG
The DNA here is from genome assembly GCA_034190945.1 of Octodonta nipae. Lineage (NCBI taxonomy): Eukaryota > Metazoa > Arthropoda > Insecta > Coleoptera > Chrysomelidae > Octodonta > Octodonta nipae. The sequence continues at coordinate 91,334,718 of CM067217.1, read as the reverse complement.
CATTCCGCTCTACAGGGTCTTCTGGATAGGGCATCGGCATTATTGTGCAACCGGCCGGCACGGTGTTCCACCTTGAAGTCGTATTGCTGTAATTTCTCCATCCATCTGGCCAGTTGTCCTTCCGGTGTCTTCATGTCCAGCAGCCATTTGAGTGCGGCATGATCTGTTCGGATTAAGAAATGGCGACCATACAGGTATTTGTGGAAATGGTCTACAGCCCTTATTATTGCAAGAAGTTCTTTTCTGGTGACGCAATAATTTCTTTCTGGCTTCGAGAATCCACGGCTGTAGTACTCGATCACCCTCTCTTCACCATCTTGCACCTGGGATAGGACGGCCCCCAAACCTGTGTTGCTGGCGTCTGTGTCTAAGATGAACTTGCCGGACTGTGTAGGAAAGGCTAGGATTGGGCTGGAACATAGTGCTGCCTTCAGTCGCCTGAATGATGTTTCGCAATCCTGATTCCAATGGAAGGTCTCTTTATCAGTGGTCTGCCGATGTAGAGGGGCGGCGATGGTGGCAAATCCCTCAACAAAACGCCGGTAGTATGAACAGAGGCCCAAGAAGCTTCGGAGTTCATGTTTGTCTCTTGGAACTGGCCAATCACGGATGGCTTCTATCTTGTCTTCGTTGGTGCGGATTCCTGACTCGGACACTACGTGGCCCAAAAACTCTACTTCTTTTTGAAACAAGGAACACTTCTTCGGATTGAGTCTCAGGTTGGCGTTATTAATTCTGGAGAATACTTCGCCCAGGTTCTTCAGATGGTCGTCGAATGTCTGGCCCATGACTAGAATGTCGTCGAGGTATACTAAGCACGTCCTCCATGTTAACCCGCTCAGTACATACTCCATTAGTCTCTCAAATGTAGCGGGTGCATTACATAACCCAAAGGGCATGACCGTGAACTGAAACAGCCCTTTACTGGTGGAGAACGCTGTCTTTTCTCTGTCGTTTGCGTGTAGACCAACCTGCCAATATCCACTTTTTAGGTCTAGTGTGGAAAACCAACGGGAGCCTGCTAGTGTGGTCAAAGTGTCATCGATTCGAGGTAGTGGATAGCTGTCTTTCTTCGTGACATCATTCAGCTTTCTGTAATCCACGCAAAATCGGGTGGTTCCATCTTTCTTTTTAACTAGCACGACGGGAGCAGACCATGGACTGATGGATGGCTCAATAACCCCATTTTGTAACATGGACTCGATGTTTTCCTCGACTGCCTGTTGTTGCCCCAATGGTAGTCGTCTAGGTGGTATTCTGATGGGTTGAGCCTTTCCGGTATCTATTCGATGCTGGATGATGTTGGTGCGACCGGTAGTTCCATTTTTACTGTTAAAAATTTGCCAGTGTTTTGTGATAAATTGCTTGGCTTTCTTCTGGTTCTCTGGTGTCAAGTGTGTCAAGTGGTCAGCAAACTGTTGTAGGAACTCTTTATCGGGCCCTGTCTCCTTCACCGACGTCTGGTACTCTTCTTCGCAATTGATGATGGTCTCTACTGGCTCGAAACAAGCTATCTCTTGACCATTGGTAATTCTGATGTCGTTGTTGGACAAATTCAGGACTCTGATTGGTATTTCTCGTCCGGTTTTAACTATAGCCCGTCCAACCAAGTAGTCATGAGCTGAGTGTACGGGCTCCACCATTCCAACGCAGCTCCCAGGATTGCTGTCTAGCTGCCCATGAATAATCTGTTCCGTTCGACCGGGAATTCTAGCTGAAGACTTTGCCACAATTTTTATGGGCGTGACTGATGTGTTGACGGGCCGTGTCAATACAAATTCCTCATTCAGGAACCGAAGAACATCATATCTCGGGTCGAACATAAATCCATGCTGGCTAATTAGGTCCATTCCCAAATAAAATCGTCCTCAATATTCGCTACCAGGACCCTATGCCGGATCATGTTGTCCCCTATCTGTAGCACGACATCTGCCTCACCGTGTATTGACATGGACTCGCCGGTGACTGTTCTGAGCTGGATGTTATTGGTAACTGGCCGAATTTCTGATGCTCTCAAAACCCTGGACTTGGCAATGGACACAGCGGCGCCGGTATCGATGGTGATGGTAACTGCTCGCCCGTTGATGGTGCCTCTGATGACTAGGCTGCTGCTATCTCGGCAAAATCCCCGGATGGATAACGTTTTGGGGGCTGGTGGAGGGACAGTCAGCATTCGCCCCCCTATGCTGACTGACTGACGGTCCCTGGACATGTGGCTGTTCTGTTGGTTACCCCTGGTCGGTGATCGTTCAGGTGGCCTCACTCGACAATTACGTTGGAAGTGCCCTGTCCGTCCGCAGCCGTAACATGCCCCTCTGGTGCCAGTTCTTGGTGACCGGTCTAATAATTTGTTCAGACCAGCCAGCAGCGCTTGAAATTGTGACTCTGACTCTTCCTGGTTGAAGGAAACTGCTCGGACCCTCGGCTTGGACATGTCTCTACTTCCAAAGCCCTAAGTAGAGCTTCACTACTTTTCTTGACGCCACTCAGTCTTAAATTTCTTTGTACTTCCACATCTCTGATGCCGTTTATGAAACTCTGTGTGGCCAACTGGTCTTTCGTTTCCTCTGGCAGGTCTGGGTAGGACAAGTGAACTAACCGTCTAATTTCTGCTTCGAATTCTTGGAGGCTTTCACCGGATTTTTGGGTTTTTCCACTCAGTTGGACTTGGTATACCTGGCTCAAGGATTGATTGTCGTATCTCTTGTCCAGAATGGCGATGATCTTGTCGAAATTGCCTTGTTCTTCGACTGGAATGCTTTGGAGGAGTTCTAGGGCCGGACCTCTTAACGAAATTACCAGAGAGGTAGATTTTTCTTGATTATCCCATCCATTAGCTGTAGCCACAGCCTCAAATTGCCGTTTATACATGGGCCAAGATGAACTGCCATCAAATGTGGGTGGTTTGCTAACGGAACCTTTGGTACTCACGGTGTGCTGGTATTTTCCTCTCTGCAAATCTTGTTGCAATTTTTTAATTGCTGTTTCCACTTTATCTTGTACTTCACTGTGTACTGCGTCTTTAATTGAACTGATTTCAGCTTTTACCTGGTTTTGGATAGCACTTATTTCAAATTTCACCTGGTTCTGGACGGAATCGATGTCATCTACTTTGATTTCAAGAGTCTCCACATTATTTTTTAGGATCTTTATGTCGTCGTTTATTTCTTTTATATCTGATTCAACTATTTGCATTCTTTCATTAACTGTTTCATTAACTTGCGATACTATTTGCATTAATCGTTCAAATTGCAATTGTCTTTTTTCTTCCATTTTGCCTTGTTTTTCTTCAAATATCTTAAAATCATTTTCTCGTTTTTCTTCAAATTTCGAGAACAATCCTTCCAATAAATTTTGTTGTTTTTCTTCCATCGTGGAAACAAGATTTTGTTGTTTTTCTTCCATCGTGGAAACAAGATTTTGTTGTTCACTTTTCATCGTGGAAACAAGATTTTCTAATTCTATTTTACGTTTTTCATCGATATTAGTGACAAGATTTCCTAACTCAATTTTAAGTTTATCATCAAAAGATTTCACTAACCTTTGTTGAATTTCTTCTTGATGTTGTTTCTCCTTCTTGTCACGTTTTTCTAGAATCTGTGCAATTTTTTCGTCTATCTTTTCCATACTACGAGTTTCCAATCAATTTAGGATGTTAACTGCACTTAATCCTTCACTTCTAACACCAAATTGCAATGTACTTCGTGGGTTCAATTGAAAATTATAACAACTGATATTTACTTTCACTTTTCTAGAACTTTATTTACATTCAAACATCTGATTCAAATACAATAACAAGCCCATATAAGCTAGTCGACGCGGTATCTCTCCTGGCGATCGTGGCGTTCTTCTTTTATATCCCCAGCGTAGAATTCTCCAGTAGAAATCAACATCGTTCCTTCCGCTGCCGAGCCTTTTCGAGAATCGTATTTTTTTATCTTGAAGCGTTTGTTGTCGTGCTGAAATGACACAGGGTCGGCTTTGGGTAAATTTCGTAACAATATATATATATATATATATATATATATATATATATATGTCTTTATTTATTTAAAATACAACTATAACTAAATTCGTGAGAAATCGTTTCGAAATATCAAAAGCAATATTTTTAAAAATCAGAAAATCTTGTTCATAGATTTTTGTTCAGATTTTGTTTTCACAATCAAATTTTGATAATCTTATTGGCAGATTTCAGTTCAAAACTCAAAAATGTTTCTTAAATTGAACTTTGCACTAGGGTAAAAAGGATTGGGTACAGAGGAGTTGACAATAATTTGTACTTACAGTAAGTAAATGATGATGACTCGATGCATCTGCTTTGTCCAAGTCGTCGAAATTCTCGTTGGTTCTTTCGAAGTTGTCGATAAACGTTTGAAAACGAAGTTTTTCCTTTTCATGGATACTTCCACAATCCGAATTACTGCCCCAGTAATATACTTGATTCTTGTTACTTAGTTTAAAAAAAAATGATTTCAATCATGCACTACAAATTATTATATTGGACTAAATACAGCATCTAAGCTATTTGATGATTCAAGTCTAACTGAAATCAAATTGAATTAACATAATGCAACAAAATGCTAAATGAAATATACTCAAGGCGACAGGACGGCTCTGCTGACTATGTGCTCTTGTCGTCTGTGCTTCGTCAGCGTATTCTTTGTGGATTGTTCGTGTAACTCTATTAAAAATATTTACTATTTTTTGCTATTGATAAATGTATAAATATATTCTTTAATTATTACTGTAATAAAATATTGAGAAAAATATAATGATTTCATTCTACTCTTCTTTCATCATTTTATTATATATTTCCATTATTGATTTTTATTAATTATAATTCTTACATGAACGTTTTATATCTGCCGATCGTTTTAGTCATCTATTTGGGCCGTACAGAAAAGAAGAAGACCCAGCCAAAAAACAAGTCACAAAGAGTTTAGGTTGAACTTAATTGAAAGATTAACTCAAGACTACCTAGAAATTACGTCTTAAAAATGTAATTTTCAAGAAGTCTTATCTAATAAATCCTCAAGACATCAATTTTTTGACGAATTCGAATCATGATGTCATTTTTTGACTTCAGAAAAATGAAATCACAATGAAATCTTCTTCTGTTTCTGTTGAATAATGTCAAGATACAGTTAAAATTTCCTACCTACTTACAGTTTATTTTTTGGGATACAACTCAACAAGTAAAAGAAGCCCAAAAAAAGTTTATTTCAAAACTTGTCTATGAGCTTCATGATATACACGTATACATAGCTTTGTAATTTATATGCCGTTAAAATATATAACTAAAAAATAGCATTTTTGTATACATATATGCACACACATATACACACACATTCATAAATAAACACATATACATACACACACACACACTCACATACATATACACAGTAAAACACACATACATGCAGGTAGCAGGCAGGTACTCATCTATGGTCCTGACAGGTGACAGATCTGCTTCAGGGGAAACCATTGTCCTATCCCCAGGTCACGACCACACCTACCATCCCTCCCGCGTATCCCCACATATGACGATCGTTCTCCGCTGTAACCCATTGGGAGTACTTGCGCTCTGCATCGATTATTTCCGTCGGGGCGAGTAGCAGCTGATGTAAGTTGCAGCAGTAGATCTGGAGCCAGTCCCTTCGGGCCTTGATCAGGAAGTACGCAGTGAATGCAGATGTCGGAGGAATCTGCATCGCCCCAGGCGAGTCCAATCCGTCCGTGTATTCCGGGATTGGCCAAGTGTCGGCTAGGCCTCAGGGAACTGGGGTAGAAGTTTATCTTTGAAGATACACCCGTTCCTAGTCTTGGCAACCCGCCCCACTCCGTACGAAGTACTGGTAACTGTAGAGTATGAGAACAAGTCAGGAAAACAACATTAGAGAAAACGCCAATCAACCATATTTAGAAGTAAGCATTGAAACGCAAAGGACGCAAACGTTAGAACGCCTAGAGAAGCTTGCCAACGAGCTACATGAGTGCGTCATGTCGAAGGTCAACATACATAAGGAGATCAAGACCAAGACAAACAATGTCGTAATCACATTCAGAAGGTTTAAAAAACTGGATGGGGAGTGGCAAGCTATGCAGCAGCAGCCTCCCTGTGGCACACTCGAGAAAGCAGTGAGCCACCACTATCAACCGATCAAACCGACGCTGATACAGCAGAAGATATGGAAACAGAAGCCGACGGTGACATCGAATCAGTCGCCGAAGACGCGCGAGTGAAAAAGTCCACTAAAAGGAAGTATCGGACATCCCCGGACGCTATAAACAAGCGGGTGAAAAAGAAAAGGGACTCAGGATCAAGCCCTTCGCTCAAGCAGTCCACACAGAACCCCGGCGACAAGAAGAAGGAGAACATACCACAATAGGAAGTGGTGCAATGAGGAGGGACAGACGGAAGCTAAGCAAGGAACAGCAACCGAAGCCGTTGCCGGAACAAATACGGCCAACGGCTAAGCAGTCTTCACAAAGACTCAAAGAGGAAAAGAGAAGAAAACCGATCAAACCAAATGCCTTGATCATCCGCCCGGCTGAAAAGCAGAAGTATGCTGACATACTCCGCCGGATCAAGAAGGATGTCCCGGATGACCAAGTTTGTTCTATAGTAGACAAGATCCGGAAAACAGTCACTGGAGACATGCTGATTACGCTCACGAGGGAGAGCGCTGACAGGGGCAAGGCCCTGCAGAAAACAATTGAGGGCATCCTTAAGGACGACGCCAAAGTCATCAGTAAGGGGGCTGAAGAAGATCTCAAAATCCAAGACCTGGATATAGATACATCGAAGGAAGATATTCGGGCAGCTATACAGAAGGTAGCTGGAGATGAATGTAAGATCCCCCTGGAGGCGGTCAGAACACTGCATGAGGTCTATAGAGGCACTCAGGTTGCCATTGTAAGACAGCGCAAAAAGTACTTGGTGAGCGTGGCAGGATCAAGATCGGGTGGGTAAACTGCCGAATAGGACTAGTGGATAGACCAATCCAATGTTACAAATGCTGCACATCTTGCTGGCCAATGTAAAAGTAAAGAGGATCGGTCTAAGTTCTGCATTAAGTGCGGGCAAGCAGGACACAAAATCGCTAAATGTACTAATTCAGTTAAGTGTGCCCTATGTGCTGAACAACATAGCACCACTATGCGGGAACTAGCAGATGGCCATTTTAGAGGCACTCATGAAGAAAAACAGACAAGCATGAAGATACTGCAACTAAACCTCAATCACTGTGAGGCTGCGCATAATTTGCTTAAGCAAACAGTGCGCGAATTAAAGCTAGATGTTGTATTAATAGCAGAGCCGTACGAACACATAAGTGATCAATCATTGGAAACGGACAGTACAGCAAAAGCTGTCATTTGGTCTTGCGGGAATCTTCCTTTCCAGAGCATGGCAAATAATAGAGAAGCAGGGTTTGTGACCGCATGGATAGACGGAATTCGATTCTACAGCTGCTATGCGCCACTTAGTCTAACCATTGACGAATATATTGATTTCCTGGACCGGCTGACCAATGATGAGAAGCAGCAATATAATGTGCAATAGCCGGCGACTTCAACTCCTGGGCAGTGGACTGGGTCAGCAAGCAGACTAATGCACGAGGAAGGGCACTACTGGAGGCTATGACTACGTTAGATGTGGTTCTGCTCAACAGCGGTGACACACCAACTTTCACCAGAGCAAATATGAGCTCCAAGTAGACCTAACTTTCGTTAGCAGCGGCCTTATTAGGGGAGACTACTATTGGAAGGTAATGGAGATCTACACAGCCAGTGATCACAGTGCAATACTCTGGGAAATATCAAAAGATCAGAACGCCAGAAGAGCAAATAGGCCAACCAATGCGATCGGCTGGACAGTCAAATCAATTGACCCGAATGCCTTCGCAGTAGCCTTGAATCGAGACCCAATCAACGCTGGGAATGCTGAGGAGAAAGCTAAGGAGCTAATGAGTAGAGTTGCCCAGGCTTGCGACGCGGGTATGCCTCGTAAACGGGGCATGAGACAGCATCCGTCTGTACACTGGTGGAACAATCAAATTAGCTCAGTTTACGCAAAGAGTGTTTTAGAAGAAGACGAATATCTCAGTGTGGCTACCGACGACCTGACGCTACAGAGCTGGTAGCAGAGTACAAAAAAACACATCGGGAACTGAAGAAGGCCATTAAGGATAGCAAAAAGGCATGCTGGCAGGAACTAATTGACAAAGTGGAAAAAGACCCGTGAAGTAGGCCATACAAGGTGGTCATGGCCCTCCTAAAAAACCAGTCCATGTCGTCACCTACTTGTCCACATTTATTACAGAAGATCGTTACCACGTTGTTTCCGCAACAACGTGAATTTGACTACCCGCCAGCGCAGTGTGAATCGGAAGAGATCCCACCTACTACTACGGACGAATTGATAGAGGCGTGTAATCGAGTGGGGAACAATAAAGCACCAGGGTTGGACGGAATCCCAAACCTCGCTCTGAAAATAGCTATCAGAAAAGTGCCATCATTGTTCCTCGAAGTCTATGAAGCATGTCTCAAAGAAGGGACCTTTCCTCAGAAGTGGAAACAACAACGACTGGTACTACTACCTAAGGAGAATAAGCCACCAGATGAACCGTCATCGTATCGGCCGCTCTGCATGCTGGATACAGCAGGCAAGATACTAGAGAAAGTAATCCATCAAAGAATCGAAGCAGTAGCCGAACCGCTGCTAGCCGACAACCAGTATGGTTTTCGGAAAGGACGATCAACGCTAGACGCGATAAATCTTGTCGTCACCACAGCCAAGAATGCTATCGCCGGGACCAGATGGAAGGGTGGTATGAAAAAGTATTGCCTGGTGGCTGCTCTGGACATCAAGAATGCCTTCAATTCCGCCAACTGGGACTGTATAATGCTGGCCCATGAAGAGAAAAAAGTACCAGGATACCTGCGTAGAATAATTGCGAGCTACTTTACAGATAGGCGTCTGAAATACGACACGAAGATTTGTACAAAAGAATACCGAATAACTGGAGTCAGTCCTAGGCCCTCTTTTGTGGAACATCATGTACGACGGGCTGCTGAGGCTAGCCTTGCCAGAACATGTCAAACTGGTAACATAGGCGGATGATGTAGCTGTGGTAGTAGTGGCGAAGACTCTTGAAGAGATAAATATGTCCTTTGACACCACGTTCCAGAGGATCAGCCAGTGGATGAGTAAGACGAAACTGGAGTTGGCAGAGCACAAATGACGAGCAGAAAGCAGACGGAAACTATCACACTGGAAGTCGGGAACCACCAGATAACATCAAAACCGTTTATTCTGTATCTGGGAGTGATGCTTGATGCCCGACTTAATTTCAAGCAGCAAGTAGAGCATATTATTGCCAAGGCTTCAGTGGTGAGGACAAGCCTATCACGTCTGATGCCTAATGTCGGAGGTCCAAAACAAAGTAGAAGGATGTTACTATCGTCAGTAGTCACCTCAATCCTGGCATATGGAATTTCCGTTTGGGCTGAGGCCCTAGAAGTCAAAGAAATAAGAAGAAGGGTCGTATCAATATATCGACTGAGTGCCCTGAGAGTGACTAGTGGTTTCCGTACAGTCTCTGAAGACGCGGTTTGCGTTATTGCCGGAATGCTGCCTATTCGAGTGCTAGCTGAAGAACGGCAAGTCCTCTATCAGCGACAAAAAAAAACTGAGGAAAGGCAGAATAGCGTACGCCGATGGCAATTGCCGTGTGATGCGTCAGAGAAAGGTAGGTGGACGAACCACCTTATACCCCGAATAGATACTTGGCTTAACCGAAATCACGGAGAAGTCAACCACCATCTGACACAGATGCTTTCAGGACATGGCTGCTTCCGGCATATCTCCATCGCTTTAAAAGGGATGATGACCCGGAATGCTCGTCCTGCCACGGAGTTCCTGAAGATGCGGAACACGTATTTTTTCGTGTGTCCTCGTTTTAACTTGGAACGTGATGATCTGGAAACCATCCTTCAACAGACTATTCAATCAGAAACACTTGTAGAGGCTATGTTGTCATCAGAAGCTGCTTGGAATGCGACCAATATTTTCGCCACGAAAGTAATCAAGGATTTACGTTTCAGTGAAAGGAAGAGAGCCGAAGTCAATCAAGGCTAGAAGATCAGAAGAAGTGACCTCAACACGTGAAAAACAGCAAATCCGCTAAATCCTCTCCCCGTGAAGTAATGCCTGACGTGGGAAATCAGAGGCCGGTGAAAGAGGAGGGGTTTTTTAGTAGGTATTAGCCATCTGAGTCCGACATACCCAGGCCAGGCAACTGGAGGCTAATGGTTCTGCTAGATACGCAAATGTATTTTTACCAACCTCAAAAAAAAACACACATACATACACACACATACACATATACGCACACATACATGGGTATGCCATTTACTACTAGAATGATGGAAAAGTTGCTGTTTTTTAGTATTTTTAGATTATCCTATAGAACTTATATCTATTCGTTGAGAATATCTATTTATTAAGTCTACTTCGGAACATCTTATTTGAGTTAATTGTCTTCATACCGATGATTTATATTATCCAGATAATTTCGGTTGTTATTGAAAAGGTCCATTACGTTGAATTCTTAGAAAAGATGCTTCTTATTGACTATTTTTGATGCATATATAAATGTGTAACAACCACAAAGATACAATTTGAACAACTAATGCAGTTAGTAATAAAAGATAACAAATCAATTAATCAGAAAATACAAATTACGGAATCAACCCTAAAGGCAATTAAGGATGATATTGAGATTTTAAAAAGTTCAATGTATAGTGTCGAAAATGAGGTCAAAATGACATCAATTCAATTCAAACCAAAGTACGATTTGAACTTAGCACTATCCAAACTCGAACGAAAACGGCGATTAACGACATTCACCAAGACTTGCAAAGAGGAAAGAGGTTCAGCGTTAGAACTTCTTTAGACTATTCCTGTAGAAGAACAAGGTAAACGTGACTGAAGAGTGGGGTTACCAGACAGATCACTAGCCACAGTTGGCCAATGCAACTATACCACCATCAGGTACTGGCAGTTCGTCAGTATAAGGGGACAACCGCTAAGTAGTCCACCACAAGCCCCAGGACAGTACGCATATGACAGGTTCCTATGCACATAAAGGAAAATTGGACAACGGAACATGGTATACAGGAATGAATGACTGACCAAGACAGTGAACCAATCCTGTCACCCAAGAAAAACGAGATAGAGAAATACTTGGTCGTACGGAAGTAATTGTGGATCCATTGGGACTCCTTGGAGGTAGAGAATGGAATATTAATGCGAGTTTATTAAACCAATGATGACAAAGAAACAAAGTCCCAACCCCAATAAAAAGGTATCCGCCTTTCTGTCTGAAGTAATGGGATTACCGGAGGTCGCCTAGGTAAACATAAAAGTCTGGATAAAATTCGTCAACGATATTACGACGATATTACTGGGTAAATTAATTCGAAGACATCAGAGCCTGGTACCGAAATTGTGGAACATGTGAAGTCAATAAGGAGCCGAAGACCCAGACCAAAGACAAAATGTAGCAATGCAATGTTGGCGTCCTATTTAAGAGAATTGGTGTTGATGTCGCCGGTCCATTTCTCGAATACAAGACGGGGAACAAATACATTCCTGGTGGCAACAGCTAATTGCAGCAAATGGCCTAAGGCATATGCTGTACCCAATCAAGAGGCAATCACGGTGGCGCCGATGGTAGAGAAACAGCTATTCAGCAGGTTTGGTGTCCCGTAAGAGTTACATTTGGACCAAGAGCGGAAAATATCAGCAATAACTGAAAACGACCGTGATTATGATGAGCATATTTTTCATCCCCATAAGCCTATTGCTTACCCGTACACAACATCACAAGACTGACCCTTTGGAAAGGAGCTGAGATCACCATGTGATTTGGCCTTCGGCTCACCAAAGGAACCATCCTTTAAAGTGCACGATTGTGGCGACGAACTCCGACAAATCGTACTGGCCACTCACGAATATTAGCCCTGACGCAGGTGTTGTCACCTAGCGATCGAATGAGGACACGTTATCATCTCAAGGCAAATTCAGTAGAGTTTCAAGAAAAAGTATAGTTATACAACCCCCAGAGGAGTAAAGGCAAGTCTCCTAAGCTCACACCATCCTGGGATGGTCCCTACAAAGTGATCAATAAGATCAATGACGATGTCTATCGCATTTGTCGAAACCCGGGAGCTAAGATGAAGGCGTTTCATTAGAATCAATTGCCTCCCTATCATGGAACAGATGATTATGATCGGGATGGTCAGATTGAAAGGAGTAGTATTATAACTTTTATTTCATGCTGCCAGAATAGAAACGCTTCAAAAAGTTATTCATTGTTAATAAAAACTGATCTGTCTAATAAATAAACTGTAAAAACCATTCATATAAACAATGCGACAATACGATTGTTTGTAAAAACGATTTCGAATCCATTACGGAATTAGAAATTATACACGTTAGCGAATCAGAAGCAGATGGAGACACATCGAGAACAACTATGAGGGTATAAAGGCGGTGAACGGATAGGAAGAGACAAGTTCAGTGGATAGCAGCCTCGGTATCATCTGTTAGGGTATGTAACATTGTTGTTGATGTAAATATTTGGATAAGTCGAACGTATTGTGATGTATTGTGGTTCTATATAGAGTGTAAAAACTAGTATTGAACCCATAGAAAATTTTCAATAATATCTATAAGAATTCATAATGACGTCATTTTGAAGAAGATGTATTTCACTCTATTTACAAAAACCTGTATATTTCTTGTACCCTAAATATGTACTAACTAGGCATTATGTTTACTCTTCAATAAACTTTTTATGTAGGATATTTTTTGTACTGTCATTTAAAATTTCCTTATTCATTGTCCGACGATTTCGTTCAAATAAAAATTCACAGTGTAAACAGATAACTAATACCTCGCATGATTAATATTGAAATACTAACGTTTATTACAATTACTATTTCCGAGAAGAACACCTTATATGATGAATTTTGTATGTGTATGGGCGTTCGTTCTTGCATGGTTTCGTGCATGGTAAGTTTGTGCCTGCTTGAGTTATCGCGTACAGGCGTGCATGCCTGAATATGTGCGAGCGTTCATTCAACCTTACATACGTAGGTAAAACTGCTCAAGTAAAGGCCGACACGTGGGTTAAATTTGAGATGTATATTAAAAAACATACATTCGATCAGGTGAATTAAAAAAATGGGTTTTAATCAAAAGAAACCCTATTCAAAGCCAAAAGTTAAAAATTTAATCAACCTCCTGTACTTATATCTTTGTTGGATATTTTATATATCTTGGTCTTAAACAAAGATGCGGTAAATGATATTAATGACGTCATTAGATGTAAGGTATCTGATTTATTAACGTGTTTTATTGAACTATTACTGAAATCAAATTACTGAATAATGTTAGCTTTGTCTCCACCCCACGTGAATAAGAGCTAATAAGTTGTCGATAAAATTGAGTTATGTCTTAACATTGGCCCAATTTGGCTCAAGAAGGATCCCTTAAACACCATCTAATTAAACGTTCTATTTAGCGTCTTTTCCCGAAACAATAGTGTTAGTACTGCCATAAACTCTTAAATTATGTTTAACAGGACAATTTTACGTTCAACAAAATGTGTATATTGATAGACCAAACTCATTTAATGAAAATCCTAATATCATTAGATGTTGTATATGGCAAGAGAGTAACAGTGGCCGAAAGCTATACTAGATGGGAATCTTTAAAACGAGTATCTACTTGCGGTAAGGTTTCAATTGAAATTATCTGATTATACTCAGAGAGGGTCGGGCCATTATGACCATTTTCCTATTTTAAAATATCTTGTCCCACAACATAACGTAAGTAAAAGATACTCCGGAATAAAAGTGATGAAGCATTCTCTATTCTATTAATATTTTAAATGTATTAGTTTAGTTTATTATACGCAAAAGTAGAGTTTATTTTATTAATCGAGTAATATCACTAATTATGCTTTTACTAGTTGAATATATATATATATATATATATATATATATATATATATATGAACTCAGCTAGGTTCCGGGTGAGAACCGCGTCTGAATTTATTAAATACTCGACGTTTCGACTCCTGCTTTGGAGCCAGTATCAAGAGAGATAATAGAGTTTCAGAGTCTAGATCGAACTCGGGGCCTTAACCTGCCTACTCCCCAAGAGTCACTAGGTAACTGAACTGAAGGTGAATCTGCGCTGCTTCTTTTATTTATAGTTATCGGTCGATTAGGAGGGGATGTCGCGTGAAGAAGGGGCTGTGCGGTGATTGGTTGGGTGTTGGTGGGCGTGTCTGGTTTGTTTAATCTGGAAATTACGGAGGTTCAAGCTGTGGGAAGGCGAGCTGTCATCGCGTCTATTTAGACAGAGTGGTCTTTTCTGTATTTCGATGGCTTCGCGAATAGTGGATGCCCTAGGAGAATTGAGAGATATGATAGTCCTACTGTCCTCGAAGTTGATAGAGTGCCCTGTTTGGATATGGTGATGCGCGAGAGCTGAAGTCGGATCTTTTTAACGAACTGACAGAGAGTGTTCATATACTCGATGGTTAACGCGCCTGTTGGAACGACCGATGTAGCTTTGTGGGCAATCGCGACATGAAATTTCGTAAACTTCTCGATCCTCGTTAGGTACTTTGTCTTTCGGGTTACCGGTTAAGTTAGCTATAGTTTGACTAGTTTTGAAGACCGTCTTTATTTGATGTCGGTGTAGGATTCGTGCTATTTTGTCAGTGACTCCTCGAATGTACGGAAGGAAGGCTTTCGGGTGTTGTTGGTCTGTTTCTGATGGGGTTGATGTACTCGAGGGTTGTTGCGATTGATGAAATATGCGTGCAATGTGGTCTGGATGATAACCGTTTTGTCGAAGGATTTGTTGAAGTTTATTAAGTTCGTTTTGTCTATTGTCAATGTCTGTTATGCGAATAGATCTAAGGGCCAAAGATTTCATTACAGAACTTAATTGGGCAGGGTGATGATGTGATTGGGCATTTAAGTATCGATTGGTGTGGGTTGGTTTGCTATAGACTGTTTATGAGAATCTGCCATTGCTGGTTTTTGTTATGAGGACATTAAGAAACGGGAGCGAAGAATCGGATTCGATTTCCATTGTAAATTCAATGTTAGAATGTATACCATTGAGGTGTTGTAGAAAGAAGTCTAACGACTCTCTGCCATGAGGCCAAATGACAAAAGTATCATCTTCATATCTAAGCCAGCAGGAAGGTTAGACGAGTTCAGGGCCTGGGTTTCGATTTGTTCCATGAATAACTATATTCCATGATAACTATAAATAAAAGAAGCAGTGCAGATTCACCTTCAGTTCAGTTACCTGGTGACTCTTGGGGAGTAGGCAGGTTGAGGCCACGAGTTCGATCTAGACTCGGAAACTCTATTTTATTTTTTGTCTCTTGATAATGGCTCCAAAGCAGGAGTCGAAATGTCGAGTAATTAATAAATTCAGACGCGGTTCTCACCCGGAACCTAGCTTAGTTCATAATAATGACCGCGGAAGCCTCTCAGAATATATATATATATATATATATATATATATATTTGTTTCTAAGTTTTCGCGGGCATAAAATGTGTTCAGTGCTTTCGCTTCTAGTTACTCGAATGACTAGAAAGGAAAGCAGAAGGCTACGAGAATTATGCAAACTGACCGATGTGGGCAGAGAGGGCAGATGTGACTCGTTACTTTACCATCGATCCCGCCAGGGATCAGTTATCAACTACGCGGATGAATTCCCGGCACCACCTGCAACAAATATATATATATATATATATATATATATATATATATATATATATATTTTATATCACTTCTTTTCAAAATGACTTTTTTAAAAAATTATTTATTATTTAACAAACTTTAATACTTGATAACTTGAGTACAATAATACTAACACTATGAGTAAAGGAAATCATCTGCTGGACTGAAGGTCGTGAATAACAATTTATAATAAATAATGTGCTGACTCTATATAAACTTAAACAATGAAAAGGAAAGAAATTCTGTGAAGTTAAAACAGCAGATGAGCATATTTTAGCTATACGAGACGAAAGTAATATAATATGAAAGATTAAAATGTGAAATGAGATCTGCTACGTGACAATTTGAAAGAAAAGTATAATATTACATTATGAGGAAAAAAGGTGTTATGTGTTATGAATTACAATGTTATAAAATATAATATTAGAACTTATTATTTTAAAGAGTCTATTAAATTTCTATATAACAACTCCATTTATCCCGAAAAAGTTGATGCTATGCTTCAACTTTTCAGACCATTGGTTTGAGTTCATCTTCTTCTATGGGTTCCTGGAGTTGGAGGCTTGGGCGTCTTCTGGGGAAGAATCTGAAGCGTCTGGTTTCGCTTCGACTTCGCATTGGTGGAGGTGATGGCGGGTCATCACTTGTGGTGGCTATGGCTAGTAGTCTGGACTTTCTTCTGCTTTTGCACTTGTAGAAAATGTACAAAAGTATTAATGCGATGATGGAAGTAATGGTTAGAATTGTGAACCAAGATGTATGTTTTTTAATAAACGGCTGGTTTATTAATTTGTCTAATTCGTCGGAATATTGGTTGAGCTTGTGCTGCGCTATGTTGAGGTCGTCGGCGTCGATCTTGTTTAATCTGAGGGGTTTCAGATCTGGAACGTACTTCTTTGGTGGGATGGATTCACAGCAGTTGTAGGGTATTTGAACTGGATGGCTCTTGTATGTAATATTTTGGGAATCTTCAATTAACCTTTTTGAATGGATTCGAGTATTGCCGATGAATGCATTGCAGTCTGATTGCAATTGGAGGATTGAATTGGTTGCAATGGTTTTGGTTACAACGTTGTTGCCGCTACACTTTATGGTGATTGGTAGAAGATCGGAAACAGAAATTAGCCATACATTTGAACTGATTTCGTAAACATGGTAGTCTTTGGCATACAGTATCGAAGTTTGGCAAACTTTTGGAAGGAAGGTGGACTGTTTCAAAAGCTGGGCCTCACAGATGGAATCGCTGTCAATAGGATACGGAAGAACATCTGAACATATCCACTGAACTCGGCTTAAGGGTTTGCAGTTGTCCAAGTTCCGAAATGTGGTATACAACAATGAATCATCATTCTTCGCGATATATTTAGTTATGGTTGGTAAAATATGATGGAATCCTGTTCGGTCGTCCAGAATGGGGATTGGGTATAAACGATAAAGGATAAAAGTTTCAGGAATTTTCAAAACGAAAATTATTTTTGTATCTAACTGAAATGCTTCTAACTCTATAATGTCAATATATTGTGCAATATTATGGGCGTAAATTGATAAAGGCAAATTATTTTTATGCAAAGATTGAGAAACAAGTTGAAGAGATTCGACTAAATCGGCGGGGTTTATTATTGAACTGTGTAACATTTTAATACGAGCGAAAGATATTGCTGACAATACATCATTTAGGGCGTCTTGGATAAAGACATAGCTTTCCATTAATGATTCGCATAGATCTAATGTTTTGACTAGTGCTTCGAAAAATGCAAGATCGTCTGAAATGTACATGATAGATTGTTTGATTTTGGCAATGTCCCTGTTAAACGTTTCTTCGTCTATTTGAAGTTTCTGAACTGTTGCATTGAAGTTTTTGATTACGGAAGTCGTTACTGAAATTTGGTTCTTTAGTAAATTTTCGATTTGCTGTTCGTCATGTGTTATCTTGTTGATACAGTCATTAAAGTATTCGCCATCACTAGCGTCTAAAGTTCCAGTTATTGATTTCCAAATTGTTCCTATACCATTAATAAGTCCTCGTTTCTGCCTCTTGGAGTTGTAAAGTTTAGTGTCTGCGAATATCTCTTGATATTTTAAGTTTACTGTGTCAGATATTTGTTTTAGGAGGCTGTACTTGAGGTTTAAATACTGTCATACGGGTAGTTAAGTTTGAGTGGATAGTATCGATTAAAGTACTCAAAATGTTGTCATTGTTGGCAATTGCGTCAACGAAAGGGTGAAGATCTTTGTAGACAAGTAGTGTCCATTTATCGTTTGATATTTTGACAGTTCCTTCTTCATGAAAGAAGAGTCCTACTGTGTTGTTTATGGGAGTTATTGAATATTGGGACGTCACGATTGTGAAGAGTCCAAGTAGTCTGAAATAAAGTAATTTCTATTCAAAATACGGTTTCAATCTGTCAAAATTTACTTTTGTAGATTGATTCGTTTCGGGGTTTAGAAGAGTTGCAGAATTTTGGAAAAGTTCAGTTATCTGAAAAGGGCCATTAAATTTGTTTTGTGACTTACTTGAAATTTGGGATTCTTTTAAGTATACCTTGTCGCCTACGTTATAAGTGGGTCGCTTTTCGGGTACGTGTTGATCGAAACGTGCTTTGGCTTTTCCTTTTTGTTGTTCGGTTTTGGCTCGCGCTAATTTGTAAAAATATTCCATACGGTTATTAAGATCTCTTACGTACTTGGAAATGAGGTTCTTTTGGTTGTAAAGTGTTTCCGGTGGTCTACTCGAGGTGTGACCAAAAATCAACTCATAAGGAGTGAAACCATGAGTCCTATTTTTGGTGTTGTTATAGCATATGACTGCGTATGGCAGAACATTAAACGGATGTTCGTTTGGATTTTCGGCGATATTTGCCCGGATCATTTCCGATAATGTCGCATGGAAGCGTTCAAGGGAACCATTTGATTGTGGGTGACTTACACTAGAGAAGGTTAACTTTATTTCGTAGAGTTCACAGAGGTCTTTTACTAATACGTTATCGAACTCACGACCGTAGTCACAGTGAATTCTCAACGGGGTACCGTAGTGTTGAAAATAAAGGATGAGCGTGTTAACAACAGTTTTTCCCGTTTTATCCTTTATAGGATACGCCTGTGTAAATTTCGTTAACTCGTCTCTGATTGTTAGAGCATAATTTCGAGTGGGATATTCAAAGATATCGATATTGACTCGCTCGAAAGGTGTTTTCGGCGTTTCTGTGATGACTAGGGGAGAACTCAAGTTTTTTCGGCATATTTTGACTTTTTGACAAATTTCGCATGACTTGATGAAATTTTCAACGCTTTTTGTCAAACCGGTCCAGTTATACTTCTCTTTTATTCGCCTTACTGTTTCATTAATTCCGCGATGCAAATTGTTTTTGCCTTGATGGTAGTGTTCTAAAATCTGAGGTATTTCATCCTCTGAGGGTGTAGTTATGACGTTTTGGCATATTTTTAATTTAATGTCTTTGTCTGCAAAGACATAAGAAAAAGTTTCAAGGATTGGGAGTTCTAAGTTGTTTTCGACGTAATATGTGGTTTCAAGATCGAATTTATCTCGTGATTTGTAAATAATGTAGAACAGAAATTGTACGACTATTTCAGGGTCAAATGGCAAGGGGATTATAAAGTATTTGCGGTCTTTAACTGATTTACTTGCGAAGGTGTTGATGTCCATGATTCGTTCGTGTAGATCAGTTAACTTGTTTTGCCAGAAAAATGAAATAATTGTTTATGGGATTTGTCCAGAAGTTGGGAATTAGTAGTTTCGATCTTTGAATAGTCAATTATTGATCTTGTTTTATATAAGTCAACAAATTTATTAAATTCGTTAGTAAGGTGTTCGTCAGTAAGTTCAGGTTCTGGTTCGGGTTCGTCTTCTGAGTCGGTGTCATTGAAGGCATGGATTTTTGACTGAAAATTCGCGATTTGTTGGAAGTGGTTGACTTTAATTCGCGAGAGAGCATCGGCGTTTCTGTTTATCTTGCCTGGTTTATGTTCAATTTTATAATTGTACTCTTCCAGCTTCAGTCGCCATCTGGCAAGTCTACTGCCTGGATCCTTGATCGAGAAAAGCCACGTAAGCGGGCGGTGATCGGTAATTAAAGTAAACTTACGACCAAATAAATAAGGACGGAAGGCTTTGACTGCCCACACAATGGCAAGCAATTCCCTTTCAATAGTGGAATATCTGGTTTCGGCGGCACACAAAGTGCGGGAGGCATAAGCAATCGGAAGGTCTTTTCCAACTGGGCCTTGTGAAAGGACTGCACCAATCGCGAAAGCGCTGGCGTCTGTGGTGAGAAGAAAAGGTTCTTCAAAATTTGGGTAAATAAGGATGGGGTCTGAGATGAGAGCTTTCTTTAAATCATTGAATGCTGCCTTACAATCGGAATCAAAGAAGAATTTAGTGTCTTTTTGAAGCAGTTTTGTTAAAGGTTTGGACACTTTAGCGAAATTGGGAATAAATCTTCTATAGTATCCGGCCAATCCTAAGAAAGATTTGATGTCTTTCGGGTTCTTTGGCTCTGGGAAGTTTTGGATACAACTGATTTTTTCGGGGTTCGGTTTTACACCTTGTTGCGTAATTAGATGACCAAGATACGCTACCTCTTTTCTTAAGAACTCACATTTGTCGGGTTGAATCTTAAGATTTGATGTGCGAAGACGTTTGAAGACTTCAGTCAACCGGGAAATGTGTTCGTGAATCGTTGGGGAGTATACTATGATGTCGTCCATGTATACTAGACAACGTTCATTTTGTATTCCAAGGAGGATGTTGTCCATGACACGTTGGAATGTGGACGGGGCGTTCTTTAAACCGAACGGCATACGAACAAACTCGTAATGGCCGTTTTCGACTGAAAATGCTGTCTTGGGAATGTCTTTAGAATCGATCTCTATCTGATGAAAACCGGAGGCGAGATCTAACGTCGAGAAATATTGGCATTTGCCAAGTTGATCTAAAAGATCGGAGATGTTTGGCAAGGGGTATTTGTCGTCGACTGTGACTTCATTCAGTTTCCTGTAGTCAATGACGACACGCCATTTTTGTTTGCCTGAGGCGTCTAATTTTTTGGGAACAACCCAAACTGGGGAAGACCAAGGGGAAATAGAATGACGAATAATGCCTTGATCAAGCATTTTACTGACTTGTTCTTTAACCTCTTCTTTATGGACCTGAGGGTACCGATAAGATTTGGTATAGATGGGTCTGGAGTTATTTGTCTCGATCGAATGTTTGATTTCGTTCGTAAAAGATAATGCGTCGCCTTCTAAGAAAAATATGTCTTGAAAGTCTAGACAAAGGCTCGTAATCATATCTTCTTCTTCAACGTTTAAGTGATCTGTCCTGAGTTGTTGTCGAATTAATAAGTTTCTGTCAATTGGTTCAGAGTCATAAGAGTTGTTAAAATTAAAGCAGGGTTGTGTTTGAGTAAGGGGTTCTATAGTGAAGTTGTCGAAATTAATTGTTTTTGGGATGGCGTTGGCGTTTATAACTGAAGTGAGGAATTCGCCATTTTGGTTTACATATACCAAGGAATTGGGTAATCTGACTTTTTCTTTTTCTATAGTATGTAGAACAGCGTCGGTATTAGCAAGGTGACATCGCAGTTTACATACTTTTTCGGTGCGGGGTTCTATAGAAATATAGTTCGGAAAATGATTAGGTTTTTGTGTGTTGGGAATTGTTGGAGATGCGATATCTGAAGAAGGCAAGGTAGGGACCTTGTGAAGAGCGATATCCTTAAAATTTGTTCTAAGTTGCTTAGATTTTAAGTCTATTACGCATTCGTAATGTTCCAAAAAATCTAAACCTAAGATGCCATCAAAGTCGATGTCAAGATTACAAATAAAAACCTTGTGGGGGTTACCAGGGGCAAATGGTACAAGGGTTGACTGGGAAATTGAAATTTTTTGATCGGTGATGCCCTGAATAATTACATGTTCTTGGAATCTTTGGGGAAAGTTTTTGACAGTTTGCTCTTTGAAAATTGAAATTCCTGCGCCTGTGTCTATAAGCAATTTGTATTGACCAGTATCGTCGTTTATGTAATATAATTTTTTTGAGTTGACAGTGTGAAGGGTAGTTACAGGAAAGTTTGTTCCGGGAAGTTTACGTTCGGATTCATGTCGTCTAAATTCATTGTTTGTATTTGTGATGTGATGTTGGTTGTTATGTCCGGTGGATGAACTGGATTTGGGAGAGAAAGAAAATCCTGGTAGTTCTGATTTTCCAGTGGGTCCAAATCATCAGTTTGATAGCCGAAGTTATCAGCAGTATGATGATTAGTATTTCCTGTGTCGTATGAATAACTATTATCTGTATAATAGTCGTAATTTATTTGATTATCAGCTGTATGATAATCCTCATATGGGTGATTATTAGCTGTATAATAATCGTTGTCATTATCGAAAGAATTTGTGCAACTTAAATGATGTGCCCTGTTTGGATTCTGGTGGAAATTAGGGTTCTTTTGAATCACTGACTGACGAGGTTGTTGCATATTTTGTTGGAATTGTCTTGACTGATTAGGAGGATATTGATTTGGTCTAAAAGGTGACTGATTTTGCCTGAAAGTTGGCTGATTCTGCCGAAATTGTGGGGTCTGATTTTGCCGAAATTGTGGAGGTTGATTTTGCCGAAATTGTGGAGGCTGATTTTGGGAACCGTTATTAGCGAAAGGGTTTGGTCTCATGTAATTGTTGTTACCGTTATTGTTATTGTAAACGGGTGCTTGGTAATTTTGGGAACGACATTCGGAGGTGATGTGTCCGAATCTACCGCAAGATAAGCACTTATTATTTGGAGGATTAGGCCTTCGGAAAGATTGGTTGGGCCTCGGGGGAATTTGTTTCGTAGTTTTCTGGTTCTCAAAGTACGATAACTGTAGTTCGCGTCTGATTCTTACATTGGCTTCTAAAAGGTCTTTTGGATTGCCGGCACGAATGATTTGTCCGAGACGCGGTTCTAACCCGGTTAGAAGGGTGTTAAGCGCCATAGTGTCTATTAGACTCGTTTGTGCGACCTTTTGGTCTGCGTTTAAATTGGATGCCTTTTGAATATTGGCGTGCATTTTTGCTGTTAGGACTTGTAGTCGGTTGTAGAAAGTGAGTGGTGACTCGTTGGATAGTTGCTGAAGGCGTTGTAGATCTTGTATCAGGGACGTCAAATCCCTGGAATCTCCGAAATGAAGATTCAAGAGTTGTTTTAATTCTAAATAAGACGCGTAGCTACGCGAATTTATTAGTTGGGCCGCTCTGCCTTTTAATTTATTTTTGATGTGGATAAGTAAAAGGTATCTTTGATCGCCCGTCGACATGTTGTAAGCACAGTCGCACGCATTAATAAATGTTCCCAAGGAGATCTGATCTCCTTCGAACTCTGGGACGATAGAGAATATTTCGGATAGCCGATAGGGCTCAGGTTCAGAGCCATCTCTGGGAGATTGTTGTGCCATTTTTAAATTTATTAAATGGGAGAATTGAAAAATTGTTTGAAAAATTAAGCAAAAAAAATAAAAATTTCAAAATAAATGTATAAATCGGCTAAAGTGCAATAAATTGTTACGAAAACAACAAAACGTATAATGGAGGAAAATAAATATTTGCAAACAAAGTATGGTAAAAATAAAATAAAATAAATCGAGAAATTCAAAAATATAAGGTACAAAAATAATATTGGTATGGTTAAAAGTATGGTTCGGGTTTTTTGGTCGTCCGAACAGAAAAAAAAATAAAATCAAAATCACATTAAATGGAACATCGATGCTGCCGTGTTCTGCAGTTGTAGTTAGTTGCCTTGTTCTACGGTTACAGTTGGGACGTCTCGAGAGGTTCTTTCTTCCTTCAAGGGATTAGGATCCGCCGCTACCAGTTAAGCTCGTTCGCCGGTTCTAGTAACGTTCTGGAATCCTACTGACTGCGCCACTTTTTATATCACTTCTTTTCAAAATGACTTTTTTAAAAAATTATTTATTATTTAACAAACTTTAATACTTGATAACTTGAGTACAATAATATTAACACTATGAGTAAAGGAAATCATCTGCTGGACTGAAGGTCGTGAATAACAATTTATAATAAATAATGTGCTGACTCTATATAAACTTAAACAATGAAAAGGAAAGAAATTCTGTGAAGTTAAAACAGCAGATGAGCATATTTTAGCTATACGAGACGAAAGTAATATAATATGAAAGATTAAAATGTGAAATGAGATCTGCTACGTGACAATTTGAAAGAAAAGTATAATATTACATTATGAGGAAAAAAGGTGTTATGTGTTATGAATTACAATGTTATAAAATATAATATTAGAACTTATTATTTTAAAGAGTCTATTAAATTTCTATATAACATATATATATATATATATATATATATATATATATATATTTAGCTGTAATATAAAGTGAGGACCTACTGTAGAGCACATGATGTGAGAACCGGCAGAAGGAATAAAAATTAAGGGAATTTTTTTATCCAGCAAATATTAATTCTTAAATAGCCTCAATTTTCTCACTAATATACACACAAAAAATGTAAGATAAAATTTTTTTGTTCCCTAAATATATTAAAACGAAGTGAGAACCTTATAAGCTACAATTCAACTAAGGCCCAACAATAATTTTAATGTACTACTAACATTCTGAGGACAGTATATAACTTGGACCTACCAAAGCGAGAGCTACGCATAGTTGCAACATTTAAGTAGTTATGTATATTCTGGCGATAACGTCCTATAAATCTACGCATGAAGTGAGGTCCATAGATTTTTATTCCGGCAAATTCAGTTGTTTTGACTAGTCGTTATATGTTTACGTTTTTTTATATTGTGACGATTCAGGGTCAGACGTTCTGTCTCAGAACGGTGCGTTTGAAATAAATTCATTTAAACATAAGCTGTTTTTGCTCAATTAATATCTCATTAAAGTAATAATTGCTTGGATATGCTTCATACAATATACAGTTTGAGCCATAAATATAGCTAGAGAAGACATATATTGTTTTTTTCCCATTAATGAGTCACCCTATATGAACCATTCGTACTGCAATTTTAATAAGACAATAAACAGATATATGATCCGTCTCTTGATACTCAATAGGATGTTGCAAAAGTATACATATTGAAAAAAAGTAGTTTTTTATACTATCTTGTAATTTTAAATTCTCTCCGTCAAGTTATAACATTGCTATGTTAACAAATGTTCAGTGTTAAACATCGGAAATGTTTCCATTTTCTTATCAGATTTCTCATAGCAGACATGTATTATTTCCGTACATTGCTGGAAAGATAATTTTCGCATTATTTGACAAAAATATTAAATAAAACAAATACCATTAATTATCTTTGATTACAGTGAACCCATTTTTTATTACAACGATGAATACATAAGATGTAATCGCACAATTAATAAGAAATGAGTTCTTGGATGTGTTCGTATATTATACAGTGAAAGTCGTAAATATGGCTATAGTGGGGATATACCATTTTTTACCATTAATGAGTAACCCTGTATAAACTACAATACTTTAATTTGTACAATTTTTGCAAACCTGTAGAATTTAATGTGACGAGTTGTTGATTTCTATAATCTAATATAAACATTCCAGGACGCATGGTTTATACAGGGTTACCTATTAATGGAATAAATAATAGATGCCCCCTTTAGCAATATTTACAACATACACTGTATAATGTATGAATACGTCCAAAAATTAATTTATTTGACACTATATTAACTGAGCAATTAGATCTTCTTATGTATTCAACATTATAATAAAAAAATGAGTTTTCTAAAAAACATGTTACGTATATGAGAAACACCCTGTAATAAAAAATAATTAATAGTATATTTTTGTGAAATATTTATGTCAAACAATGTGCAAACCACGTCTTCTGCAATAAAGGGTAATAAAACAAATCTATTATGAGAAATCTGATGCGATAAAGGTGACATTTCTGAAGTTTAAGACTCTATATCTCGAAAACTAGTCATACAATTTTAATAAAGAACACTGAACATTTGTTAACGTAAAAATGTAATAACATTCAAAGTTGACGGATAGAATTTAAAACTACGGGATAGTATAAAAAAATACATTTTCTCAGTATGTATAGTTTTTGCATTCAGCTAAGCATACCGTTGAGTATAAAGAGACGGATAATATATCTATTTAATGTGTTATTAAAATTTCAGCACGAATGGTATGGACAGGGTGAGTCATTAATAGGAAAAAATAATATATGCATTCTCTAGCTATATTTATTGCTCACACTGTGTATTATATGAAGCACTTCCAAGAAATTATTAATTTAACGAGATATTAATTGTTCAATAAAAAAATATTTTTTCAAAAATCACATGTTACATATTTTTTAAATACCCTGTAATCCACCAAAACTTATGACAACTGTTTTGTGAAATATTTATGCCCAATAATGTACAAATCACAATTTCTCCAATAACCGGAAATAAAGCAAGTCTATCATTGGAAATACGATATCAAAAAGCGGCATTTTCGATGTTTAACACTCTGTATCTCGAAAACTAGTCATAGAATCGGATTGAGCGCACGAACTCTTTTTATCAGAACGTGAACTTCTACAACATACCAAAATTGCAAACAATTTGACGGAAGTCCATTTTTCCATAAGAAAGGTGTCTGGTCCTTTAAAGAAGCAACTTCCAGACCATATAATAGTGATTTCTATAGTTGAACAGCGTTGAAATAAAGGAGAAACAATATCAAGAAGAAATCGAGCAAAGGTTAGTGAAATCTTTTGATGAAAAACGTAAAATAGAATTAGAAAACCTTTTAACTAATATTGATAAACAATTAATGCAAATAGTAGCACAAGTTAATGAAACAGTTAATGAAAGAATGCAATTCAATTCAATTGAAGACCAAGTCAGTTCCATTAAAAAAACAGTACAGTGAAGTACAAGATAAAATCAGTGTCATCCAAAACAAGGTAGAAACAGAAATTAAAAAAATTCAACAGGACTTACAGCGAGAAAAATACCAAAACACCATTAGTATCAAAGGTTCCGTTAGCAAACCACTCACATTTGATGGCAGTTCATCTTGGCCCATGTATAAACGGCAATATGCAGCCGTGGCTACAGCTAATGGATGGGATAATCAAGAAAAATCTACCTATGGTGTAATTTCCTTAAAAGGTCCGGCCTTAGAAATCCTCCAAAGCATTCCAGTCAAGGCAATTTCGACAAGATCATCGCCATCCTGGACAAAAGATACGATATCAATCCTTGAGCCAAATATACCAGGTGCAACTAAGTGAAAAAACGCAAAAATCCGAAGAGAGCTATCAAGAATTCGAAGCAGAGATCAGACGGTTAGTATACTTGTATTACCCAGACCTGCCCGAGGAAACGAAAGACCAATTGGTCACACAGAGTTTCATAAACGGTATCAGGGATGTGGAAGTACAAAGAACTATAAGACTTAGTGGCATCAAGAAAAGTAATGAAGATTTACTTCGGGCCTTGGAAGTAGAAGCAGTCATGAATATGTCCAAACCGTGGGTGCGAGCAGTTTCCTTCATCCAGGACGAACAAGAACCATCCTTCCAGGCAGTGTTGTTCGGAATCCATAAACTTCTAGAACGATCACAAAGAACTGACCACAGGGGAGCATGCTACCTGTGTGGACAGACAGGTCACATTCAACGTGACTGCAGAGTGGGGCTACCTGAACGATCATCAACCAGAAGTAGCCAAAACAACAACTTCACCAACCAGGGAAACTCCAATCAATCAGCATAAGGGGGCGAATGCTGACTAACCCTCCACCAGCCCCCAGAACAGTATCCATCGGGGATTTTGCCGATATAGCAGCAGCCTACTCATCAGGGGCACCATCAAGGGCCGAGCAATTACCATCACCATCGACACCGGCGCCGCTGTGTCCATTGCCAAGTCCGGAGTTTTGAGCGCATCAGAAATCCGGCCAGTTACCAATAACATCCAGCTCAGAACAGTCACCGGTGAGTCCATGTCAATACAGGGTGAGGCAGATGTAGTACTATAATTAGGGCACAACCGAATCCGGCATAGGGTCCTGGTAGCAAATAATGAGGACGATTTCATACTGGTATGGACCTAATCAGCCAGCATGGATTTATGTTCGACCCGAGATATGATGTTCTTCGGTTCCTAACTGAGGAATTTGTATTGACATGGCCCGTCAACAGTTCAGCCACCTCCATAAAAATTGAGGCAAAATCCTCAACCAGAATTCCCGGTCGAACAGAACACATAATTGATTGGCAGCTAGAAAGCAATCCTGAGAGCTGCGTTGGAATGGTGGAGCCCGTACACTCGGCACATGACTACTTAGTTGGACGGGCTATAGATAAAACCGGACGAAATATACCAATTAGAGTCCTGAATTTGCCCAACAATGACATTAGAATTGCTAATGGTCAAGATATAGCTTGTTACGAGCCAGTAGAGACCATCATCAATGGCAAAGAGGTGTACCAGTCATCAGTGAAGAAGACAGGTCCCAGTGAAGAGTTCCTACAACAGTTTGCTGACAATTTGACACACCTTACACCAGAGGAACAGAAGAAAGTAAAGCAATTTATCGCAAAGTACTGGCAAATTTTCAACAGGTAAGATAGAACCACCGGTCGCACCAAGATCATTCAGCACCGAATAGACATCGGAAAGGCTCAACCCATCAGAATACCACCTAGACGACTACCATTAGGGCAACAACAAACAGTCGAGGAAAACATCGAGTCCATTTTACAAAACAGAGTTATTGAGCCATCCATAACCCCATGGTCTGCTCCCATCGTGCTAGTTAAAAAGAAGGATGGAACCACCCGATTTTGCGTGGATTACAGCACGAAGAAAGGCAGCTATCCACTACCCCGAATTGATGACACTCTGACCACACTAGCAGGCTCCCGTTAGTTCTCCACACTAGACCTAAAGAGTGGATATTGGCAGGTTGGCCTACACGAAAACGACAGAGAGAAGACAGTGTTCTCCACTAGTAAAGGGCTGTTTCAGTTCACGGTCATGCCCTTTGGGTTATGTAATGCTCCCGCAACATTCGAGAGGCTAATGGAGTATGTCCTGAGCGGGTTAACATGGAGAACGTGCTTATTATACCTCGACGACATTTTGGTCATGGGTAAAACCAGAACTCTAGATATTAACGCCAACCTGAGACTCAACCCGAAGTGTTCCATGTTCCAAAAAAGGTTGAGTTTTTGGGCCACGTTCTTTCCGAGTCAGGAATTCGCACCAACGAGGACAAGATAGAAACCATCCGTGATTGGCCAGTCCCAAGAGACAAGCATGAACTCCTAAGCTTCTTGGGCCTATGTTCCTACTTCAGGCGATTTGTTGAGGGATTTGGCACCATTGCCGCGCCTCTACATTGGCAGACCACTGAGAAAGAGACCTTCGGTTGGAATCATGATTGCGAAATATCATTCAGAGACTGAAGGCAGCACTATGTTCCAGCCCAATCCTAGCCTTTCCTACACACTCCGGCAAATTCATTTTAGACACCGACGCTAGCAACAGAGCTTTGGGGGCCGTCTTACCCCAGATGGTGATCGAGTACTACAGCCGTGAATTCTCGAAACCGGAAAGAAATTATTGCGTCACCACAAAAGAACTTCTTGCAATAATAAGGGATGTAGATCATTTCCATAAATACCTCTATGGTCGTCATTTCTTAATCCGGACAGATCATGCCGCCCTCAAATGGCTACTGGACATGAAGACACCGGAAGAACAACTGGCAATACGATTTCAAGGTGGAACATCGTGCCGGCCGTTTGCACAATAATGCCGATGCCCTATCAAGAAGACCCTGTAGAGTAGAATGCGGACATTGTCTGAAGACCGAACAGCGAGAAGGTATCTCCATCAGATAGATCTTAGTGCAGGCCAATGAAGACGGAACAGTGCATCTTGTCGCTCAAAAAGAGAGGGGCACCTAGACCACGATGGGACGAAGTAGCTAGATACTCGGGCGTCCTGAAATCGTTATGGGCCCAATGGGACTCTCTAAGAGTAAAGAATGGTAAGCTCAAGCGAATTTGGGAAATCACTAATGGTCGAGAAACCAAGTCCCAGCTGGTAGTTCCAAAAAAAAGGTACTAGCCATCCTAACAGAAGTACATGATGGGATTATCGGGGGTCATCTGGGTATGAATAAAATCCTAGACAAAGTTCGCCAGCGGTACTACTGGGAAATTACTTCGAACACGTCAGAGCTTGGTGCCGGAAATGTGACACCTGTGCAGCCAGTAAGAGCCCGAAGACCCCGACCAAGGACAGAATGCAGCAGTACAATGTGGGCGTTCCCTTTGAGAGAATTGCCATCGATGTCGCCGGTTCATTTCCCGGGAGTGTGAGGGGGAACAAATACATTTTGGTCGCAATGGATTACTTCAGTAAATGGCCTGAGGCGACGGTAGCGACGGTGCTGGTAGAACAGCTATTCAGCAGGTTTTGCGTCCCGTTGGACTACATTCAGCCCAGGGCCGTAACTTCGAATCGAATGTATCCCAGAAAGTCTGTACGATGTTGGGGATCAGGAAAACGGGAACAACACCATTGCACCCACAGTCAGACGGAATTGTGGAAAGATTCAACAGGACATTGGAACAAGACCTGATTGGGATGAGCATATTCATCTAATCCTGTTGGCATATCGCTCGGCCGTCCATAATAGTACAGGCCTGGCTCCAGCCAGGGTCCTATTCGGAAAAGAGCTGCGATTACCCTGTGATTTGACTTTTCGCTCCCCCGAAGAACCTTCCCAAGCCATCAACGATTATGCTCCGACATAACATGCTGGCAATACGCATTAGCCCGAACGCAGATGTTGGCCATCAGTGACCAGATGAAGACATAATATGACCTCAAAGCCAATTCATTCGAGTTGCAAGAGAGGGACAAAGTCTGGCTATACAACCCCCAACGGAGCAAGGGTATATCTCCAAAGCTTACGCCCGCCTAGGATGGTCCATACGAGGTGGTCAAGAAGATTAATGACGTCGTCTACCGTATCATTCGATACCTCAGGGCTAAGTTGAAGGTGGTCCATTTAGATCGACTCGCTCCTTACCTTGGAGAGGATGTTTCTGACCGGGACGATCAGAATTAAAAGGAGGGCAGTGTTATAAATTATCTATTCCGTCCTTGGCGAGTAACGTAAAGCATTTTATTTTAATACATCAATCGCTGAAAGGACAAAATGTATCTCGAAATAACTCGACAGCTCTAAAATTGACACTCGGTTTTGCTAGAAGAATTCGATGCGGATTATAAAAGGAACAGCCAATCGTCGCAGAAGTTAGTAGAGCTTACCTATTGTTATGATTTCGATGTTATTGTATTAGAATCAGCTGTTGAGAATATTTTATGTTTACGTGTGAATAAAAGTTTTAGAAAGTGAAGTGAATATTAGGTTTTTTAATTAAATTGACTTTGAACCCACGGAGTTTATTCCAATATGTTACGGGCCCCCCTCTGGAGTCGCCAATGATGATTAAAAGGAGCGGCCCAGCATCGAGGAGTTAGTTATTTATTGCGAAGAGATTATTTCGAGTTATTATTGTGATATTCGAATCAGCTCTTGTGAATATTTGATGTAAATAAAAGTTTCTAGAAAGTGATACTTAGTGAATATTAGTTTTTAATTAATTGAACCCTCGGAGTTTATAACAATATCTAGCCTCAAATATTTTATTCCTGAAGATTGTCAAAGAATAAACGGAAATTAGAATTTTCAGTTTAACTGTAAACATCGACCAAAGAAATTTACTACTTACTACTTAAACGTCAATGGAAATAACATGTATATTAATAAATAGAATGTTATACCAACCTACACTCTTAGTGAGGACTGTACATGGTTGCCGATTATATGTCCTCACTTATTGCATAGCATAATATTTGAATAGTCGTAAAAATATACGTCGTGAAAATATACATACGGTGAAACGCCTTCAGTCTAAAATTCGGTGAACTAAATTTGCATTTTTCGTCAAAGTGAGGTCCAGTCAAAATAATGCTAGAATTAATAATTACACATTTTGGGACTATTTGAGAGTAATATACAAAGTGAGGACCGTATACGGTCCTCTCTTTGACTTGGACCTCACTATTACCGGGAATTTCTTTGAGAGGTGGCTCACTTCTTGCTCTGGGCATATATATATATATATATATATATATATATATATATATATATATATATATATAGTTTATACTATGAACTTAGCATGAACTTATATCGCAACAACAATACAACATTCCCAGCTGAGTCAGCGACACGTGGAGTATCAGATTACAGCACCACCGACCATCCGTGGGAATCGCCGTGTCGACAGTGCCGATTCAGCACTCATTAGGTTATATATTGTAAAATCTCTCTTGTTTGTTATTCATTATTATTCTGTCTGTAGTTAGTTTATATTGTTATTTTTCATTTTATATTTCAAACGTTATACATTTTGTACAAGCTAAATAAATCTTTTTTAAAAACTCAATTTTGAAAAGTGTGATATAACAAATTGGCGCAGTCAGTAGGATCCGTCAACGTTACTAGAACACGAGCTTACTTCTAACTGGTAGCGGCGGATTCCTATTCCTCAACGGAGCAAAGAACCTGGAAGAAGTCCCAACTGCGATAAAAAGGAGAACACGGATCTTCCAATGTTCCTGTTGATGTGAGTAGTAGTGAATCGTCTAACGTTTAAGGTTTTAAGAATTTATTTGATTAATTCGATTGATATATTCGATAATTTGATTTTTATTTGATTGATTATTTTATTTATTTAGTAATCTTAACATATTATTTTGAATTGATTTATTATTTGATTATTTGAATTGAAACATTTATTTGACATATTCTGATTTACGTTTACATATTTATTCTATTTCTCCATTCGTTACTGTTCTATTATCCAAAATATCGTTTATTCCCCATTTACATACACTCTATTAATATTTTTACTTTTTATACAATCCCTCGTTTGTTTTATTTTTTTTTTGTCTTTCAACTTGTGTACATATTTTTAATCTAACAAATAATAATGGCACAAGCAACAAACAACGTTGTTTCCGATGAAACCGAAAAATACCGGTTATCAGAAATATTTTCAATCATTCCCGAATTTGAGGGAGACCAAATCTCCTTGGCCACCTTCATACATGCTTGTAATTGTGCTTACAACAAGTCTACCGCGGATCAAAAATACCTATTAGTGATCCACATTAAAAATAAATTCAGAAGCAAAGCGGCGCAGTTAATAAACTCTAGAAACCCTGCGTCGTACCTTGAGATTAAACAGCTTCTCACGCTACACTTCGGAGATTCTCGTGATCTCTCTTCATTAATTCACGATCTCCAACGGTTAAAACAACTAGCCAATGAGTCTACTCTGACATTTTACAACAGACTTCAGGTCTTGAGTGCGAAAATGCACTCATGCATTCAAAAATCAGGAAATCTAAGCAATGAGCAAAAAGATGCTCAGACTACACTTGTCGATACCATGGTTCTAAACACGCTCCTTACAGGATTAGAACCACGTCTAGGCCAAATCATTCGTGCCAGCAACCCCAAAGATCTTCTGGAGGCACATTCTCGCATAAGAAGAGAGCTTCAGTTGTCTTACTTCGAAGAACAGAAGATAAACAAATCTGCCCCACCTAAGCCCTCATTTCAGGCGAGGAAACCAAGTCTGCCACCCAAATGTTTAAATTGTGGACGATTAGGCCACATATCCACAGATTGTCGTTTAAGATACCAAAACAACCCTCAATCTTACAACCAAAATTTTAGACCTAATTTTATAGGGCCAAATCAATCTTCGAGGCCAAATCCACCCGCAAATACTAACAATCAAGGCCCACCATTTCGACCGACGAATTTTCAAAGACCCCCTTTTAAACCGAATCAATTCCGACCGTCTGTAATACAGACCAACCCTCACTATCGTCCAGAAAGGACACATCATTTTAACCACCATGAAAATGGTGAATATTCTCAACATCCTGAAAGCGATTACGGTTATTATAATGATAATAACTAACACTATTTTGACGATATCAGTCAAAATTATGTAAGCCCCGACTTCGAAGAAATACCAGACGATACCCCATTGAACCTTTCAATACCGACGAATACCAGGATTTTCTAGTTCTCCCGAGCCTAGATCAGCCCCCCGATTCGACAACTACCATTTCCGAAGTCCAAACCCAAATCCAGAATTTGAATCTGGAAGATTTCAACCCAAATGCGAATTTCCCGGAACAAGCATTTCTCTAAGTCCTCTTTTAACTGTAAACTCTAAAAATCTTTACTACATTCACGACGCTTCCGGAAAGTTCAAACTTCTCATTGATACCGGTGCTGGTATCTCCATTTTTAAAGAAAATACCGTCAAAAATTTCCGTCAACGATTTCCCGAAAAAGTGAGAATCCAAGGTATTACGCACGAGAAAATCCCGATTTCAGAATCCACCCTTATTCCATTTGCCTTAGGTAACCCCCATAAGGTTTTTATCTACAATCTAGATATTGAGTTTGATGGAATATTAGGTCTTGATTTTCTTGAGCATTACGAATGTATTGTTGACTTAAAATCAAAACAGTTAATAACGAACTTCAAAACTATTCCTCTACATAAAGTCCCCGATCACGATCAAACTAAAACACAACCGACAGACACTCCCAATACTAAAATAGCAAATTGTACTCATAACAATCAAATAACTATTCCAGCAAGAACCGAACAAATTTTCAAACTCAAGTGCGACCTTTTTAATACTGATGCAATTTTACCGACACAAGTAATTGACAAAGTACGACTTCCCAACGCAGTTGTACGCGTTAATTCAAAGGGAGAATTTCTGACCTCAATAATAAACGCGAACGCGATGCCTAAAACTGTTAATTTTTCCAATCTTCATTTAGAACCCCTTGACAATACACACCCTCTCTTAAATCTGAATACACACGATTACTCTGAATCTACAAACTTAGACAGAAACTTTACAATCAGAGAACAAATTCGGACAGAACATCTTAACGACAAAGAGCGAGAACTTATCACGAATCTCTGCTTAGAATTCGAAGATATTTTCTATCTCGAAGGCGATGTTTAGACGTTTACTAACGCCGTCAAACACTCTATTGACACCAATAATGCCAAGCCCGTTTTCAAGAAATCGTACAGATATCCTCAAGTGCATAAGGAGGTAGTGAATATCCAAATTTCCAAAATGCTTGATCAAGGCATTATCAGGCACTCTTCTTCTCCTTGGTCCTCCCCCGTATGGGTCGTCCCTAAGAAACTCGATGCTTCTGGTAAGCAAAAGTGGCGAGTTGTTATCGACTATAGGAAGTTAAACGAACTAACTGTAGACGATAAATATCCTCTGCCCAACATTTCTGATCTCCTCGACCAACTTGGTAAGTGTCAATACTTTTCGACACTGGATCTCGCTTCCGGGTTTCACCAGTTGGAAATCCTTGAGGAAGACATTCCCAAGACCGGTTTCTCTGTTGACAATGGCCATTACGAATTCGTTCGTATGCCATTTGGTCTGAAAAATGCACCTTCTACCTTTCAGAGGGTCATGGACAACATTCTTCTGGGCATCCAGAATGAACGTTGCCTTGTTTACATGGATGACATTATCGTTTATTCACCAACCATCCATGAGCATATGTCCGGTTTGACAGAAGTCTAAGCGTCTTAGACAGTCAAACTTGAAAATTCAACCTGACAAGTGTGAGTTTCTCCGTAAGGAAGTTGCTTACCTAGGTCATCTGATCACCCAAGAAGGAGTAAAACCAAACCCTTCAAAGGTTGAATGCATCCAGAATTTTCCTCAACCCCAAACTCCTAAAGATGTTAAATTTTTTCTTGGTCTCGCCGGTTATTACCGACGTTTTATCCCCAATTTCGCCAAGATCTCAAAGCCCCTAACGAAACTCCTGCAGAAAGACGTCAAATTCATCTTCGACGCAGATTGCAAGTCTTCCTTCAACGAACTGAAGCAAGCCCTTGTATCTGACCCTATCTTGATCTACCCAAATTTTGAAGAACCATTCCTGCTCACTACTGATGCTAGTGCTTTTGCAATTGGAGCGGTTCTCTCACAAGGCCCCGTAGGAAAAGATCTTCCTATAGCATATGCTTCCCGTACACTCTGCGCTGCAGAAACTCGATATTCCACTATCGAACGGGAACTGCTAGCCATTGTTTGGGCGGTCAAGCACTACAGACCGTACCTTTTTGGGAGAAAGTTTACACTCCTGTGTGACCACCGTCCGCTTACTTGGCTCTTTTTTTCCATCAAAGATCCTGGCAGTCGTCTAGCCAGATGGCGCCTTAAGCTAGAAGAGTATAATTATAAGATAGAATACAAACCTGGCAAGGTAAATCAGAACGCTGACGCTCTTTCCCGAATTAAAATCAACCACTTTAAACAATGCACTGACTTTATTTCCAAAATCAACATCTTTGCAAATAACGAAACCGACCCAGAAAAACCAAACTCCGATAATGATCAAGAACCCGATGAACATGACGAAAGAATGACAACAGAGTTTAATCGATTTGTTCAACTATATAAAACCGAGTCGATAATCGATTACTCAAAAATAGAAATTTCTAACGCCCAACTCCTAAACAAATCTCACAAACGAATAGTCACTTTCTTCTGGCAAAATAAACTCAATGACTTGCATGACAAAATCATAGAAGATATTTTCGAAGAAGACCCAAACTTCACTACTGACACTCTAAACGTTCTAGCCAGTAAAACTGTAAGGCATAGAAAATATTTAATTGTCCCTTTACCCTTTGATCCTGGAACAGTTGTTGCACATCTTTTCAACATTCCGAAACTTTTTGCATTGAAAACAACGTAGAACTGCCGATTCTTGAAACACTATCCTTTATACTTGCAGACAAAGACGTAAAACTTAAAATTTGTCAAAATATTGTGACAACCCCTTCTCAAGACGAGATTCCCGTTATACTGCAGCAGTACCACTGCGGCAAAAATAACCTTCATTGACATTGGAATTAACGAGACCATCCGACGCATAAAAGAAAAGTATAATTGGACTGGACTAATCAAAAGTGTAGAGCAATTTATTAAGTCCTGCGAAACTTGCCAAAAGGTAAAGTTCTGTAGAAAAAACTTAAGTGCTCCTTTTGTCATAACTGAAACACCAAAAACGCCCTTCGAACGTATCAACATTGATATTTTCGAATATCCAACCAGAAACTACGCACTGACTATTAGAGATGAACTCACCAAATTTACTCAGGCTTACCCAATTGGTGATAAAACAGCTAAAACTGTAGTAAACACCCTCCTAATATTCTTTCAACATTACGGTACACCTCTTCGCATCCATTGTGATTATGGACGTGAATTCGATAACACTCTCATAAGGGACCTGTGCGAACTATATGACATAAAACTATCCTTTTCAAGTGTCCACCATCCCGAATCAAATGGTTCTATCGAAAGGTTTCACGCGACTTTAGCGGAAATGATAAGGGCAAATACATCTGAACATCCGGACGAACATCCATTCAACGTCCTCCCTTATGCAGTTATCTGTTACAACAACACTAAAAACAAGACTACTGGTTTCACGCCCTACGAACTCTCTTTGGGCACACTTCTAGTAGACCCCCCGAAACAATATACGATCAGGAAAAACTCATTTCCAAATATGTTAGGAACCTTAACAACAGAATGAACTACTATTATAGACTTGCCCGCGCAAAAACCGACCAACAAAAAAAAATCTAAAGTTAGATTTGACAAACATGTTTCGACTAACCAACCAGAATACAAAGTAGGCGACAAAGTTTACGTGAAAGAGTCTCAGATTAAAAGCAAATCTGAAAACAAATTCAATGGACCTTTTGAAATCACCGCGATTAGAAAAAACTCTGCCACAGTTATAAACTTACAGACTAACCAAATTAGTAAAATTAACTTTGACAGACTAAAACCATATTTTGAATGAATCCCTTCTTTTCAGATTCTGTGGACTGTTTTCAGTCGTGAACCTCCAACAATACTCTCTTACACCCGTTAACAATACAATAGGAGTTTTCTTCCATGAAGAAGGCACACTTAAAATTTCAAACGACAAATGGTCACTTCTTGTCTTCAAAGACCTCAGCCCTTTCAGAGGTGCTATTTCAAATAACGACGCCATACTAAACCGAATTTTAGAGACAATCAACGAAAACACAACTAATACAAAATCATTTAAACCAAAAATACAAACACATGTTAGCCTTTTGAAACAAATTTCTAAATCCGTTAACTCTAAATATACAGACATCTTCGCTGACACTCAAACTTACCCTACTAACAGAAGAAAACGCGGACTTATTAACGGACTGGGATCTGTTTGGAAAGCTATTTCAGGAAACTTAGACGCAACAGATGGTGAATACATAAATGACTGTATAACTAAAATTACTAAAGACCAACACCAAATTCAGGACTTAGTAAAGAAACAAATATCTGTAACAACCTCAGTCATTACGAGCCTCAACAACACTTTACAAAAATTTCAATCCGAGGAGAAACTATTCTCGAATAACATCGAAAAAATAAGGCAGTCAATTTTATACATTTCATATGATCTTGATTTTCATGAATTTCAAATCAATATCTTGGATCTGTGTGAAAGCCTAATGGAGAGTTACATATTTATCGAAAATACTCTCGATGATGTTTTAACTGCAGTCTCTTTCGCCCGCTTAAAAATTTTACATAGTTCGATCATAACCCCAGTAGATTTGGTCGATTCCCTTCAAAAGATTTCTCAATCACTACATGAAAATAATTTACCACTTCCTATTTACAGTTCAAATGTTGCTCAGTACATTGATTTGATAGAATTGGAAGCTCTTCAAATCAACACCAAAATCATTTTTGTACTCAAAATTCCTTTAGTTGATCCTGAGATTTACACCCTTTACCACCTTTATCCGATCCTAATTTTGGATGATCGAACAGGGTTTCATCATATACTTTCAATAAAGACAAAATTTATCGCGAGAGATGACGATTCGTTATTATACACATCCTTCGAAGACCTGGGTGACTGCAAGCCCTTAACTAAACATCATAAGATTTGTTCCAAAGCTATATCACATCCAATAGACAAAGATGCCATCTGCGAAGGTCAGCTTCTCAGACAGCCAGCCACACTTCCAGCAACCTGCAAAAGTTTGATATTATATGCAGCAGACTATAATATCCAAGAGATTGACGTAAACTTTTGGTTGATCTCGATTTCAAGACCACTGGCCATCACCATCAAATGCAAAGGGCAAGATGTCGTGACACAAACCATATCGACAAATTCAGTGTTGCAAATCCAACCCGACTGCAATGCCTTTATCGACAACACAAGGAGCCATGCTACAAGAACTTCTAAAAATGTCCAAAACATCACATACAGAAACCACCCAGTGGACATTCCTTTCAACTGCTGCAACGGCATGCCAGCCGCCAATGAGATGCCAAACCTGACACCCCTACAGCTACAAGAATTAGATGTACAAGACCTAGATGTTGCCAACCATAAGCTCTCCCAATATTCTAAGGAACTGGAAAAGCTGATGGAACAACCACCCTTAGAAAAGCATACGTCCTGGCTCAAAATCACAACGACCACCTTAGTAGTAATTGTGATTATACTCCTCAAAATGAAGTCAATCCAGAAGAGGTTCAAGAATACCACTACACCAAGCTCCGCTGTCCAGCACACGCCACCTACAGCACCATCAAATCCTAAGCCCAAAAGAAAGCTACACACCCTCCTGAATCCAACCGACGATACAGAACTCCAGAACTTGACGTAAAAGTTGATGCTGTACCATCAACTTTTTTATATGGATGGGAGTTGTTATATAAGTTTATACTATGAACTTAGCATGAACTTATATCGCAACGACAATACAACATTCCCAGCTGAGTCAGCGACACGTGGAGTATCAGATTACAGCACCACCGAGCATCCGTGGGAATCGCCGTGTCGACAGTGCCGATTCAGCACTCATTAGGTTATATAATGTAAAATCTCTCTTGTTTGTTATTCATTATTACTCTGTCTGTAGTTAGTTTATATTGTTAGTTTTCATTTTATATTTCAAACGTTATACATTTTGTACAAGTTAAATAAATCTTTTTTAAAAACTCAATTTTGAAAAGTGTGATATAACATATATATATATATATATATATATATATCTCTGGGAAGTCACGTACGCTTTAAATTCCGTTGACTTCTTGATATATTTCGAAGAAAATGGTGAACCAGAATATTCCAACACTAAACAGTTTAACGAATTTTATTCTGACGAATCTGATTCTTCTCAAGTATATTTTCATTTGACCCCCACTCAATCAGAACCCCCAGACCAAGAAATTTCAGAAATTCAAACCCAAATTCAGACAATGAATCTGGACGACTTCAGCCCGAATGTCAACTTCCCAGAACAGAACTTTCTGTAAGACCCCTTCCGTCAACTCAAAGAATTTTTATTATATTACTGATTCTTCAAACACCTATGAACTTCTTATCAATACGGGTGCAGGACTTTCAATCTTTAAACCTGAAACCTGTTAACGCTTCAAACAATGGTTTCCTGAAAATGTTATCATTCAAGGCATCACAGATGAGAAAATTCTCAAATGAATCCACCCTAGTACCTTTTAACATCTCCGACCCACAAAAGGTGTATATTTGTACTATTGATATCGAATTTGATGGGTTATTAGTTTCAGACTTCCTGGAGCATAATAGATTTCAATAAGAAACAACTCGTTACACATTTTAAAACTCTGCCACTATTCAAAGTTACGGATGATACGATCATGCGTAATAGTAACTCTACACCTTCAACTAAATATATTCCAGTCAACACAACTACCTTGGACCCTCGAACTGACCAAATCTGTAAATTGAAATGTAACCTCTTCAATTGAAATTGAGAAAGTTCGTCTCCCAAATGCCATAGTCAAAATTAATGAAAATGGTGAATTCATAACTTCCGTTTTAAACGCTAATGCCATTCCCAAAACCATCACTTTTGACAAACTCGATTTAGAACCAATACAGAATTTCACAATCAACACCTTCTCTAAAAACGAAACACGTAAGCTAACCGAGAATGACAGACAAATGACGATACTGAACCAGCTTCGTTTAGAACATCTCAAAGAAGAAGAATCTGAATTCATTTCAGAACTTTGTCTTTAATACTCCGATATCTTATATTTAGAAGGCGACTAACTGACCTTTATGAACAATCTTTCACAAAATCATATCGATACCCCCAAATTCACAAGCAAGAGGTGAAAAGCCAAATATCCAAAATGCTAGATCAAGGGATCATACGCCCTTCTAACTCCCCATGGTCATCCCCAGTATGGGTTGTTCCTAAAAAATTGGACGCTTTCGGAACACAAAAATGGCGTGTCGTCGTTGACTACCGGAAACTAAACGAACTGACTATAGACGACAAGTACCCTCTTCCAAATATATCTGACTTACTCGACCAATTCGGCAAGTGCCAGTATTTCACCACTCTCGACTTAGCTTCTGGATTTCATCAAATTGAAATCGACACCAAAGACATTCCCAAAACTGCTTTCACAGTCGACAATGGTCACTATGTATTTGTTAGGATGCCTTTTGGTGTGAAGAATGCTCCATCAACGATTTAACGGGTTATAGATAACATTCTTCTCGGAATCCAAAACGAAAGATGTTTAGTCTACATGGACGACATCATCGTATATTCCCCGGCAATTCATGAGCATATAGCCCGTCTCACCGATGTTTTCAAAAGACTGCGAAAAGCCAACCTGAAAATACAACCCGACAAGTGCGAGTTCCTTCGCAAAGAAGTCGCATTTCTAGGTCATCTTATAACTCCTGAAGGCATAAAACCAAATCCCTCAAAAGTCGATTGCATTCTCAACTTTCTCCAGCCAAAAAACCAAAAAGACATTGAATCATTTCTAGGTTTAGCAGGCTATTACAGGCAGTTCATTCCCAACTTCGCCAAAATTTCCAAGCCAAAATTACTTAAAAAAGATGTCCCCTTTCAATTCGACTCCGAATGTGTTAAATCTTTTGAACAATTAAAAATTGCCCTTACATCTACCCCAATCCTCATATATCCTAATTTCGAAGAAATATTTATTCTCACAACTGACGTCAGTTTTTTGCTATCGGCGCAGTTCTTTCCCAGGGTCCTATAGGTAAGGATTTGCCTATAGCCTATGCCTCGAGAACCCTTTGCAAGGCTGAGACTCTACCATCGAAAGAGAACTTCTTGCTATAGTGTGGGGTGTTAAGCACTATAGACCGCTAATTTTTGGTCGTAAGTTTCTACTTTTGACCGATCACCGCCCGCTGACGTGGTTATTCTCAATCAAAGACCCTGGAACTCGACTTACCAGATGGCGCTTCAAACTCGAGGAGCTCTTTCTCGCATTAAAGTTAACAAATTCAATGAATACGTATTCTTTCAAACAAACAATCATCTAACACCGTTTGTAGTACTCCCACCAAACGAGACTGACGATGACTCACGAGAACCAGACAAGAAAAGTCTCATTAATTTCCATAAAATTTCTGAGGACTTCAGAACTTTTGTAGAACGATACCAAACCGTTTCACTCATAAACTACGACAAAATTCAATTTTCTAATTGCCAACTATTAGACAGAGAAAACAAAAACATTCTTATGTTCCCCAAAGGTTCTCTCATGAAAGATTTTCACCACGACATCATCGAGGACATTTTTGAGGAAAATGCCGATTTTCACAACCCAAGAATAAACATCTTTGCAAGCAAAACTGTCAGAAAGAGAGGCTATTTCATCGTCCCTCTCCCTTCAGATCCCGAAGTAGTCAACGAGATTCTTTTCGCATCTTTATACAATAGTAGAGATGTGTTAGCGAGAACGAAGTATACTGTGTCGAAAACAACATTGATTTGCCCATTCTGGAAATGCTTTCGTTCATCTTTCCCAAAATCGATTTAAAATGGAAAGTTTGCCAAAATATCGTCCAAAAGGTTGAGAAAGATCAATTACCTATCATTCTCGACCAATTCCCTAACGGCAAAAATAATATACAGCGAGGTATCAACGAAACTATCCGCAGAATAAAGGAAAAATACAATTGGCAAGGATTAACTAAGGACGTTGACAATTTTATCCAAAACTGTCAGACTTGCCAGAAGGCAAAAGTTTACCAAAAAAATCTCGACAGCCCTCTCGTCATCACTGAAACTTCACAGACACCC
The DNA here is from genome assembly GCA_034190945.1 of Octodonta nipae. Classification (NCBI taxonomy): domain Eukaryota; kingdom Metazoa; phylum Arthropoda; class Insecta; order Coleoptera; family Chrysomelidae; genus Octodonta; species Octodonta nipae. The sequence goes on along the minus strand of CM067217.1, from coordinate 91,291,501 downwards.
TTTGAACGTGTCAACATCGACATTCTCGAAGTCCCGACAAGAAACTATGCTTTAACTATCCAGGACGAACTAACAAAATTCTCTCAGGCCTACCCCATAACAGACAAATCCGCAAAAACCGTTGTTAGTACTTTACTGCTCTATTTCCAACACTTCGGTACCCCATTACGGATACATTGTGATTATGGCAGGGAATTCGACAACGCACTTATGAGAGATTTGTGTAAACTATTTGACATCAAACTATCCTATTCTAGTGTGGGACATTCAAATGGTTCATTAGAACGATTCCACTCGACCTTATTAGAGATGATTAGAATCCATAAACTAGAAAATCCTAACGAACGCCCTTTTAACATATGCAATCATTGCATCTAACAATTCTGTAAACAAAACTCATGGATTCACCCCTTACGAACTTGTTTACGGACATACTTCGAGTAGGATTCCAGAAATTCTCTACAACCAACAAGCCCTGATAACTAAGTACATCAGAGATCTCAATAATAGGATCTCGCACTATTATAAAATTGCTCGTGAAAGAACGGAATTCAAAAACATAAAGTCAGATTTTATGAACACGTTTCTGAAAATCTCTATCAAATAGGCGATAAAGTCTATGTTAAAGAATCCCAGATCAAGGACAAACCCCAAAATAAATTCCTTTCGAAATCCTGGAGATTCACAGAAACTCCGCAACAGTATTAAATCCTAAAACCAACCAAAAATCATAAAGTAAATTTCGACGGAAAGAAACCGTTCTCAAAAGTTAATGTCTGTATCAGGTTTTGCCTGCTGTTCGGGTCAGCAGTAGCCCACTTTCAAAAACAGCCAATAAACAATACCTTACGTATCTACTTCCATAACGAAGCAGAAATAACTGTATGCAATAATAAATGGACACTTTTAGTGCACAGAAACATTTCTGCACTAGAACAGGTATTTACAACAAACAATAGAATATTACAAACTCTTGTAAAACTGTAAACTTCAATTCTTTTGCTATGAACTACTTTCGCGCAGACATACAAACTCATATTAACCTTCTCAACCAAATTTCTAACTAAATCAAACAGAAATTTATTGACATTCACATGGACACCAAAAGACACAAACGAGGCATACTTGATGGGACAGGTACCCTTTTTAAAGCAATCACTGGCAATTTAGACGCCGCTGACGGAAAATACTTTACCGAAAGCATAAACCGCTTAAATCAAAGCCAACTTCAAATTGAGAACTTACAAAAAAACCAAATAAGTTTCACCACATCTGTAATTAAAAACTTCAACGAAACTATCCAAAATCTTAGAATTGACGAAAAACTATTAACGATAACATGAAAAAGCTGGAAAACACCATCGGAAAAATTAATGACATTCCTTGTAGGATATTAATTCCATCTCATGTTTTTATTATTTTATGTTTCTATTTCAAAAAATTTATGTTATAGCATCAACTTTTGATATCAAGATGTCAACGGAATTTAAAGCCTACGTGACTTCCCAGAGATATCAAATTTCATCTTGAATTATATGCGAACAACTTCCCGGAAACCTACACGAGACCATTTACCCAGTAAAATCGCTGACTTGCATCAGGACTTTTCTCGATTTTATAAAAGCAACTGAAAACGATCTCGTGTTGTCATTCAAAAACTTTCATTCAAATATTATCACTTTTAGTAGTAGTTATTCAAGTAGTAAATCATTTTAACTGTTCAATTTTAAATAAATATATTTTTTAAAAAGTGATTTGAATCAAAATGAATATATATAATATATATATATATATATATATATATATATATATATATATATATATATATATGTTTGGAATTTTACTTCCTATTGTGTTTTAAAGTTTATATTTATTCTTTATTTTAAATTACCCAGTCCATAAAAACTCCACACAATTTACTTTTCTCGAAAACTGCGCCGACTCTTAAGACTTGTTCTGTAAATATATTATGTGCGCCAATTTAACTTGTGTCAATAATAAAACACCAACTTTTTATTTATTTTATATTGTCAACTCGTTTCACACCTTTTTAAAATAAATCACATACAAACCTCAAAGAACTCGAATATCAAAAATAAATCAAATCAATGAACAATCAACAATAAATCAAATATGAAATCAGAAATTTCAATATCAAAAAACCTTAGAATTAAATAATAATTAATCTAAAAAGATTTGCCTTTCTTGGGAATGATTCTATTTTATATGCCAGAATTAAATTTAAAGTTCAATGATTAATCAAATGCAAACTATCAACATTGTATGCTGTTACTAAAATAATTATTTCCCAAATATGTACTCTATAAATTTATAATTTACAATGTAAATGAATATCAAATGAATTATTTTTAAATAAACTTCAACAGGAAATACCGTTTTCACTTTAAAACTCTTTTAAAGTGTTTTCACTTTATCCCGTTTTGAAATGGTTATGCTGATGGATGCTGTCTCACCTTATAAGCTGCTATCTAATTGTAAAACTTCTGCTACCAATGTTTACAACCTTTGCTATTATCTGCCAAAACCTCTGCTACCAATGTAATCATAATAATAATAATTTGATATTTACTTCTACTCCCAATATTTGAACCATTTTTCAGCTTCTTAATTGAATTACTTTGTCTGATTATAATTGATCCCATACCTTATACTGCTTGGTTTGTATTATATTTTAATACATAACCTTAAAATTTTGTACTATTTCAATTCAGCTACTCTTGAATGTGATTATTTCCATTTAAATTTCAATCACCTTTAAAAAAAATCTTTGAATTTGTAAAAATCTTGACAATGACAACTTTCTAACCTTGAACAATCTTTACTACTGCACTCTCAAATTTAGACTCTCCTTTACTGCTGTCAGTTATTGCTTTTATAGTTTTTAATTTTGACATAGAACTACATATTTGAAACTTTTTAAATCAGCACATTTAAAATCCTATTTTCATACACAATAATCCGTTTGCTGATATTTCGTTCCCTATCTGAACTAATTCCAATAATACCTTCTACTTTTCTTTAAAATTGCAATTTTTACTTTTCTGTTTAATGTCCATCTGGCCATCCGTTGTTTTGCTTTTAACCTGTATTAAAATTTTTATAAAATTTTTCATTGTTGGCATGAAACAATATTATCTTCTGATTCCACGTTCTGTATTTACTTTGTCCTATGAATTTCATCTTATTTCGATCGTTAGATCTGTCAAAATCTCGTTCCAAACATTTATTATGACATGAATTTAAATTTTCAAACTTTATTTACCCCGAAATACTTTACTAAGATCCTAAATTTTTGAATTATTGCCGCTATTGTGCCTAAAATGTAAAATTACTACAAATCTGGACTATTAAATTTTGCTTCTGTCAGATTGAAAATTTATGGCTCGCAATTAATATATCAAGTCAATAAATTATTTGTATACGTTCATTTCAATTTCTAATTGATTTTTAATAAATTTAGTTGAAACTGTCACATTTGTTAGTTTTCAAAAATGTGTTTACTATATGGTTTTAGTTGCATAAATCATTTACAAATTACCAGTTTATGGTCTAGTTTTATAATTTAATCCTTTCTATTCGTATATTGACGTTTAAATTGCATTTGAATTTTCATATCTTTTTACATGTTTAGAATCACCCTTACAAAATTTCTATTGCTCTCTAATATTGGTTGTTGCAGTGCATTATTCACTATTTTTTAATATCCTATTTCACTCATTCAGATATTATTATTGATTTGATTTGTATTTTTGTATATATATATATATATATATATATATATATATATATATATATATATATAGATTTGGTTTCACTAAATTCACTTTTTAAAAAATATATATTTATTACAAAAAATCATATGTTTAAGTTACAAAGACAATATTATAGGTATGAAGTTAAATGAAGATAATGAACACTGAGAATTGTTTTCGGTTACATTTATAACGTAAAAATGCTGACGCTATGTCATCAGTTTTCATGTGAACAAAGCGTCTACGTGATTTCTAAGAATTCTAGGAAGTTGTAATATGATACTTGTGTGAAGTCAATTACGGTTCAAGCACCTATGGTAACTTTAACGTGTAAATTGTAAGTTAGTACACTTCTCATATAACAACTCCCCTTATACATGAAAAGTTGATGCTTTACATCAACTTTTTAATAAAAATGAAACATCTGTAAATAACAAAATATCGCTAGGAATGTCAAATGGTAGTATTAACATTACAAAGGTAATTCGAAAATAAAATTAAAATTGTTAATATAAAATATGTTAGTGTCAATAATAAGTCAAAAATGAAACGATAACGATAAATGGTTAGTAAATAAAATAAAAAGGGTAATACATAAAATATGGGTAAACATAAAAAAAATACATTGTTATAAATTAAATGTTTATACAGTTGTCTCTGTGATCGGGTTTGGTTTTAATACTGGCCTTAGTTTAGGCAGCATTCTTAGAGACGATGAAGGCGTCGTCGGTTGGTCGGTATTTTCTTGGGCTTTTGGGCGCTTTTCAATTTTCTTTTTGATGATGTTGAAAATCATGATCGCTGAAATGATCATGACAACAGCTATTGTCGTATACATAAACCAAGAGATGTTCTTGGTTAGGAAAGGCTGATTTATAAGACCATCTAGGTCTCTGGAGTACTGTTCTAATTTATGGTTCGCAACGTCCAGTTCCTCCACGTTGATGGTGCTTATGTCGAAGGGTTTCATCTCGGGAATTTGTACCTTTTCTGGAACTGTATCGCAACAGTTGTAAGGTACTGTAACTGTGTGATAGACTTCGGAAAGGGCTGTTTCTTTTCCAGACTCAGCCTGGACCTTAGTAACACCTACAAAGGCACTACACTCCGATTGAAGTTTTAGAATGGAGTTGCGCACTAGAGTTAAAGTAGTTGAGTTCTTTTGATTGCAACTCACCACAACACGTAAAGGTTCGGAGGTCACGACAAGCCACATATTCTGTTCAAGTTTTTGGACACTGTAACCCTGACTAAAAATTACTGCACTCCTGCAATTGTCCGGCACATTTTGAATACTTTTCAGAAGTTGCACCTCGCACGGTGCGTTAGAATCTATAGGATAGGCGTATAGGTCGGGACACAATTTTCTTCCGATAGCAAGCGGTTTACACGCGCTCAAGTCCTTGATTGAAATAAACATTAAAGAGTCTGCGTTTTTCGCGAGGTACTTTTGAGTAAAAGACAAAAGGTGATGTAATCCAGTTCTGTCATCATAAATTGGGATAGGGTATAACCGGAAAAGGGTGTATGGTTGTTGTTCTACTAATGGAATTCTTAAGACAAAAATAAGATCAGAGTTTGTTTGGAAAGCTTCTAACTCGATAATTTCCAAGTATTGTCCAATGCTTGAGTATTTTATTGGTAGTGGAAGATTGTTTTTTATTAGGTTTTGTGATATTTCTTGCAATGCCGTAATGAGATGTTCGGGCGTTAAGATAGATGTATGTATGATTTTAAGACGCGCGAAAGTAATTGAATTTAGCACATCATTTAGGCTATCTTCCAAGTAAAGGTAATTCTCCATTAGTTTCTCGCATAATTCGAGCAACATAAGTTTCGTTTCGATGTAGCCGACTTTATCGTTAATTTTTCCGATTGTGGTTTCTAGTTTTTTCATATTGATGTTAAAGAGTTTTTCGTCAATTTGCAGTTTTTGGACGGTCTCGTTGAAGTTTTTAATGACAGAGGTAGTTACACTGATTTGGTTTTTGAGTAAATTTTCTATTTGTAATTGACCTTGATTGAGCCTAGTGATACTATCAGTAAAATATTTACCGTCATCCGCGTCTAAGTTTCCGGTAATTGCTTTGAAAAGAGTACCTGCGCCATCAAGTATGCCGCGTTTTGGTCTTTTGGTGTCCATATTTATTTCGATAAATTTGTCCTTAATTGTGGTGGATATTTGGTTTAGGAGATTTATATGAGTTTGTACATCTGAGCGGAAGTAATTCATTGCGAAAGATTTATAGTTAACAGTTTCGATAAGTGTTTGTAAAAGTCTATTATTTGTCGTGAAAACGTGTTCGAGGGCCGAAATATTTTTGTGGACCAAGAGTGTCCATTTATTGTTAGAAACGGTTATTTGGGCTTCGTTGTGGTAGTATATCCCTAATGTGTTATTTATAGGTTCGACTTGATATTGGGCTACTGCTGTCGAAATTTACTTTAGTTTTTTGTTTGGTTTTTGGATTTAGTAATGTCGCGGAATTTTTGTGAATCTCCAGGATTTCGAAAGGACCATTGAATTTATTTTGGAGTTTGTCCTTGATTTGGGATTCCTTGATATAGACTTTATCGCCTATTTGATAATTCGGGAGATTTTCGGAAACATGTTTATCGAATCGGGCTTTCGCTTTGTGCTTTTGAACTTCTGTTCTTTCACGAGCGATTTTATAATAGTGTGTGATACGGTTGTTGAGATCTCGGATGTATTTAGTTATCAATGATTGTTGGTTGTACAGAGTTTCGGGAGTCCTACTCGAAGTATGTCCGTAAACAAGTTCGTAAGGAGTGAATCCGTGAGTTTTGTTTGCGGAGTTGTTGTATGCGATGATTGCATAAGGAAGGATGTTGAAGGGGTGTTCGTAGGGATTTTCTAATTTGTGGATTCTAATCATGTCTAGTAAGGTCGAGTGGAATCGTTCTAATGAACCATTCGACTGGGGATGTCCCACACTAGAATAGGACAGTTTGATATGAAATAGCTTACACAAATCTCTCATCAGAGCGTTGTCGAATTCCCTGCCATAATCACAGTGTATCCGTAATGGGGTACCGAAGTGTTGGAAATATAGTAGTAACGTATTAACAACGGTTTTTGCGGATTTGTCAGTTATGGGGTAGGCCTGAGAGAATTTTGTTAGTTCGTCCCTGATAGTCAATGCGTAGTTTTTTGTTGGGACTTCTAGGATATCGATGTTGACACGTTCAAAGGGTGTCCGTGGGGTTTCAGTAATGACAAGTGGGCTGTCGAGATTTTTTCGGTAAACTTTTGCCTTCTGGCAAGTCTAACAGTTTTTGATAAAATTGTCAACGTCTTTAGTTAGTCCTTGCCAATTGTATTTTTCCTTTATTCTGCTAATGGTTTCATTGATACCTCGATGTATATTATTTTTGCCATTATGGAATTGGTCGAGAATTATAGGTATTTGCTCTTTCTCAACCTTTTGGACGATATTTTGGCAAACTTTCCATTTTACATCAATTTCGGAAAAGATGAACGAAAGCATTTCCAGAATGGGCAAATCTATGTTATTCTCAACACAGTATATTTCGTTTTCCGTAAACACATCTCTACTATTGTATAAAGATGCGAAAAGAATCTCGTTAACTACTTCGGGGTCAGAAGGGAGAGGGACGATGAGATAGCGTCTCTTTCTGACACTTTTGCTTGCAAAAACGTTTATTCGTGGGGTGTGAAAATCGGCATTTTCCTCAAAAATGTCCTCAATGATGTCGTGGTGAAAATCTTTCATGAGAGAACCTTGGGGGAATACAAGAATGTTTTTGTTTTCTCTGTCTAATAGTTGGCAGTTAGAAAATTGAATTTTGTCGTAGTCTATTAGTGAGACGGTCTGGTATCGCTCTACAAAAGTTCTGAACTCCTCAGAAATTTGATGGAAGTTAGTGGGACTTTTTGTGTCTGGTTCTCGTGAGTCATCGTCAGTCTCGTTTGTTGGGAGTACTGCAAACGGTGTTAGATGATTGTTTGTCTGAAAGGATACGTATTCATTAAAGTTGTTAACTTTAATGCGAGAGAGAGCGTCGGCATTTTTATTTACCTTGCCGGGCTTGTAGATTATTTGGTAATCATACTCCTCGAGTTTGAGGCGCCATCTGGCAAGTCTACTTCCAGGGTCTTTGATTGAAAATAACCACGTTAACGGGCGGTGGTCGGTCAGAAGTAGAAACTTACGTCCAAAAATTAGCGGTCTATAGTGCTTGACAGCCCATACTATAGCAAGAAGTTCTCTTTCGATGGTAGAGTACTTAGTCTCAGCCTTGCAAAGGGTTCTCGAGGCATAAGCTATGGGCAAATCCTTACCTATAGGACCTTGAGAAAGAACTGCGCCGATAGCAAAAGAACTGGCGTCAGTTGTGAGAATAAATGGTTCCTCGAAGTTAGGGTATATGAGAATTGGGGTAGATGTAAGAGCAATTTTTAATTGTTCAAAAGATTTAACGCATTCTGAGTCAAATTGAAAGGGGACATCTTTTTGAAGTAATTTTGTTAGTGGCTTGGAAATTTTAGCGAAGTTTGGAATGAACCGCCTATAATAGCCAGCTAAACCTAGAAATGATTTAATGTCTTTTTGGTTTTTTGGCTGGGGAAAGTTGAGAATGCAATCGACTTTTGAGGGATTTGGCTTTACGCCTTCAGGAGTTATAAGATGGCCTAGATACGCGACTTCTTTGCGAAGGAACTCGCACTTGTCGGGTTGTATTTTCAGATTGGCTTTTCGTAGTCTTTTGAAAACATCGGTGAGACGGGCTATATGCTCATGAATTGTCGGGGAATATACGATGATGTCGTCCATGTAGACTAAACATCTTTCGTTTTGGATTCCGAGAAGAATGTTATCCATAACCCGTTGAAACGTTGATGGAGCATTCTTCAGACCAAAAGGCATCCTAACAAATTCATAGTGACCATTGTCGACTGTAAAAGCAGTTTTGGGAATGTCTTTGGTGTCGATTTCAATTTGATGAAATCCAGAAGCTAAGTCGAGAGTGGTGAAATACTGGCATTTGCCGAGTTGGTCGAGTAAGTCAGATATATTTGGAGAGGGTACTTGTCGTCTATAGTCAATTCGTTTAGTTTCCGGTAGTCAACGACGACACGCCATTTTTGTGTTCCGGAAGCGTCCAATTTTTTTGGAACTACCCATACTGGAGATGACCATGGGGAGTTAGAAGGGCGTATGATCCCTTGATCTAGCATTTTGGATATTTGGCTTTTTACCTCTTGCTTGTGGATTTGGGGGTATCGACATGATTTTGTGAAAGATGGTTTCGCATTGTTGGTATCTATAGAGTGTTTAATTTCATTCGTAAAGGTCAGTTGGTCGCCTTCTAAATAAAAGATATCGGAGTATTCAAGACAAAGTTCTGAAATGAATTCAGATTCTTCCTCGTTGAGATGTTCTAAACGAAGCTGGTTCATTATCGTCATTTGTCTGTCATTCTCGGTTAGGTTACGTGTTTCGTTTTCAGAGAAGGTGTTTATTGTGAAATTCTGTATTGGTTCTAAATCGAGTTTGTCAAAATTTATGGTTTTGGGAATGGCATTAGCGTTCAAAACGGAAGTTAGGAATTCACCATTTTCATTGATTTTGACTATGGCATTCGGGAGACGAACTTTCTCTATTTCGATTGAAGCGAGAATAGCATCTGTATTCTTGAGGTTACATTTCAATTTACAGATTTGCTCAGTTCGAGAGTCCAAGGTAATTGTGTTGACCGGAATATATTTAGTTGAAGATGTAGAATTATTATTACGCATGATCGTATCATCCGTAACTTTGAATAGTGGCAGAGTTTTGAAATTTGTAACGAGTTGTTTCTTATTGAAATCTATGATACAGTTATAGTGTTCCAGGAAGTCTGAACCTAATAACCCATCAAATTCAATATCAATATTACAAATATACACCTTATGTGGGTCGGAGATGTTAAAAGGCACTAGGGTGGATTCATTAATGAGAATTTTCTCATCTGTGATGCCTTGAATAATAACATTTTCAGGGAACCGTTGTTTAAATCGTTGGCAAGTTTCGGGCTTAAATATTGACAGTCCTGCTCCGGTGTCAATAAGGAGTTTGTATGTATTGGAAGAGTCGGTGATGTAGTAAAGGTTTTTCGAATTGACCGAAAGAAGTGGCCTTACAGAAAATTCTGTTCGGGAAAGTTTAGGTTTGGATTGAAATCGTCCAAGTTCATCGTTTGAATTTGTGTTTGAAGATCGGAGATCTCGTGATCGGGAGGTTTTGTTTCTACCGGGGTAGTCTGAAAATTTTGTCGGGAAGAAAACTGTTCGCTATCGTAATATTCATCATATTGTTGGTTATAATTATCATTACAAACATTTTCGCTGGAATGATGTTCGAATTTGTCGTGTTTTTGTGTATCAGGGTAATAATAGTCTGATACGGTTTTGTATTCAGTTGGTCTTTGAAAGTTCTGTTGCTCATTGTAAGAAAAATCATAGTTATGTTCATACGGATCGAATTGTTCGTTGTTTAAGTGATGAGTTTTCTGTTGTTGTTTGAAAAAACTCGGATTTGGCCTGAAATTACTAGAAGTTGGGGTTGGTCTACTTGTTGAGGGTTGTTGTTGTTGGTGAGAAAACTGAGGCCTATTATTAAAATTCGTAGGTTGATTAGCAGACTGATTCGCATAATATGGGCGATGGCCCGAGTAATTTGGGTGAGAATTTTGGTTAGTCTGGGATTGTCTCATTCTGATGAGGCATTCGCTGCTGAAATGTCCTATTCTTTTGCAAAACAAACATTGTTTTGGGGGTGGACCATTATTCGGTTTACGAGTCTGTTGGGGTGCATTTCGGTTGACTGAGAATTTTTGAGTTTCCAGATTGGACAGCTGTAATTCTCTTTTAATACGGGAAATGGCGGTCAGGATATCTCTGGGATCACTGGCTCGCACAATTTGGCCAATTTTCGGCTCTAGACCCGTAAGTAGGCTAGTTAGAGCCATTGACTCAATTAAGTCAATCTGGGCCTGTTTCTCCTTTACAGTTAAATTTTGTTTATTGACAGCTGATAACATTTTTGCTTGATGTGTTTGAAGCCTAGCTGAAAATGTCAATGGAGATTCGTTGGGTAATTGCCTCATTCTTTGTAGGTCTTGAATAAGGGCGGAGAGATCCCTTGGATCTCCGAAATGGTTTTCTAATAGACTTTGAATATCTGCTAAATGGCTGGGGTTACGTGAATTAACTAGTTCAGCCGCTCGTCCACGGAGCTTATTCTTAATGTGGAGAATTAACAGAACTTGTTGATTATCAGATGCCATATTATATGCGGTATTGCAAGAACAGATAAATGTGTTTAAAAATATTGGGTTCCCATCGTATTCGGGAATAATGGCGAAAATTTCTGAGAGCTTGTAGGGCTCTACATTTTGTGCTACAGCTCTAGTTTCTGGCATTTTGTAATTTTACTCAAGATTGTGCAATATTAGGAAAATACAAAGCTTGGGAAAAGCGAAGTAAATAATTGCGATTGTAATTAAAATGAAGAAAAATATGAGAAATAAATTTTTGTTACTGGTTCTAAAATAAGTATAAATTAAATAAAGGTATAAACGTAAATAAATATTTAGAATATCTTAAACTATCAAAATAAAATTTCAAAATTCGTTCTTGGGTAAATATTTAGGATGGTTCATTTAAAATAGGAAAAATGATAGAACTGTTTGTTCAACAATTATTAAATATTGTAACTTTTTTTAAACGCTTACGTGATTATTCCTATCATAGGACTTGTTCTATCCGTCACTGAACACTGGTTAGCCGCTGCTTGTTCCCTTGTTGAGCTCGGTAGTTGGTGTCCAAGTAGGTTCTTTGTATCCGCGAAGGTTAGGAAACCACCGTAATTAGTTAGAATGTTTCTTGTTCTAATTACGTCTGGAATATCCTACTGACTGCGCCACTTTTAGATTTGGTTTCACTAAATTCACTTTTTAAAAAATATATATTTATTACAAAAAATCATATGTTTAAGTTACAAAGACAATATTATAGGTATGAAGTTAAATGAAGATAATGAACACTGAGAATTGTTTTCGGTTACATTTATAACGTAAAAATGCTGACCCTATGTCATCAGTTTTCATGTGAACAAAGCGTCTACGTGATTTCTAAGAATTCTAGGAAGTTGTAATATGATACTTGTGTGAAGTCAATTACGGTTCAAGCACCTATGGTAACTTTAACGTGTAAATTGTAAGTTAGTACACTTCTCATATATATATATATATATATATATATATATATATATATATATATAATTTTAAATCAAATTCTTGTTTTGTATTTTACGTTTCGGACCACATGCGTCCTTTTTCAACAAAATATTGTCATTAACTAAAAGGTCGAATTTTAAAATTTCAATTACATTAACTTACCAACTTGAAACTCATAAGTATATTAACACAACAACAAAACAATTGTTACTAAATTTGTCAACATTCATGGTACGTAACATAGTTAACACAAAAACATCTGTACAAATTTTGTCTCTATTCCATTTAGAGGGCAGCGGCGTACAGTTTGCACATATAATTAACATCTTTCATATCATTAATTGATATTTTATTTTTCTGAATATGTAGCATTTCATGTAGTTCTCTTTTTCTGATGTTTAGTTCAGTTCTCATTATTTTAATATTTTCGAAATTGAATGCATTCTTTTTGAAATTTTCATGCTTCATTAGTGCGAGCTTTTTTTGTCATATTTATGAGACTTTATTCGGTTCTCAAGGTATTGGGATGTTTGACCTATTTACAAACGACTGCAGTCTCTACAGGATAATTCATAAACAGGATTACTTTTTTTGTTCTTTGGAGTTTTTGTTTTTAAATTGTTGAAATTTTTCGATAACAAATTATGTACTTTATGACTTACAGTAATCTCGTGCTTTGTTAACAACCGTTGAAATTGTATAGACAACCCTTTAAATTATGGTAAAGTTAAATATTTTTTTGTTTTTTGTAGTTATTTGTTCAGATAATGAGTTGTTACTTTCCTGACTGTTGTTAAAGTTGTTCGTTGAAAATGTTATTAATCATTTCTTTCTAGCTATTAGCCTTTAACGCCTCTTTAACTTCATTTATTGCACGATGACGGTATTCTGTATCAGACAATTTTATAGTTCTGTTGGCTAGATTTAGTATTACTACCTTTTTTGTGATAGCGGGTGATTTGAATTAAAATTAAGATACCTAGCATAACATGTTTGTTTTGTATTCCACTCTGTGTAAATATTTCCATTGTTTTGATGTAATGTCATATATAAAAAATATTTTCTTGTTGTATACAGTTTCTATTGAAAACTGGATTTTTCATGATAACTGTTAAATTTTGCTAATATGTCACTTGTTTTATCACAAGGTACTGCTTATTTTTATGTTTTTTTGGGCAATAACACCACAATCGAAATAAAACGACGTATATTCATGGAAAACCAAACGTTTCAAATTCTATTCTGACTTCGTTGTCAATGGCTATTTATAAATATACAGCAATTGACAACGGTGTGTTGATTTTATAGATTATTTTTATATGACGATAGTATTTCAAATAGCTATATGTAATGAGAAACAAATTGAAATAAAGAGAGTTAAGAATAAGTATATTCCACAATAACATACATATGGTTTAAATTAAATTGAAATATAATAGTTAAATATGTAAATACACACTATCTCATAGGCGTTAAAAAAATACCTCAGGTACAAATGGATATCAATAATATATACAACAGTTAAACAAACGTATTCAGATCATTTTCACTATGTAATAAATTACAGTAAATTATTTTTAGATTTTGAAGATCTGTTTAATCCGACTTGACCATACAGTGTATGGCATCACACTCTCTCTAAGGCTCACATTGTGTGCCTTTAGGGGAACATTCACTAAACCCCAGATATACTACATATCAAAAGTGTTTAGCTCTGTGGGAGCCCTTGCCAGGTTATCAGGCCCGTGGTTGGCGTCGTGGCTGCAGTTCCCCATGAATTTTCTGACCGTCCGGGCTGTTCTAACAGGACGGCTTTTTGCATCAGTTGGTAAAGATGTTCGTCCAGACCGAATTATTTCAAATTGTTTAATAGATGTTTTGGGACTACTCCTGTTGTTGACATAACAATTTGTACCGTTCGAGTGTTGTTCATGTCCCATTGTCTCTGTATTTGAAATTCTAAATCCCTGTATTTGGCTATTTTTTCAGCTTGCTTAATATTTATATTATTGTTGTTGGGGATTGCTATGTCAATTAAGGTTGTTTTCCTAGAGACTTTATCTAGCAAACCTATATCTGGTCTATTGTGAGCAACAGTCCAATCGGTCAATATTGTCCAGTCCCAGTACAGTTTGTAGTTGTTATTTTTTTTTTCTATAATAGATTCTGGTTTGTATATATAGTAGGGTGTTCTTATCGACTATGATAGCTCGAGTTTCAGCGCTAGTTCCTGGTGCAGTATTTTTGCCACAGCATGTCGTTCTTTGTATTCAGTTGCAGCGAACGCTTGGTAACCTCCTGTGATATGCTGGACAGATTCAGATGTTTGGCAACCATATCTGCATCTGTCGTTGTTCATAGAAGGGTCTTTAACGATGTACTTTAGATAGTTCTTAGTTGGAATTACTTGATCTTGGCTTGCCAATATAAAGCCTTCCGTTTCAGGAAACATATGACCAGCAATCAACCAGTAATTCGACGCTGAACTGTCGACATAATTAATATGTCTTCCATGAAGCGGCTTTTCTTTCCATTTGAGCAGTTTCTGATCAGTTGTTTGGTGGTATACTTGAACTTCTTATTCTGTCAGTCGCAGAGGTGTTGAGTCATCAACCTGACATATGACTCGGTGTAGATCAGAAAATTCTGCGAATTTCTGGAAATGATTACGCAAATTAGAAATTTGTTGATCACATAACTTGTCTATATCTGCCAATCCTCTTCTTCCTTCATACCGTGGCAACGTTGTACCTTCGACAGAGCTCTTTAGATGGTGATTTTGAGCTTTTGTTAGTAGAACTCGAACTTTCCGTTGTAGTTGTTCAATGTCAGTATTGCACCATTTAACTATTACGAATGAGTAACTGAGTACTGAACCCGCGTAGGTATTAATAGCCTGAAACAGATTTTTACTGTGAAGTTTGGTCTTTAGCAGTCGTCTTATCCTTCTATAAAACTTAGGTCCTTTTTCATGGCGGTGTGATCAATTCGTTGAGTCTGTTTTATTCCAAGGTATTTGTAAGTATGGCCTTCCTCCATAGATTCAATTGAGGTGCCATCTCCCATTTCGTAGGGCCCCTGCTGTATTTTACCTTTAACTATATTAATAATTCGGCATTTGTTTAGGCCAAATTGCATATGAATGTCACTAGAGAACCCTTCTACTATTTTAAGCATATCATGCAGCTATTGTTTCGTAGCTGCCATCAACTTTAAGTCGTCCGTCCATCTAGAACAAATGGTTTATCTTTAATGCTTGTACGTTTTTGTGCTTGAGACTGAACCCAAAGTTAGTCGAGTTCAGTTTGTGTGAGAGTGGGTTCATGGCAAGGCAGAACCACAGCGGGCTAAGAGATTCTTCCTAGAATATACCCCTTCTGATAGGGATATAGTCGGTTTGTATCGAACAGTCGGCTTCATTCAGAAAGATGTTGGTTTGCCAGGTAGTCATGACATATTCTAAAAAGTTAACAATATGATTATTTACTTTATAGAGTTTCAGCACCTGAATGGGCCAATCACGTGGAACTGAATCAAAGGCCTTTTTGTAGTCCACATATGCCATGTAAAGATTTCGTCGTTTGGGATGGGCTTGATTGCAGACAACGGAATCAATTATTAGTTGCTCTTTGCACCCCATCAAGTTTTTCGCGCATCCCTTTTGTTGTTCGGTAATTATGTTGTTCAGCTCACAATGTCTGAAAAGGCGATGATTAATGCACCACGTTATAGATTTGTATAAGGTTGGGAGGCAAGTGATTGGTCGGTACTTTGCTAGGTCCTATGTACATAGGTTATCCTTTGGTAAGAGGTATGTAGCACCATGCGTAAGGAAACTAGGCATCTTGTGTGGATGGATAATTATGTCATTTATGAGTACTATTAATTTCTCGTGGGTGGCGTAAAGTTTCTTTATTCAGTAATTCTGCACACCATCTGGTCCTGGTGCTTTCTAGTTATGGAGGTGTTTCATTATGTTGGACGACTCTTCCGTTGTAAATGGTTGGTGTTGCATCTTATCACAATTCTGAAATGCAGCCTCTACCTCCTTAATCCAGCTGGCTCTGGAGTTATGGGAAACTGTTGTGGAAACTTGTGTTTTTTAGAATTGCTCGATGGCCGTTTTACTGGGATAACTAGGGGTTTCATTATTATTGATGTTGTTGAGTTTTCTATAAAACCCCTTTTCTGATTTACGGAATAATGCGTTGTCTAGTTTCCGTTGGTTACTGGTTTTGTACATTCTCAATCGACTTGTGTATACGGTAAGCTTTTGTCGTAGACTATCCAGACACTGCTGAGATGTGATGTTTTCTCCATCCCACTGGGAGTGAATTCGGTTATTGTCCATGATAGTCTTGACAAATCTTTCTATTCTGTTGTTCCTAACCCCTCGTTGGTACTCGGTCAGTCTTCCAATGTCTTTCCGAAGAGATTTAATTTTCCCTTCTAGCCTACTTTGCCAAGGTGGTATTCGAGGTGTTTGTCTAAATTGGGGAGGGTTTGGCTTTGATCTTATTGCGACCCCATTTGTTCTGCAGATAGAAATTGCAGCACAGTAGATGATTGTGTGTAGCGACTAATAGCACCTAAAACATAGTGTGGCAAGATAAATTTGTTCATAGCCTGCAAGACGATACCCAGTTTTTTAGAACATCTTAGTTTGGGAAGAGTTGGTCTAATCAATGGATCTGTTCCTCTATAGTCTATAAGAGCTCTTTTCATTTCTGCTTGGATTTTTTCAAGCAAGTTAGCGTTGGCAGGCTGTTCTTGTTGAAGTTCTTGAATCTCATCCGTTCTTAGGGCCAAAGGTGTTTCAGGTTCTGGATCTGTTGTATTTCGAGCAAATAATTCGCGCTCAACTTCGCTCTTTATTTCGTCCAGTTGATCATCAGGTGAAATAAGGCAATTTCTCAAGATGACACGATATTGATCTGCGACTCTCTGTTCGGTAACTTGAAGCCACCTGAAATATTATTGATATTATTATTTTGGATATTAATGTAAACAATCTCTAAGAAATTAATAACCAAAATAATAATATCAATAAAAAACCAGATCTTCAAAATCTAAAAATAATTTACTGTAATTTATTACATATTGAAAACAATCTGGATTCATTAGGTTAAGTGTGGTATATATTATTGATATCCATTTGTATCTGAGGTATTTTATTAACGCCTATGTGATATAGTGTGTATTCACATATTCAACTATTATATTTCAATTCAATTTAAACCATATATATGTAAAGAAAATGTTATTCAGGAATATAATTATTCTTAACTATCTTTAATTCAATTTGTTTCTCATTACATATAGCTATTTGAAATACTATCATCATATAAAAATATTCTATAAAATCATATCATATCATACAAAATTGTTCGGTCAACTTGCCTATCAAATATTTGTCAAGTTTGATTTAAATGTGTCTTCCTCAATATCCTTAAAATTTAGGAATTTTGGGTTTCAAGATTCAATTATAACAAATTAATTAATTAATCTTTTTCATAAGAATAAGTTTTTAATTTTTACATTTTTATATATCCTGGAAGTATATGAACATAAATACAGATTATACAGTACCAATCAGCCCACCACCAGTTAAAAAAATTTGGAACAATTTTTTATACACACTGTTTAACTATAATTCTACTCCATTGCTTGCTAATCCTTGCTAAGACCTGAAAAACATACCATGTTTACCTGTAACCGAATTTGCAAACTGTTAGTTTAAGGTCTGCTCTGCTACAGTACTATAGTACAAATATGAAAAATTGTTGCCTTTATATAAAAAAGTAAAACATACTTAATAATTAATATAATAAAGAACCCAGCACTCCATTACATTATAGGAAACTTCATATTTTACCAACAAATGAACTAGAACATCCAAAAAATATCTGGAGAGGGAAAATTGCATTTTATTTTTGTGTTTATGCAAAGATAATTAAAAATATATTTGTTTCAGATGGATTGTCGACATAAAAAAACGGAAAATAATAATTTTCATGCACACTAGACTACCACAATTTTTGGTACTCCCATTTTTTTGTTTACGACTATAACTTTCGTACCTAAACTCCTCCAAACCTCTACAACATTTAAACCGAAGCTTTTTTACTCTATTTTATGGATCTGTAATTAGCAAAACAACGTTGGAACATATTAGTACCTAAATGAGTCAGAATAAGCCCTCACATTAGCTCCTAAAGGTCGAATTATTTTCAAAATATACGCCAAGTTTGAAGGCATCGTTAATGTAAACAAGAAAAAAATATACACATCGGACCAATTGGAGCTTATTTGGGTTTACAAAGACTGTACGTGAAAAAAAAATAAGCGAAAAAAAATCGAATATGTCCAAAAACGCATGCGAAAATTGCCAAAAATGAAATTTTTGTAATTTAGGTAAAATTAAAAGCGCCGTATCTACTACGATTTTTAATCGATTTGGACTAACTTATGTAAAAATAAAAGATCTGTTTACACAGATTACAGAAAAAAATATAAAAATTAAAAATCAAATTTTTGTATCTAAATTTACCACTATAAAATCTTGGAAAAATGCGAGAAACATCAAAAAGCAGGCTTCTTGTTACAACAGCATAGAATCTCAGATTATCAATATTTTTTCTTTGTATAAAATTCTTTTAAACACTCATGAAAAAACCTTTCATTCTGTTGTAATACCTTAAAAAATCTCAAATAGGCTCTTATTGGCAAGCGTATCAATATGAGCCAAAAATAGCTAAGAAATACCTGTTTTTGACAGTTTAAAAGCTTGTAAAAAATTGAAGATAATATTTTAAAAGCTCAAACTTTCAGGAAGGTCGATTTTTGCAGAGTACATCAACATATTTTTTGCAAAAAAATTTGAGGACCCACTGCGGACGGTTTGGGAAAAAAGACTCATATATATATATATATATATATATATATATATATATATATATATAATGTTCAGCTAAATTTATAATAGATAGATAGTTTGAAATTGTAATTGAATTTATTTTATAATTTTATATCTCAGGGTCTTTTTTGCTTGGGTTCAAATCTTCAAATATGAAATAAATAAATAAATTTTGTACTTATCTTGTTTATCTTACAATGATTTATCTCTCTCTTCAGGTTCACTTACACTTCTTAAAATTTTGAAATTCTATTTGCACTTTACTTTTTCTACTTTTGAATTTTTAAAATTACTGATAATCCAATTTCTAATATTTCAATTAAAATACAATTTATTTAAATTTTAAACAATACAATATTGATACAAGTTTTCTTTCAAAACAAAATAAATTTCCTGTTACTTAACTACTCTTAAATTTCTATCAAATTATGTTACAAATTTTTATCATTCAGTCTCAACTATTCCGACTTGACCATACAATGTATGGAATCACACTCCCTCTAAGGCACGCTATGAGTGCCTTTAGGGGAAAATTCACTAAACCCCAGATATCCTAGATATCAAAAGAGTTCAGCTCTGTAGCAGCCCTTGCCAGGTTTTCAGGCCCGTAGTTGGAGTCGTGGCGGCAGTTTCTCATGAATTTCCTGACCGTCCGGGCTGTCCCTAACAAGACGGCTTTTTGCATTTGTTTGTAAAGATGTTCGTCCAGACCGAGATATTTTAGATTGTTTAATAGATGTTTTGAGACTAGTCCTGTCGTTGACATAACAATTGGTACAGTTCGTGTGTTGTTCATGTTCCACTGAGTCTTTATTTGAAATTCCAAATCTCTACTATATTTTCTTTCTCAGCCTGCTTGATATTTATATTATTGTTGTTAGGAATTGCTCTGTCAATTAAAGTTGTTTTCCGAGAGACTTTATCTACCAAAACTATATCTGGTCTACTGTGAGCAACAGACCGATCGGTCAGAATTGTGCGGTCCCAGTACAGCTTGTAGTTGATATTTTCTAAAACAGATTCTGGTTTATATTTATAGAATGGTAATCATATTCAGTTGCAGCAAACGCTTGACAACCTCCTGTGATATGCTGGATAGATTCAGATGTTTGGCAACCGTACCTGCATCTATCGTTATTAATAGAAGGGTCTTTAACGATGTTCTTTAGGTAGTTCTTAGTTGGAATTACTTGATCTTGGATTGCCAATATAAAGCCTTCTGTTTCAGGGAACATATGACCAGAGATCAACCAGTAGTTCGACGCTGCACTGTAGACATAATCTTGGTTGACGTCATTTATATGTCTTCCATGAAGGGGCTTCTCTTTCCATTTCAGCAGTTTCTGATCTGTGGTCTGGTGGTGTAATTGGACATGTTGTTGTGTCAGTCGCAGTGGTGTTGAGTCATTAATCTGGCACATGACTCATGTAGATCAGAAAATTCTGCGAGTTTCTGGAAATGACTACGTAAAATAGAAATTTGTTGATCTAATAGTTTACTTAGATCTGTCAATCCTCTTCCTCCTTCATACCGTGGCAAAGTTGTACGTTCGACAGAGCTCTTTGGATGGTGATTTTGAGCTTTTGTTAGTAAAACTCAAACTTTTCGTTGTAATTGTTCAATATGAGTCTTGCACCAATTAACTATAATGAAAGAGTAACTGAGCACTGAACACGCATAGGTGTTAATAGCCTGAAACAGATTTTTACTGTTTAGTTAGGTTTTCAACAGTCGTCTTATCCTTCTATAAAACTCTGCTGTTAGGTCCTTTTTCTTAGTCATGTGATCAATACCTTGAGCCTGCTTTATTCCAAGGTATTTATAAGTATGACCTTCCCCCATACATTCAATTGAGGTGCCATCTACCATTTCGAAGTGCCCCTGCTGTATTTTGCCTTTAACTATATTAATAATTCGGCATTTGTCTAGGACAAATTTCATATTGATGTCACTAGAAAACCTTTCTACTATTTTAAGCATATCATGTAGCTGTTGTTTTGTAGCTGCCATCAACTTTAAGTCGTCCATGTATAACAAATTGTTTATCTTTAATGCTTGACGTTGTTGTGTTTGAGACTGAACCCAAAATTAGTCGAGTTCAGTTTGTTTGAGAGAGGGTTCATGGCAAGTCAGAACCACAGCGGGCTAAGAGAGTCTCCCTGGAATATACCCCTTCTGATTAATAATACAATTATTCACTTTATAGAGTTTCAGCACCTTAATGAGCCAATCATGTGGAACTGAATCAAAGGCCTTTTTGTAGTCCACATATGACATGTAGAGATTTTGCCGTTTGGCGTGGGCTTGATTGCAGACAACGGAATCAATTATCAGTTGTTGTTTGCAACCCATTGAATTTTTCGCGCATCCTTTTGTTGTTGAATAATTATGTTGTTTAGCTCACAATGTTTGAAAATGCGATGATTAATGCACGACGTTATGAGTTTGTATAAGATTGGAAGGCAAGTGATTGGTCGGCACTTTGCTGAGTCCTGTGCACATAGGTTGTCCTTTGGTAAGAGGTATGTAGTACCATGCGTAAGGAAACTAGGCATCTTGTGTGGGTGGGTAATTACGTCATTTATAAGGGCTGTTAGTGTTTCGTGGGTTGCGTACAGTTTTTTATCCAGTAATTTTATACACCATCTGGTCCTGGTGCTTTCCAGTTATGGAGATGCTTCATTATATTGGATGTGTCTTCCGTTGTAAATGGTTTGTGTTGCATGGCCTCACAGTTCTGAGATGCAGCCTCCTCCTCATTAATCCAGCTTGCTCTGGAGTTATAGGAGATTATTGTGGAAAGCTGTGTTTTCCCGAATTCCTCGATGTCTGTTTTACTGGGGTAACTAGGCGATTCATTATTATTGTTTTCTTCTATAAAACCTTTTTTCTGATTGTCGGAAAAGTGTGTTGTCTAGTTTCTTTTGGTTACTGGTTTTGTACCTTCTCAATCGACTTGTGTAGACGGAGAGCTTTTGTCGTAGACTGTCCAGACACAGCTGAGATGTGATGTTTTCTCCATCCCACTGGGAGTGTATTCGGTTATTGTCCATGATAGTCTTGAGAAGTCTTTCTATTCTGTTGTTCCTAACTCCTCGTTGGTACTCGGTCAGCTTTCCAACGTCTTTCCGAAGAGAATTGATTTTGCCTTCAAGTCTTCTTTGCCAAGGTGGTATTCGAGGTTTTTGTCTAAATTGGGGAGGGTCTTGTTTTGGTCTCACTGCGACCCCAATTGTTCTGCAGATACAAGTTGCGGCACAGTAGATGATTGTGTGTAGCGACTGTAACGTATTAGCACCTAAAACAGTTTGGCAAGATAAATTTGTTCATAGCCTGCAAGACGATACCCAGTTTTTTAGAAGATCTTAGTTTGGGAAGAGCTGGTCTAGTCAGTGGATCTGTTCCACTATACTCTCTAAGAGATCCTTCCATTTCTGCTTGGATCTTCTCAAGCAGGTCAGCGTTGGTTGGCTGTTCTTGTTGTAGTTCTTGAGTCTCGTCCGCTGTTTGTGCCAAAGGTGTTTCAGGCTCTGGATCGATTGTATTTCGACCCAATAGTTCGCACTCCACTTCGCTCTTTATTCTATCCAGTTGTTCAGGCGAGATTAGGCAATTTCTCAAGATGACACGATATTGATCTGCGACTCTCTGTTCAGTAACTTGAAGCTGTGGGTACTCACGACAGAACTCTTCATGGAGTATTTGGCAGTATCCAGTCTTGTCCTGGCCAAGGTTCGTAATTCTGTAAAACGTGCGCATTATAAATTCATTCATGGCGCCAGTCCATTTCATGCACTGTCTTTTCAGTCCCGCTTGAGTGAGCGCTGGCTGTTGATCCTGCGCAACACTTTCTGCGGGTGAAGTTCTCGTTCTCGTTTTCATAGAACATTTATTTCGTTGTCATTGAAACTTAATTTGTGAGAACGAAATTTTTAAACTGCTCTGCTCGAAGCTTGACGATGAAAAAGAGTTTGTCACTGTCAGATTTCCTATTTATACAATTTATTTTGCCCCCTGCTATTTCCATTTCCTTTTATATCTATTTTATTAATTTCCAACTATTATCCCTTTAAATCATATCAAAAAAACTAACCAAATTTCAACTTAAATTTCAATACCTTTTACCCTGAAGACGCGAGATGTAAGACCGACATCTAGGATTTTCAAGAGAATCAGTACACAGAGGTTCCGAATCTGGAGCCGTTCCGTGTAATTGCTGTTCTCCCTTAACTCCTAGGACAGAATGTCACGACAAAATTTTTCAGGTTACTTCACCTTTGCGTACAAAGGAATGACACCTCGAAGAGAGTACCTTTTACCCTCATTAATTTTACCCAAATCATTTACTTATATTTTCAAAAACATTGAGTTGACATTAGTTACCTGTTGGCCACCAGTCATTTAACAGTTACTTTATAAAAATTGGATTTTATTAAAATTTAGACTTTATATCTTTTGAACTATTAGCTTTTTTATAATATGCTCTACGCTCCATCTATTACTATAAATTTCTTTACTGTTCCATAGTTCTGAAGACTTATAACGGTATTTATAATTTGACATTTCGATCCTCTGTTTACTAAAGAATTTATGTATTTAAAATTTGATTTTGATCTAAAATATGTTTTATTTAGTGTTCTCATGGCCTAATTTGTAATTCTATATGTTTTCTACAAACTCTACTATGATTTTACAACTAATTTAACCTTTTTATGTTTGACCTTATTATGAGTTTTTGTATATATTTCTTTATGTAAGTATCAATCTTTTATTAAAATTTGCATGATATTATATCTAACTTTTCTATGCCACCTTTTATCCTTGCAACAATTTGCTTTTGACACATTTTTTTTCATTGTTTATATTATTAGTTTATCTATATCTTATAATATAATTCCTTATTTATTTACAAATACTTGCAACTTCATTCCTAACGTCGAGTATTTAATAAATTCAGACGCGGTTCTCACCCGGAACCTAGCTTAGTTCATATATATACATATATATATATATATATATATATATATATATATATATACATGTTAAGTGGTCATTTCGAGGAGTTTTACACCGGTGTATAACTTACACCGAAAATCATATATACCGGTGTAAATGCTCAAAATAACCCTATTGTATACTTATATATACCGGTGTGTATACTCAAAATAACCGTTTTGTACCTGATTTTTCTCTCTTTGTTTACAGACTGTATTTTAAAGTTAATCCATATTGTTGACAAAATTTCTTGATATATGATTTGAATACGTTTCAATCTTTATATTGTTCCTCCCATTTTTAATCGAAATATGAATATTTTCAAATCGGAATTAGGATAATTGAGTAGAAATTGTTAAATGAATAAAGATAAAAGACAGTCACAACTATTATGCAGTTGACAAGTATATTAGTGATAATTTTGCTGAACAAACAACCTTACTAAATTTTTTTAGGAATTACCGGGGTAGGTTTTGCACAATTTGGGTTCAAAGGGTAAGTGAGAATGAAATATGCATAACGCAAAACTGAAGCTTACTAAGTGCGGACTACTGATACTGTTTTATTACTCTTCAAAAATTGGAGAAGTCAAAGTTGCCTTACATTGTAATTTAATATGAAATGCTCGTGATATCTTTTCAAAAGATTTTGAATGTTACGTTGCTTTTAATTGAAGAGAGTTATTACATATCATAGACGATATTTGATTTTAAACATTTCTTATGTTGTTATTTTGATGAGAAAATTTTGAAATTTGTGACATTGGTTATATTTTTACCATTTTTGATATATCTAACTTAAATTAAGATATTTTCGCCAATTTGACTTTTCGGTATTTGGCAAAAAAGTCTTATGTTTAATTATGTTGGAAAAAATTATCAACGGCAAAACATTTGGTGAAGGTGAATTCAGTTCAATCTCTTTGAATGTACTAATATGGAAACGCTAGTCCACTAAATAGAATATAAAAAAGAGCGACAGTCATTTGAGACTGAAGGATGGAAGCGAAAGCTTCTTACGAAATATATTTGCCGTCTCTCGTTATCGCCTTCACTCTATTTATTTTTTTGTGTCATTCTGAGTACCGGTTCTAAATTTCAGGTTAATTAAAATATTTTTAAATATATCTGCAAAGAAACATATAACGTGTATGTTAATTTAAATTTTTAAATGTATCATGTTTCACATACAGTTGACACAATTTCTTTTAAAACAATTACAATTATATATCACTCAGTATGTAACCCAACAAATGTTTAATAAAGAGAGACTTTAAAGTTTAGATTATTTTCTCTTTACGTAATTTAAAATTATGGCACCATTGTATTCCCGATATTAACCACGAATATGTGTCATCTGGAAAAATATTCTTCACGAACACATATGTTACTTCTTGAAAATCATTTGTAAATATTTTGTCATTCAAATTTAGTCCTTCTGCAACACTAAAGACTGATAACTTATCTATTTTTTAAATACTACCATTAGTTAGCTACTGCCCACCGTCATATAATAAGTTTTAAAATAATTTACTCCAAAAATATTTTCATATTTCACTAATGCAACCCACAGCGCACTTATCTATATATAAGGTTATTCACGTTATCCGAACTGGAACAGCACCTCTAAACGAATGAGCGATTGACATCTATTTTAAGTAGAATATTTAAAAATTATTTTTTAATATGTACACCTAGTCCCAAATATAAGAAACAAAAATGTTGCATTTTATTCATAGGATAGAATTTTTTTATTTTCAAAATTGATTCGCTTTGTCGTGACACTTCGTGTCGAATGAGGTGACCCTGTATAAGCAGTAAACAATTTATGTCCAAAATTTGTGATCTACTGTAGATGCTACTAATATTTGGATAAGAAAACAATACTATGTTAAAACTAGAATTATTAAAGGTTAAGGATTATTTCGAGAACTGTTGAAGCACTGCTATACTGTTGTTCTAACACCCTCGATAAGGAATAAGAGAACAGTGTTAGGAAAATACGTAAATAATGAACAAACCGCGTTTGAAATTAATAGCTATGCGAATTTAAAACTAATAATATATTAGTTCACATAAATTTACAGGATAATATACTTATTTGTTATTTTTACTTGTGTTGTAAAAGGCAAAAATATTAGTTTTAATATTATCTATTTTCGGTACGTGTTACTATAATTAAATATTTATGTTTCTTTTCAGTTTCTAGTTAGGTATAAACAAAAAAGTTTTTTATAAAAGGTCTTAATTGAGATGACTTTGGACAAAATCTTTCTTAACATTTCTGAAAACTAGAATTATTTAAATATATCAACCAGTTATGAAAATAATAGAACAAATTTTCGGTACTGGGGTTTGTAACATGAGTCGTTTCAGAATTCATTAGATTTTTTTTTCTGTGAAAATAAAATTAGCTACCCACACTTTTAGTATAAGGTCGGTATGTGTATCGTAATATTCTCAGAAAAGAATGCACCTATTTTTATAAACAAGTTTTCTTACTGTTTTATGGTCAAATTTTTCAATTTCGTTTCTAGTATATGTAAGATAAATTTATTACTTATATTAATAACATTGTAAGAATAGTTTTAGTATTAGTTCAAAAACCGCGACTTTAATTTACTAATACAACTATACCTCTTTTTTGTTTAAATTTCAGTATCTTCTTTTTCGCCCTTTATTTCTTTTTGAGACCATTATTTATTCATGTCTTGAATAATGTTCCCATTGCTAAGTTTACTATAGTTAACATGAGTATAAAATCGTGTGTTAACTCAAATTTTTTGTTAATCCAAATTTAAATAATGGGTTCAAATTCCTATTATATACTTTCAATTCATATCATAATAAAAATCACATATTGTTAATTTTTATTCATAATTATTGTTTTAAATTTTGTTAACAAATTTAATACTGGTGTAAAAACTACGTAAAGGGTGGTAAAGCAATTAACAAAATTTATGTCAAACCGATTGTTATAAATGCATTCCTTTGCAATGGTTATATTATGAACAGAAAAATAAACATCTGACAAAAGAAAGATACATTTCGCATTACTGATATAAGGCAGTAAACCTTTTGTTTTATTAAGATTCTTAAGCTTTTTAAAAACAAGATATATATGTAGTTTGATTTATTTAATATTCAATGATATCTTTATGATACACTCTTGAGTGAAATTTTTGGGTTCTATTCATTTACGTAAACTTTATATTGTTAGCTATGAGCCTGGATGAAAATTTAGTTAATACAATTTAAAATCAGCTGTTCAAGGTGTTACAAAAAGCAATTTAAATTTATTTTATATTTAATACAAATGTCAGAATTGGGGAATGCATGATTTTTCTCAAGAAATTTCGGAGTCGAAAACTTTTCTATGCTGTTTTGCTCCCAAATGTACATTGACTAAACATTCTAACGGCAAATTCTACATTATTTTTATTATGTTTATTTAATATTAGTATTTGCTATGGCAGCCCGATACTATTTCCCAAGTTAAACGTAATTTAAAAGATATAAACAAAACTTGTCTTCAGCATTTTCTGTCCTTTTTATTTTCTGATTTTCAAGCGCTTCTATGATTTCCTTACTATATGGGGCCTCAATGCTAAGAACACAATTTAGGTTGGTAGAATGAATGATCTTCAGAATGAATCTTAATTTTTGTTATTATTAGGTTATTAATTTTATGTGCACCACAAAAATACAATGTAATACTGATTATGTCTCCTGTTTAGCATATGATTAATTAAGTCTGACTTTTTTGACATTTATAGCATTTCCAGATTTTTTTAAATACCTTGAAAGAAATATTTCGTCATCCCAATGTTTAAATTTTC
This sequence comes from Octodonta nipae, assembly GCA_034190945.1. Taxonomy (NCBI): domain Eukaryota; kingdom Metazoa; phylum Arthropoda; class Insecta; order Coleoptera; family Chrysomelidae; genus Octodonta; species Octodonta nipae. The sequence continues at coordinate 91,263,716 of CM067217.1, read as the reverse complement.
GTGTCCATTTCTCATAAATTAAATTTTCCAAATTTGTCGTCAAACGTATATATTATTTAAAAAAAGTGTCGGTATAAAATGTCTTACGCCACTTTCATTTTGTGTTGTTCTAGTTTTGAATGCTCCTACAAATAATTTACCCGCCAAAGGAAATAAAATTTTCACATCCAGTACAGAATAGTGCTAGACATATTTGTCATGTTTGAGATTATTGACATTTCATACTGTAGTTTGGGTGTTTTTAATTTTTGGTACTGACAGATATTGTCATTGCCATTGTTGACGGTTTTCGTGTTTTTGACATTATTAACTTTTTTCACTTTTAGGGTAATATTAACATGTTTAGTTAGGTTTACCATTTTTGACTTTTTACACATTTTAGGTTTTTGACAGAATAATTTTCATATATATGTGTAGTTTCTTTATTTAATATTCTTAACATTTCGAAATATTTTAGAATTTTGAAATTTATTTTTATTTTATAAATAGCTTAACATTTTTTTATAATTCCGACATTTTCTAATTTTTTCGAAATTTGAACTGCGATTAATCAATTGAACACTTTTCAGTTCTCAGCCCCTCCATAACTTCAATATTGACAAAACGACGAATAACGTCTTGATTCATTTAATGAAAAGAGTAAATTTATCATTCTATTGCAATGAATAAATACTCCTCCCCATTCAATAATTATAATTTTCGCAGAATTTCACATTAAATCGCTATTAATATAAAGAATTGATATCATAATTATAACACTGTTCTATTTATTTTAGAAGAGTTTCTATATCAAGATTCCCAACGTTCTACTTTTAATTTCGGAGATATTGAATACTCTGTAAAATAGTGACCCCCATTTCCCCCCTTCTGTATTTGAATTCTCGCAAAATGACGAATAGTGTATTACTTCATTTAAAAAAAAAGGAATCAGCCTTACAACTTCTTTCTTTAGGTTCCCGAAAAATAGTTATTTTTCAAAAAAAAAATTCCCCGTCTGTCCCCCATGAGATAATTAAATTTTTGATAAACCTTGTTTTTGTTTATTTAAGGTATATACACCAATTTTCGTGCCTTTTTTACTCTTTATTTTCAAGATATTAAATTTAAAGAAAAATAAGAGACATTTCACTGCCCCCCACTCCATCGCGTAATCAAAATAAAATATAGGCCATTCGCGGCTAGTGTATCGATTCGGTACTCCCATATGTCACCCACTACAAACAAAAAAAAATGTTACGTCTTTATACGTTAGTATAGAAGTACGATGCAAACAACCACAACGCACAAATAAACCAGTAATTTCAAAATGTGCACCTCCATTTAGCTAAACTTATTGATTAAAAGACATTTTGGAATGTTTTGTCAAAAAAACTAATTGCAAATGCTATTAACGTTTTCGTTAATTCATTACAATATATTGAAATACTAAATCGTGTTTTATTGATAATGATAAAGGAATATCCAAGATACTCAAGGTAACCAATTTGTACAAATTTCACCATTCTTCAAAATGACCCACTTTCATATTTTTTTGGGCATTTCGAGCATGATCCTTGAACTGACCTTTTATCATATCATATATATGTTATATCACACTTCCAAAATTTCTCTTTTTAAAAAGATACAAATAATTATAATAAAACTTTATAACAATCAAAAAGGACAAAAATGAGTGTTAAACTAAACTAGACAAATCTGTAAGTAATAATGAATGATGATTCAAGGCAAATGTACAATTTATAACCTAAATAACCTTTTTTTTGGAAGGTGGAAATCCATTATGGACAATTTGAGCTTAGAGTCTATCACTCAAATTAGTGTGGGACTCGCACCCACTAAAACCACCTTGTTGTTTCTGCAGTTTATGAAGGTGGTGCTACTGTTATTTTTAACTTGCGTCACCACCTTCCTGCCTTTCTTTCTTGTTTAAATTATCTTTCTCCTTTTCCTCTATAATTTCCCTTATCCATTTGTATATAATTTCCGTGTTCTCTTTACTTTCTATCATTAGCTTTATCACGTTAGATGGTGTTATCCTTTCACCAATCGTTGTTTCTGTTCTTGTTTTATTCCTTGCATATCTTTCGCAGTCAAAAACCACGTGTTCCATTGTCTCCTCAATTTGGCACATATCACAGTTACTCTCCCTCATTTTCCCTATCCTTTTCAGGTATGCTTTGACACTACCATGCCCAGACAAAAATTGTGTCATAAAGTAATCCGTACTTCTATATTTGCTGCTCGCCCATTGTGTTAGGTCTGGTATTAGTTTCTTTGTCCATTCCGCTTTTCCCGTTAACACGTCCCATTCTTTTTGCCATTCTTTTAGCGTATTATTCCTGTTTTCTCTGTATTTTTTATTTTCGTAATTTTCTCTAAGTTCTTCTACCGTCAGATGGATCGGAGGAATACCGGCTATAACTGCCGTTGCCTCATACGAGATCGTTCTATATCCGCTTATTACCCGCAGCAGTTCTTATATCTTTTTATCTTCATACCTCTGTGCCATGTTGGTGCCCCGTACAAAAGTGTTGATTGTACCACTCCATAAAGCAGTCGTCTCTTTGCATGTGATGGTCCCTTTATGTTTTTCATATATAAGTTTTGCTAACTTATCACCCGCTTTGCTTACTGCATTTACAATATGTGTCCCGTATGTACCTTGGTGATTGATAAATATACCGACATACTTTACGCTCTTTTGTGGTGTTATATTTAGATCCCCTATTTCTATTTTTATTTTTTCTCTTATTTTCTGCATTTTTGTACCTTTGAGTAGCACCGCCTCGCTCTTTTCCGGTGCCCATTTCAACTTTGCCTCTCTCATCCATTCTCCTATTATTCTTATTGCCTCATTTGCTTCTTCAACCAGTCTGTCAGCGTTTGGCCCTTCCACATATAGTGCTAGGTCGTTTGCGAATGCTATCGTATTTGCACCAGATGGCAACTTCTGATTTAGAAGATCGTCGTACAATATATTCCATAACGTCGGTCCTAGTACTGATCCTTGTGGTACGCCTGTGATCATTTTTAACGTGTTTTCTTTCCCGAGTATAATACTTCTTTTGGAGAAATAACTCTCTATTATTCTTATTAGATATTCACTAATCCCTTTCTTCTCCATTTCCTTAACAATACGTTTCCATGATGCCGAATTGAATGCATTTCTAACGTCAAAAGTGATGAGTATCACCCAGCCCGCTCTAGTGCCCCTTGCTTTGTCACGAATCCAGTTTGCTGCTTTTAGTGTTGATTTCCCTTTCCGAAACCCAAATTGTCTTTCTGAAATTTTTTCATCTCCTAATTCTTTGCCTATTCTGTTTCTAATTAGTGTTTCTAATACCTTACCCATAACGTCCAACAGGCAAATGGGTCTATATGATGTTGGGTCATTCATAGGTTTAGCGCCCTTCCTCAAAAATATTACTTTAGCCTTCTTCCAGATTGTAGGGAATTCCTGTTTCTTTATTAATTCGTTATACATATCCCTTATTGTGGCTTGGTTATTTTGAAATGTTATTTTTATGACTTCTGGCGGCAGATTATCTGGTCCAGGTGCTTTTTTCATCTTGATATGCTTAATTTTAAATTCTTCTTCTGTTATTTCGGGTACTAAATCTCTTGATATTTTTATTCGCTCTTTCCATTTACCTCTGGTCTTTATAAAAAGTGTATTTGCTATTTCTGTTTTCTTCTCTATACTAAGTGTCAACAATGGTGTCGGTTGTATCTTTTGGTTTGCTATCCCATATGCCCTTCCCCATACGTCTGTTTCGAGCTGTCTACATAATTCTTCCCAGCATTTCCTCTTGCTTCCGTTTATGAGTTTCTTTAATTCTTTCCTTTTCTTATTCATTTCCTCCATCATATCCGGTAGTTCTGTTCTCTTTTTCTTTGCTTCTTTTGTGATTTTCCGCCGTATCTCTACGCACTTCCTTTTAGCTTCCGATATTTCAGCTGTCCACCAGTATGGGATTTCTCTGTTTTCGTTTCTGTTTATCGGCCTTCTGTTGGCCTTCAGGCATTTTTTGACTTCTGTCGTTATTTTTTCTGGTGTCAATTCTTTGTTTATTTATCCGGTTATTGTGTTAAACATTTTGTCATATTATTCGATGTTATATTGTGTTCTTGTTTTAAGGATTTCTCTCGCTTTTCCCCCTCTTGTAAATGGACCAGGATATATCTGTGGTCTGCAAATATGTTTTCGTCTATGGTTTCCCATTTCATAATGTGCCGTACCATGTTGCTCGAACACATGGTGACGTCTATGTGTGTTTGTGTACTACCTCTAACGAAAGTTGGGTTTCCGTTATTTAATATCTCTAAATTGTATGTAGCAGCCAATTCGGCTATTGTTCCTCCCCTAGCATCCGTCTTAGGAGCGCCCCATAGCGGGGATTTTGCGTTGAGGTCTCCCAATACCATGATTTTGTTCCGTGGTAATTTCCTTAGCGATTGTGTTATATCATCTATCCTACTTCTGTATTCTTCTATTGTTATATTCGGAGAAATATAGCAACATGTTATATTGTCATCTCTATGTTTAATAACTATGAAACCTTTATATGTCTCGTATTCCTCAATACCCGTCTCTCTATTCCTAATTTCGACAGCTATGCTTTCCAGCTTGTCTACGATCCATTTTCTGTTTTTTCTAATTATTCTTTGTTTGGCTCTTTCTTCTGTATTTCTGTTTAGTTGCTGTTTTTTCCTGTTTCTACATTTTCTATCATTATATCTATGTCGTTTCGATTCGCACTTAAAGCAGTATTCTTCGTTTCCGCAATCAGCTGCTTTGTGGCCCGTCTTGCAGCAGTTCCTACACCAGCCCATTCTATCCTCCCCTTTGCATTCCCTGGCCACGTGCCCACTTTCCCAGCATTTAAAGCATGTCTACATTTCTCTTTTCCTTTTAACTAATCCTGTTGTCAGCCCTGTCCTAATCTCTTTCATTTCCAACAGTTTTTCAATTGTCTTTTCGTCCGCTATGGTAGTTGCCATCTGCATACCACAATTTTGCGGTCTAAGAGCTTTGACTTCTAAATCCTTGCATTCCAGTTCCGTCTTAAGTTCCAATTCAAGGTCTTCTCTAACCGTTGTGATGTCCAGGTTGACAATGTTGACCGCCTTCTTCTTGTTTTTCTCCTCGGCCAGGTTTCTTATCCGCATCTTTCCAGGTGCTCCTTTTAGCACTTCTGCTATAGGAGCCGCATTTCCTTTTCCTTTTTGTGTCGCTATTAGTATGTTACCGTTTCTAGTTTGTCTAATGGTGCTAATTTTGTCTCCTGCCCCTTTTTGATTAATGTGTTTTTGACTTGCTTCACCAGGTCTGCATATGTCTGTTCCCCTGCATCAATTATAAGAGCTTCTTACTCCGGATTCCTCTCTTTATTTTTTTGTTCTATTTTTTCATGGAGCACTACTTTCCCTTCATAGTCATTGAAGGCGCAGTGTACCAGCTTTCTATTTTCCCGTTCTTTCTTCCGTTCCAATAATAGCTATATGTATCTCCTTAATTTCTTTTTTGATACACATCTTTTTGAGGTTCACTAACGTTCTAAATTTCTTTCCATTTCTAATATATCTGTCGTCTTCGTCTGCATAGTTCGCTTAAAAAGTATATTGCTCTTCTCTTTCTTCTTGCTCCTCAATCCCTATTGTCCCAAATGTCTTTTTGAATATTATTTCCGATTCCTTTAATTTATTTTGTCTTATATAGTTTCGCACTTTACTAGATTCCCCTATCAGTCTTAATATTAATTTGTTATCTTTTTGCATGTAATCTGCTATTAACGCCCTGTCCTCCGCACTTTTCGTTATTTCTTCCTTCACTGTTTGAACTTTAAACATATCTGCCGGCCATCTCATTTGTAGTACTTCTTCTAGGTCTTCTTTGTTCATATTGTCGTCTATATAACTCTCGATTTCCATTTGTAGGTGTTCTTCTACTGTCTCCGAAGTTTGGGTACCCATATCTTTTTTCGATACGTCTTCCTTTCTGTCCCTCGATCCAAATAAATCTTCTACTTTTCCCATTAGTGCTATCATATCGGCCGTCATAAGCGCGCTGCTAATACTTCTTAACCTTCTTGCTTTTTCTTTAATCTCAACCTTGGTGTTGGTGTTAGCCATAATTAACGCTCCTAGTGCTCTGGTTTCTGTATCAGTTGCATTTATGTAGCCTCTTACTTTGTTGAACATTAATTTGTCAGAAACGAGTTTCGCCAATTTTAGTCCCGCCATGTCTTCATCTGCAAGACTACGCCTTCTCTTTGTGGACTTTGCCTCTTCATCGTCCCACAATAGATCCATCACCGTTCTGTTTGCCATACCGCCTGCGTTACTCGAGCTCGTATTACCACCTGGTATTTCCTTTTTCGTGTACGCCGTTTGACTATCTAGCGAGTTCCTTCTTTGGGTACTCGTTATCTTATCTATTTGTCTATTCGTAACCTTGTTTGCGTCTGTCATTTGCTCTTTGCTCGTGTTGTCATCAGATTTTTTATTGTATTCTTTTATATCCATACTATTCCCACGAGTTGGGTCGTTTTGCTTGTCCGGTGGGGCAGAGCGCCCTTACCCCACTAAGGCTGCGTTACTCTTTGAGGTCACCTGTTATCTCAGAGGCTTCGTTCTAGACCAACTACGCATGGCCATCCATCCCTCGGCACGGGTCGCTTGACACCTTGGATTTCGGATTTTTTCGACAGGTTTTCTCCTGTGAGTCACTTCTTAGTCGTCGTACACCCTTCCCTCCGACCTTACCGGCATGGGAGACCGTACCAGGAACCGAAGTTCCCGCCGGCATTGCTCTCGGGATCATTAGGTGTATGACTTAAGCCCCCTCACCAACGACAAGGTCTTGTGACTCCTAGAGAGGGAACCTAAATAACCTAAGAACGCTGGCTAGGCTGTCCCAGCGCTTGCAGTTCTCGTCTGCAGGTAACTGGAGACGACACCTGTATGCTGAGTCAGCTGGGAACTTGTTGCTTGGTGTTTTGATATAAGTCGATGGAATAACTTACATAACAACTCCCATCCATAATAAAAAATTGAGGCTACAGCATCGACTTTTAAGGGAGGTTCTGCCAATCAATATCCTCGACAGGACTAAGGAGACTGTGGAGCTTTACCCTGGGCTTGATGGTTGATGGTCCTGGTGGTGATGCTGAATCGGCAGAAGGGCTGAGCGTTGTGGGCTTCTGGAATTTCTTTCTGAAAATGCTGATAGAAAGGAGGGCAACCACAATTGCAGTTGTTGCGATTGTGATTATAGTAAACTAAGAGGTGTGTTTCTCCAAGAATTGGTCTATGAGCTTTTCCAATTCCCTGGACTATTGGCTAAGCTTATGGTTGGCGATATTCAGGTCTCTGGCATCTAGTTCCTGTAGTCTCACGGGTTTCAACTTTGGAAGTTGACCGCTGGTTGGCAGGTTGTTGCAACAGTTGTACGGGATGTTGACTGGTTGACTCTTAAGTGTGATGTTGTCAACGTTGTTGGTGGTCCTTCTGGCATGGACCCTGGTGTTACCGATGAAGGCATTGCAACTGGGTTGGATGGTCAATAAAGAATTTGTCGATATGGATTGGGTAACGACATTTTCTTCCTTGCTCTTGATGTTGATGGGCAACTGTCCGGAAATCGAGATAAGCCAAAGGTTCAGGTCAATCTCTTGAATATGATATTCTTCGACATATAATATTACAGGTTCACAAGTTGGTGGAAGTGCTGCTGGTTGTCGAAGAAGCTGTCCTTCACAAAGGGCTTCTTTGTCTATGGTGTGTGGAATAACTTTGGAACAGATCTTATGTTCTTTAGATAATGGCTTACAGTCACTCAGGTCTTCGAAAAATGCGTATAAAAAGCGAATCGTCATCTCTCACGGTATATTTTAATTTTGTTGGAAGAATATGGTGAAATCCTGTTCCATTATCCAAAACTGGCGCTACAGTGTATAAATGTCAGGATTGACTAAGGGAATTTTTAGTACAAAAACAATTTTAGTATTGATCTAAAAAGCTTCCAATTCTATTAGATCGATATATCGAGCAACATTTGAACTATAGGTTGGAAGTGGTAAGTTATTTTCATGAATGACTGTGATATTTTCTGAAGGGAATCGACCAAATCTACTGGGTTTATAATTGAGCTATGTAAAATTTTTAGACGGGCGAAAGAGACTGCAGTTAATACATCGTTGAGAGTATCTTCAATGTATACATAACTTTCCATTAAGCTTTCACACAAATCCAAGACATTGGCTTGAAGTTGATAAAAAACAAGATCGTCGATAATGAACGCAATTGACTTCCTAATTGCTTCAATATTTTCCGAAAATAAATATTGTCGTTTCATTAAGTTTTCAATTTGATGTTGGTCTTTAGTAATTTTATTTATAGAGTCACTAAAGTATTCTCCGTCTGTTGCATCTAAGTTACTGGAAATAGATTTCCAAATTGATCCCAGGCCGTTAATGAATCCGTACTGTAATTCGTACTGTAAGTCTCAGTTTAAGCAAAAATTTCTGTATATTTGATGTTAACAGATTTAGATATTTGTTTCAGGAGGCTTACGTGAGTCTGTACTTTTGATTTGGAGATTTTAATGTTAGTTTTGTTGTCACTAATAGTTTCTAAAAATCTGTTCAGTATATTGTCGTTGTTAGAAATAGCGTCTCGAAAGGAGTTTAGATCTTTGTAAACAAGGAGTGTCCATTAGAATTTTTAAGGGTTCCTTCTTCATGAAAGAAAACTCCTATAGAATTGTTAACAGGCGCAATGGAGTACTGTTGAAGGTTCACGACTGAAAACATTCCACAGAATCTGAAAAGAAGGGATTTATTCAAAATAAGGTTTAATTTGTCAAAGTTAACTTTAGTTATTTGGTTTGTTTGCACATTTATGACGGTGGCAGAGTTCTTTCGTATTGCGGTAATTTCGAAGGGGCCGTTGAATTTGTTTTCAGCTTTGTTTTTGATAAGGACTCTTTTACGCAGACTTTGCCGCCTACTTTGTAATCGGGTTTTTTAGTAGAAAGGTGTTGATCAAATCGCACTTTAGATTTTTCTTTCTGACGTTCGGTTTTAGCACGGTCGAGTCTGTAATAATAGTCCATTCTGTTATTGAGGTCTCTCACGTATTTGGAAATCAGGAAAAACCTGATTGTAAAGGGTTTTTAGAGGCCTACTAAAAGTGTGTCCAAATATGAGTTCATAGGGCGTTAAACTGGTGGTTTTATTTTTCGTGTTATTATAACAGATGTTGACATAAGGGAGGAAGTTAAATGGATGTTCGTCTGGATATTCCGCTGTATTTGCCCTTATCATTTCTGCTGAGATCGCGTGAAATCTTTCAATAGAACCGTTTGACTCGGGATGTTGAACGCTGGAGAATGTCAGTTTTATGTCGTATAGTTGTCATAAATCCCGCATTAAGGTGTTATGAAATTCACGTCCATAGTCACAATGGATGTGAAGTGGAATTTATGGGGTAGGCTTGCGTAAATTTCGTGAGTTGGTCCCTAATAGTCAGTGCATGATTTCTAGATTGATATTCGAAGATGTCAATGTTAATACGTTCGAAAGGAATCTTGGGTGTTTCCGTAATAACAAAAGGTGCACTTAAGTTTTTCCTACAGAACTTTACCTTTTGGCAAGTTTCGCAGGATTTGATGAATTGTTCTACAGTTTTAATTAAGCCGGTCCAATTGTATATTTCGTCTTCGGTAGGAGTTGTAACAATGTTTTGGCAGATTTTGAATTTAATTTCTTTGTCGGAGGGAATGAAGGACAAAATTTCAAGAATGGGAAGTTATACGTTATTTTCTATGCAGTATGTTTCGGAGTCGTTGAATTGATAATTTTGAAAAGATGTAAGACGACAGTTTCAGGGTCATAGGGCAAAGGTACAACTAAGTACTTTCTATGCCTGACAGTTTTACTGGCCATGATGTTAGAGTGTCATTGCTGAAATTAGGTTCTTCTTCGAAAAAGTCATCAATAATTTTGTCGTGTAAGTCATTAGTTTTGTTTTGCCAAAAGAATGTTTGTGGGACTTGTCTAGTATTTGAGAATTGGATATTTCAATTTTAGAGTAATCGATTACTGACTCAGTTTTGTAGAGTCATGTTCGTCGTCATTGTCAAAGTTTTCAGGTTGTTCGGAGTCAGTTTCGTTGTTGGCGAAAATTTTGATTTTGGAAAGGAAATCAGCACATTGCTTGAAATGGTTGATTTTGATGCGAGAAAGAGCATATGAGTTTTGGTTTACCTTGCTGGGTTGTACTCGATCTTATAATTGTATTCCTCTAGCTTAAGGCGCCATCTGTCTAGACGACTGCCAGGATCTTTGATCGAAAAGAGCCAAGTAAGCGGACGGTGGTCACAAAGAAGTCTAAACCTTCTCCCAAAAAGATAAGGCCTGTGGTGCTTAACAGCCCAAACTATGGCCAACAATTCTCGTTCGATGCTGAAATATCGTGTCTCTCCAGCACAGAGGGTTCGAGAAGCGTATGCAACAGGGATATCTTTTCCCACAGGGTCTTGAGAAAGAACCGTTCCAATAGTAAAAGCACTAGCATCAGTAGTGAGCAGGAAGGGTTCTTCAAAATTTGGATATATCCGGATTGGGTCAGATACAAGGGCTTGCTTCAGTTCATTGAAGAAAGACTTGCAATCTGCGTCAAAGATGAATTTGACGTCTTTTTGGAGTAGTTTAGTCAGAGGTTTAGGTATCTTCGCAAAATTTGGTGTGAAGCGTCTGTAATACCCAGCGAGACCAAGAAAAGATTTGATATCTTTCGGAGTTTGGGGTTGCGGAAAGTTCTGAATACATTCAACCTTTGAAGGGTTTGGTTTTACACCTTCTTGTGTGATAGGATGGCCTAGATAAGAAATTTCTTTACGAAGGAATTCGCAATTATCAAGTTGAATTTTTACGTTGGACTTCCAAAGTCGTTTAAAAACTTCTGTCAACCGAGAAAAATGTTCATGGATGGTCGGAGAGTATACGATGATATCATCCATGTTGACGAGACAACGTTCATTCTGGATACCCAGAAGATCATTAGAAGAATATTGTCCATGACCCTCTGAAAAGTAGAAGGTGCATTTTTTAAACCAAATGGCATACGAACGAGTTCGTAATGACCATTTTCGACAGAAAAGCCTTAGGAATATCTTCCTCTTGGATTTCCAACTGGTGGAACCCGGAAGCGAGATCCAGTGTCGAAAAATATTGACACTTTCCAAGTTGGTCGAGAAGATCGGAGATATTTGTCAGAGGATATTTATCGTCTACAGTCAATTCATTTAATTTCCTGTAATCGATAACAACTCGCCACTTTTGTTTACCAGAAGCATCGAGCTTCTTGGGGACGACCCATACAGGTGAGGATCAAGGAGATGAGGAAGTGCCTAATGATACCTTGTTCAAGCATTTTTCCAATTTGGGTTTTCACTTCCTCTTTATGAACTTGAGGATATCTATATGATATAGGGAATACGGACTTTGCGTTATTCGTATCAATCGAATGTTTAACTTCGTTAGTAAAAGTCAAGACGTCACCTTCAAGATAGAAAATGTCTTGAAATTCCAAACAAAGATTAGTGATTTGTTCGCGTTCTTCGTCATTGAGATGTTCAGTTCTAAATCGTTGTCTAATAGTCGAGTTTCTGTCCGTGTATTGGGAATCATGATAGTCATCGGTGTTTAAATTCAGAAGAGGTTGAGTTTTGTCAAGTGGTTCCAGATTTAACTCAGAAAAGTTTACTCTTTTGGGCATCGCGTTAGCATTGATGATAGAAGTTAGAAATTCACCTTTTGGGTTAATGTGTACGAGTGCGTATGGAAGTCGTACTCTGTCAATTTCTTGAGTTGGTGAGATGGCGTCGATGTTAGAAAGATCGCATTTAAGTTTAAAGATCTTTTCTGTGCGTGCCTCAATGGTTATTTTAATTTGTGTAGGTGTTTGTGAAATAATATTTGGCTTAACATTGGGTGTGTCGAGTACATCAGTCGAGGGTTGATCAATATCGGGAACTTTGTTTAAAGGGATGGTTTTAAAATTTGTTATTAGCTGTTTAGATATTAAGTCAACTATGCATTCATAGTGTTCAATAAAATCTAAATCTAGTATGCCGTCAAACTCAATGTCCAAATCGTATATGAAAACTTTATGTGGGTTACGTGGAGCAGATGGAGTTAGGGTAGGTTGTGAAATAGGAATTTTTTCATGGGTAATACCTTGAATCGTTACCCTTCAGGAGATCTTTGGGTGAAATTATTTACGGTATTTTCCTTGAAGATACCAGCTCCGGTATCAATAAGTAGTTTGAATTTAGAAGAAGCGTCGAGAATGTAATAAAGGTTTTTAGAATTAACGGTAGGAAGGCAGCTTAGAGAAATAGTTGCTCCGGGAAGTTCAAGTCGGGGTTCAAATCGTCCAGATTCAAGTTTTGAATCTGGATTTCGACTTCGCACAAAGTTGTTGTCGAATCGGAAGAGCTAGAAATCCTGATAATCGTGACAATTAAAAGGCACGACGGGGGTATTGTCAAAAGTTTCTTCAAAGCCAGAATAATTTTGACTGTCATACTCGTAGTCATAAGTGTTGTTATTATCGGTATAATAGTTCGAATATTGACTATAATCATCATTTTGGTGTTGATTAAAATGATGAGTTCTTTCTGGACGGTTATTGGGATTGTCCTGTATGACGTATGACCGAAGGTCGAGAATAATTCGGGTTCATTTGAGACCTAAAAGAGGGTCTCTGGAAGTTTTGTGAACGAAACTGTTGTCCTTGTTGAACCGGGGGATTATTTGAGGGGAAGTTTGGCATGTTTGTTGGTTAGGCCCAACAGGATTTGGCCAATGGTTTGAGAATTCTTTTGATTTTTCAATCGGCAATTTACCTAATCGACCACAATGAAGAAACTTAAGGGGTTGTGTCGGCTTTCGTGCTTGGAAGTTGGGTTTGAGAGTAACAGATTTGTTCGTTTTCTGATCCTCGAAATAAGAAAGTTGAAGTCGTGAATAAGAGAAGAGAGATCACGAGAATCTCCATAATGTAGGGTCAAGAGTTGTTTGATTTCAAGGTACGATCCGGGGTTCCTTGAATTTATCAACTGCGCCGCTTTCCCTTTGAGTTTGTTCTTTGTATGGATCACTAATAGATACTTTTGATCCGCGGTCAACATGTTATATGCGCAATTACACGCATCTATAAAGGTTCCCAAGGAAATTTGGTAGCGTTCAAATTCGGGTATAATGGAAAATATTTCCGTTAACCGGTATCTTTCTGTTTCAGGGGTACCTGAATTTGGTGAAGCCTGTGCTATATTTATCGATATAAATGAATTGGAGTATAAAGTTTATAGAATAAAATGTTAAAGGGTATAGAGAATTATTAAACTGTAGAATACGTAAATGAGTTTTAAACAGTTGTTTGAACGATAGAACAGTATGGTATAAAATGTAAAGCAATAAAATCAATAACTCAAATAAATCAGTTAATCAAATGGTTAAATAAATCAATAAAATATGTAAATCAAATATATCAAATGTCAGTAAAAGAGATAAAATACATATATAAAATGCAATGTGGTCCGAATGATAACCGTTTTGTCGAAGGATTTGTTTAAGAATATTAAGTTCGTTTTGTCTATTGTCAATATCTGTTAAACGAATAGATCTAAGAGTCAAAGATTTCATTACCGAGCTCAATTGGGCAGGGTGGTGGTGTGATTAAGCATTTAAGTATCGATTAGTATGGGTTGGTTTCCTATAGACGGTATGTGAGAATCTGTCATTGTTGGTTTTTGTTATCAGGACATCAAGAAATGGGAGAGAAGAATCGGACTCGATTTCCATTATAAATTGTATATTAGAATGTATACCATTGAGGTGTTGTAGAAAGAAGTCTAATGAAACTCTGCCATGAGGCTAAATGACAAAAGTATCATCTACATATCTAAGCCAACAGGAAGGTTTTAAATTAGACGAGTTTAGGGCCTGGGTTTCGATTTGTTCCATGAAAATGTTAGCAAGCACTGGAGAAAGAGGTGAACCCATGGGGGCCCCACGGACTTGTTTGAACAGAGTGTCTTGAACTGAAAAATAAGTGTTAGAAGAACAGTGTTGTACAAGTTTGAAGTTGTCAGAAGAGATATTGTGTTTTGTTTTTAGAATATCTAACGTTTCTGAAATGGGGACATTGGTGAAAAGAGATACAACATCGAAGCTAACTAGGATATCATTTTCTGAAATTCTATAAGCACTTAGCATATCCAGGAAGGAAGAAGAGTTCTTTACGTACGAGGATGCTTGCTCGGCTAGAGGTTGAAGGGTTTTGGCTAAGTACCGGGCTAATTCTTGGGTCGGGGATTGTATCGAACTGACAATGGGCCTAAGAGGAATGTTTGACTCAATCTCAGCAACCCCAAATCACACCAACCCCGTCAGAAACAGAACAACAACATCGAATAGCCATACATTCATACATTCGAGGAGTCACTGACAAAATAGCACGGATTTTACAACGACATCAAATAAAGACTGTCTTCAACACCACTCAAACTATAGGCAACTTTACCGGTAACCCCAAAGACAAAGTACCTAACGAGGATCGAGGAGTTTACGAAATTTCATGTCACGATTGCCCACAAAGCTACATCGGTCGTAACAACAGGCGCGTTAACCATCGAGTATCTGAACACTCTCTGTCAGTTCGTAAAAAAGATCCGACTTCAGCTCTCGCGCATCACCATATCCAAACAGGGCTCTCTATCAACTTCGAAGACAGTAGGACTATCATATCTCTCAATTCTCTTAGGGCATCCACTATTCGCGAAGCCATCGAAATAGAGAAAAGACATCTCTGTCTAAGTAGACGCGATGACAGCACTCACCTTCCCACAGCTTGGACCTCCGTAATTGCCAGATTAAACAAACCAGACACGCCCACCAACAGACAACCAATCACCGCACAACCCGTTCATCACACGACATCCCCTCCTAATCGACCGATAACTATAAATAAAAGAAGCAGCGCAGACTCACCTTCAGTTCAGTTACCTAGTGACTCTTGGAGAGTAGGCAGGTTGAGGCCCCGAGTTCGATCTAGACTCTGAAACTCTATTTTATTTTTTGTCTCTTGATAATGGCTCCAAAGCAGTCGAAACGTCGAGTATTTAATAAATTCAGACGCGGTTCTCACCCGGAACCTAGCTTGGTTCATAATAATGACCGACGTATTCTGAAAGCTTTTTAAAAGTAATAAAGAGTATTTCTTTTTAACACCCTCTAGTGAACTGGCTGCTTCCCAATTAATTGATTTTTTATATTATTTCAGCCGTTATTATCTATTTCTTATATATATATAAGCCTATATAGCTCCGATATATATATGCTATATATATTGTGTTGATATTGGGTGACACCATATATATATTCTGTTTGTATATATGGGCGTCCTGATATAGCTACGAGTGACGGAATGTACTATATAGGCTATATAGAGCTTGTTAGATTGTCCTTCTCAACGGATAGAGTAAAATATTCAGCTTTTGAATGTATGGAAATTTCTTATTTTGGGTATGCTCCAATAAATTTGAATATTTTACTCCAAAGAAGAACATTCTATATAAATACGAGAGATAGGTTTTTTATGTAGAATAAAGAAGAGTTTTGGAAGGGATACAGTCCAACAGATGAAGATGTGGAAAATAACAACAACAGACTAGCCTCCTTTCACAATAGAAGAATTTTTCATTTGAAATGCGGGATTTACAACTTGATCCCAAGACACATTAGTAATAGCACTGTACAACTTAATAAGCTTATGAATGGAGAAGTTGCTTCATACAAGATTCACCAATTAACATCAGGTTTGAATCGCAAAATGCTTTGCCAGGAAATCGTGAATACCCATAGATTTCTTATTAAAGCTTCAAAAACAGATAGGACATGACATTTTATTAATTTTACAACTAGAGATTTGGACTGTTTTCATAAATAGACAAAAATCCATTTACAATAAGATTTTTTTAAGAATCAGGCAAAATAATATTAAGAAATCTGACAACCTTATCGAGTTTAAAAAATCCACCTTTAAAACATCAGACAATTGGTTCAGAAACCTACGTAACCTTGTTTTTCCTACCAATGTAAAAAACATTCTCTCTCTAGGGCACAATTTTGTGCTACCTCCTAGAAGAAAAGACATTTCTATTAAACATTTACTCGCAGACGTGGAATACTGCTTACAATTTTGTGACAATCGTACTAATAAGAACATTTTGTCAGCTAAAATTACAAATGCAATAATTTATTATTTCCACCAGGTTATTCACCATCCTAATGATTTCTTAAACTCTTGGTATAATGAAGCCAAGTTATTCCTAAAACGCAATAACAATATTTGCATCACTAAAGCAGACAAAGGAAATGTCACTCTTGCAATGTATCATGATGAATATGTTAAACATTCTGAAAATATTCTTGCTGACAACAATTTTTACAAGATCCATAATGATCCCACTTCCACTATTCAACAAAAAAACAATAAATTGATTCTTAAACTGAAAAAAGACTCAGTTATTGACCACCATACTGCATCTAAACTCACTAGCTACAATTCTCTAGCCCCAAGGTTTTTTGGTTTACCCAAAGTTCACAAACCAGTGTTAAATTTAAGGACAATCATTTCGACTGTCAATAGCCCCACCTCTCACTTAACATCTTTTATTACTGACATCCTGATGGCTGCTTATTCCACTAGTAATCAGTATTATGTTACAAATTCCTTTGAAATTGCCAAAAAAGTTAACGATTTGCAGATTCCTGAGAACTATATCCTTATTAGTTTAGATATGGTGTCACTATATTCCAATATTCCTATCAAATTAGTAGTTGGCAGCATTAAAAAGAGATGGTCCACTATAAAAAACCATTGTAAATTCTCACAAGAAGAATTCTTGGAAATTATTGTTTATATTTTCAATAACATATACTTTGTTTTTAACAATCAGTTTTACCGACAGATTTTTGGCACCCCGATGGGTGAAAAAATGTCTCCTATTCATGTTAATTTATAGTGGACGATTTATTGGATAACTGTGTTTTCAAACTAGATTTTGAACCCTTTTTTTATTTAAATATGTAGACGATATTATCACATCTATTCATTCGCACCAAGAAAACAAGAAGATACTTCAGGTTCTTAATTGTTACAATCAACATATCTAATTCACCATAGAAAAAGAAACCAATCGGGGAGTCCCGTTTTTAGACACGATGGTTATTAGAGGTGAAAACCAAACTATTATATTAGATTGGTATAAAAAACCTTCCAGTTCAGGGATATTTATGAATTTTAATAATAATCTTAAGACAAAAACCAACATGATTCTATGTCAAAAAAATAGAATTCTTAACATCTGTCATCCCACGCTTGTGGAAAAAAATCTGAGAAAACTTTCATCACAGTTACTGGAGAATTCGTATCCAAAAACATTAATCAACAATCTGTTGTTTTCTACTCCAAGTTTAGACAATAATGAATTTGGTACTGAAACCAATTCTACAATTCTTCAAATTTCTGGAACAGCACCAAATTATCCCATCTGACACTACCTCATTAATCTACATGTCTCTACCTTATATTCGTGAACTGACCCCGAGGGTTTCCAAAATTTTACATCCTATTAATAACATACAAGTGGCGAACAAACATTTAAAATAAGTGGCAAGTATTTTCTCGAAGGTCAAGGATAAAATAGACAAGAACTTGTCAAATGTTGTTTACAGAATAAATTGTATTAATTGCGACTTACAATACATCGGGCAACCAAAAAGACATCTTAAGGATCGTGTCAGTGCACATAAAAGTGACGTTAGACTGAATAAAGTCACGTGTGCCGTAGCTGAATATTGCAAAACAGAGGAGCATACCTCCGATTTTAACAATGTTAAGATATTAGATGTTAGTGAACATAGCTTTAAGAGTCATTTTTTAGAAATGGCTCATAGTTTTCAGAACGGCAACTGCATGAATAGGTGAACTGATATACAAAATCTGAACATGATATATTGCAACTTTTGGTCCTTCTCTTCCCTTTAAGGTCACACATTTATTTTGATAAATTTCCTTTGGTGTTTGGTCAATAGAGTGTTTGTTGCTTTACGTTAATTCTTATCAATATATATATATATATATATATATATATATATATATATATATATATTCTTTTCTTGTTAGAACATATCAATTTTGTTAACTCGGAATCTGTGTTAGACTGAAGAAGGTACCGCTTGTTTGCAATTGTCATTGCCATTACATAACCTCATAAAAGGGGAAAAAAATTAATCACTAAAAATTTTCACATATTAGGTGTTACCTTTGGCACGTATGAATATTTCCGTTATTACATCTCCAAATTATTTGGTAAATCATTTTATACACTTTCATTTTTTAATTTCACAAAGTTAGCCATAGTAATTTCTTGAAGTTTTTCCACTTAGGCTGAAGAAGCTGCACAACCAAGGGCGAAACGTTCCTATGTACAAATAAATTTTGAACGAAATCAAATTCTGTTTTGTTGGAGCATACCCAAAATAAGAAATTTCCAAATGTATATATATATATATATATATATATATATATATATATATATATGTGTGTGTGTGTGTGTGGGTGTGTAAAACGCATAGTTTGAGACACCAAAATTTTATTACAGGAAAAGCTTCTAAATCACATTTTATTTATAGCGATATAGTTCAATTGTTATATAAACAATTTTTTCTATTAAAAAGTAACTTTCGGTTAACGAAGGCATTGTTTGAGCCCTCATTGAACTAACGTAGAGTTTGAGGACAGTCCCCAAAACATGCATTTTGCAAACTGGCGGTAGACGAAATGATAATTTGGGGACTCTCCCTAAAATATGCATTCTCTTAGTATAGTTTGGGGACAATTTCGGGTACAGTTGCTAGTGCATTATATCCAATCCGATTAAAATTTGCCTGCTCAATATGAAGCAAATATAAAAACAAATTTATTATTATTTCGTATTAAATTACTATTTTGTTTAAATTGTCGCTGTATAGATTAATTCTTATTATTAAGCGTTATCGAGGTGAAAAGCTCTGCAATGATACTACTAAATAGGAATGTGAGTCTTATAGTATCTATATGCCGAAAGGGTTTAAATTAATAGCATAATAATAAAAATTTACTGTTTATTTTCAAGGGGATAATGATAATGATACTAGGTACTCGATTTCTCACACTTAACAAAAATATCATAGAATTGTCAATATCTATTCAGTTGTATTTTACAGCGTCAAGACCTCACTAAATATAATTTTGGTGCTTATAGCGTCATCAACAATTTTATGCTTAAGCCGTTTCTTAAGAACATTTCCAATTTAACTTCAGACAGAACCCAAGGTTGTCACTCATCTATTTAATAAAATACCACAGCTATCTAAAAGAAAAAAAACATAGAGTTTCATTTTCTTCTTGGTTTCAATATCCTCATAAGAAATATTCTGGGGTGGTTAGGCCTAGAGACATGACCATGCAAACTACAAAAATTTTTGGAGTTATTTTTCCTTTGAAATTTGCAGACGAACCATTCAACATTTATTTTACTATAACATGGTGATTCGTTGGATTGCTACTATATTTGTCATCCTCATATCACCAAGAAAATGAAACATTCGGGTTTTTAGAAATTTGAAGCCACATTTGGTATTCATAGTATGTCTAAAAAGGAAAGGCCCTACTAGATTACATTTGTAACCTTCAATCTAGATAGCTATTTTAAAATAGGATTGATAACGAGATTACACAGTAAAATAAAAGTAAAATTAAAAATTGAAATAATCCCCCTACGCAAGAACCCCTAAAAAATAAAGAAATATGTAATAATGTACATATTAACCTCATTATGTACCCCTATTAATATAGCGAAGGAAATAAGTATAATTACTTAAATTATACATATGAACTGCAGTAATTCGGTATTGTTTCACTTTTATACGAGGCGTTCGCTAAGATTGTGGCTATGCTGATATATATTTTTAAACTCTGTTTTTAGGAGAAGATAAGGTTTAGTGAGAGATTGAAAAAATTGGATTACTCAGTCAATTTCTGTATGACTTATGTATACTAAATAATACCTAAAACGCACTATTGGGGTGTTATTGTGTTATTCGAAAATTTGTGTGACTTCTAGACACTGTTAAATATCAGAGGTGTCTGATGCCATAGCAGGATTTACTTGGAGAATAACTCTTGGCCACCCTTTATACTACCAAGAGCCAGAATGACTATGATGAACTCTGTTTGTCGTGCCAGTTATCGTCAGTTCAATTTTGAAAAGGTTAACTAACCACGGATAATCTGATTTTTCAATGAAACCCAATAATTCGATTAATTTAGTTTCATCCGATATTTTTATATATTTCTAACAGTTGCTTAAGAGTTCGAGAAATCATGATATTTTTTGATTATTGTGTGTTTTCTTATTATTCATGCAATACTTTTGGTCATGAAAGCCGTAGAGTTTAAATTCGCATGTTAACTAAAGTGGAAATTCACAACCTTTTCAAAGATATCAGATGTGTTCGTAATAATATTTCCCATCAGATGGCATGTGTAATTAGAATACTAAAAACTAGTGGCCCAAATATTGCAAATACATTTCAAAACGCTAATAACATTAAATAATTTGATAAAATTTTAAATATAATATTTTTAATCATTAGATGTCAGGTACTCTTTGTTTGTAAAATGTTTTGCGATTTGGGACTGGAAACTCCAAAAATCCTAAATTTAATTACTGAAAACACGACACATAATAAGGGACACATTTTTTGTAACAAAAGTAATATAACATCATTCACCATGACTATTTATTTCACTGATGGTAAGAACTAATTATTGGCTTTATATTACCATTTTATGCAGTTACTCAATTGGCTGTTTCTCATAATATATTTTTTTTCATTTTTGATACAAACAACAAGAAAAAAAATCATCATACAGTTCTTTTTTATAACACAAAAATTAGTCTTAATAAAATATCACGTTTGTACTCCTAATTAAAACATAAGTTGAAATAAATATAATGAAAATCCCATAGAAGGTAATTAACATGTTTTACTATGAAGACGATTTTATTAACATGTAAAAAATTGTACATGTTTTTAATATTTAATATTCATGCTTTTGTACCCTTTGAATTAACTGTATCCACTGTTTGGATTTATTTTTAAATAATGAAAGTGAATTTAACCCTTTAATCTTATCAGACAGAAAATTGAATATTTTAGGACCAAAAACATCTTTGAGCTAGAGTTTTTTCTGCTTTGGGTACTATGAAAATATTATTTAAATGATGAACTAAATCATCTCATTATACATACAAAGACAATTTTTACATACAACCAAGCAAAACTGATTCATTTACTTTTTGACTTTTTTCACCTAAAACTAATAAACTAAGCTATGGCTTAGTTTATAAAATAAATATGTTTTAAGTGAATTTTAACATTATGTATTTTAACCGTGACAAATCTTGCACTCCATCATTTAACCAAATTTCTTAAAATAGGGATACAACATTTCCTTTTACATATTAATGAATAGATTAAATATATGATTTAAGTAACAAATTCAAATAATAATGCAACAAATGCTAAATTATATTATATGTTTGCAACTTTTTTTAAGCTTAACTATTTAACGCACAATTATTAGGGATTTTAGAAAAAAAGTAAAAACATGTGTAATGCTTTTACCCTTTGATTCATATGATATAAGTCACACGAAACAAATTTATATATTAACTAAAACCCACAAAGCGAATATGTGACAATATGTTATTTCTAGTCGGCGATTAAAATCTCGAATAATTATTTTTGTATTGCACTTAAAGCTGAATTTAACATTTTAACAAATTGAAAATCTAGTCGTTTAAGGGAAAACTAGTCCACAGTGATTCTAAATTGAGAGCCGTGCTGTATTTAAAACTCCATTACTCTTTCCTAGGATAGTAAGCACAAGAAACAAATAACAAATAGATTAACTGTTAATCTGTTGGCTAGTTTTTCCTGAAGCTTCAAGATGTCGATTTTTATTTTACATTAATATGTAAAGTTCTGGTATTTGTGCGAAATACATAAATGATTATTCGATCTATCTATCACATGATAGTTCTTCACTAGAAACAATATATTGTCTTGCCTTCAATGGATTAAAAACTCTCGAAAAGATAGTATCATAATTTCTAAACTTCTAGATGAAGATATTCATTTTTCCTTAATAAAATCTAAAAAAGACATTCTGTTTTGTATTTAAATTAAAATGCTCTCTAGCATAAATCAGATTTTTAATTTTCTCTGTTTTAAAAAACTAATTAAATTATTGTTTTCTTGTAATACACAACTTTTTATGTTATGTAATGAAATATATTTGAACAAAACTAAATGGGTGTCCGCATCATAAATTTATACTATTAATAATTACATTTCTTTGGTTATTATAGTTTAATATAACAATTATAGGAGTAATTTCTTATGTAGAAAAAAATATTTTATGACTGCTTCGAATCTCTGAAATATATTAATCCTCAATGCCCAGCTGATCTTCTGCATACACAGCAACTATCCTTCAAAGTGACAAATTTCATTGTCGTATAGATAAGTTTAGGTATATTTTTTACACAACTTTATTGCACTAATTAATTATTAAAGAAGTCACACATCGCCTTCATAATAATATTCTTCAGGTCTATTCTAACAATTGTTTTGGTTTGTTAGTTCACCGAATCTTTAAACTGTTGGTATATAAAAAATGTGCCAATATTTCGGTCGTGTGTGTATTTGATCTCTGCTTCGTTATACCGACATTTCCGTGAAAGGCGATTGTTCGAAAATCGTCTACGGGCCACTGTGATAAAAAAACATTCGGCATTCCAGCCCATAATAAATACGAAATTTTTAGCATTAGATATTATGAAGTTGTATTATAAATGTTTGAATTTGAATGTTTGAAATTTAATAAATATTAGATTAATATGATACGTCCCTTTCTAATAGAATCGTGTAAGACAATTCATGGCAATTTATGAATTTCTTTGTGTTTTTTAATTGTTATTTTAGTCCTACAATTAAAATACAAACAATTACAGAACATTTCAAAATTGTATGAAAATAAACTTTTATGTACATGTTCTATGGGAATATCAAAACTTTGTTATTGAAATTGAAGGATATTTGTAATTTTACATTATTAATTAAAAGCTGTTGAATGGGACATCTTCTTTTCTTCTTGGGGATTATGAGCAAAGATTTGTTTATTTAATTCCGCCATATTGGCTATTGACTTTGAAATTGAATTGTAAGACTGTGTACCTAATTAAATTTTATATTGTGACTAAAGTAAATTGTCAATAAAAACAGTTGTTATTTTTCAAAGTTATCATTTATTACCTTACGACTTTATTTTTTATGTTAATGTTTATGTTGGACCTTTTTTTGAGCTTGGAACAGTGATATATTTTAGATATTTTACATTTCAGATATACTTTAAATTTAGAAGTAAGCATCAGAACCACATCAAAATTCTTTTTTTAACCGACTTCTAAAAAGGAGGAGGTTATCAATTCGTCGCGTATTTTTTCGCTTTTTTTTTGTATGTATGTTACCTGATTTCTTCTCCTGTGGTGCACCGTTTTGAACGAATATGGTCTTGTTTAATAGAGTATATATCCGGATTGGTGAAACTTCAAATTTTGGAAATGAATTCTATTGGTAAAGTGATAAAATTTGTGAATGAACACATGCGTGCATGGAAATCGACCAATATCCCTAATATTTTAGTCCATTTTTCGATAACTCCTTATGAATGTGTATAGATTTTTAACGTTTAATCTATTAAGGAAGATCCTTAGGTGATCTCATATACTTTTCTGCGACGTGCAACCTGCAGTTTTGCAGAAAATCGCAGAAAATTCCAAAATTCTTATTAAAAATTTCATCGAAATGACATAACGGACATTTCCTCATAAATATTTTAATTCCAACGTAATAGTGTGGTAATTTTAGGCACTGGAAGTTTTAGTTTCGAATTTGAAAATTTTCTATGTACATCTCAAGCATATAGGTAGTAAAGCAGTAGTATTTTAGTAGTAGTAGTAGTATTTTCGGTTCCGTAAATCAATGAATATCAAGCTCTTTTTGTTTGTATACCAGGCAAATACCTATTTAAATGCAAATTTTTCCATTTTGCGAAGACGGTGGTTTTGATTGTCACATTCTCCCGGCCTAATAGAAAATTCAGTGACAACACATGTCAAACTTTAAACTGCTATTTGATACGTTTATAGACAGGGTGTTTAGTTACAGCAAACAAAATCACAAAGTAAAGTGATAGAAGGAGTTGCATTTATATGAAGATTTGAAATATAGGACGAACTAGAATGATAGTGGTCCGTAGACAGCCGTATATACAGGATGGTTGGAATATAGGGTGGACTGGACGTTTGGTGGTATAAAAATGTTGGAAAAAAAGTGAAATTAAAATTATATAGGGTGATTAAAAAACTGTTATATGATGTGGACATAAGCAAATCATATACAGGATGGTTGAAATATATGCTGCAGTTGAAATATAATTTATTTATACAGTGTGATTAAAAAAATATTTCTTTTATAGCCCATAAGAAGTTGCATAAAGTGTGGAGAGGAATTAATGTTACACAGGGCGATAACATAAACTGTTAAAAAGGAAATAATTTATGGGGTAGCCCACAAGGAGTTATATACTATGGTTTAAATATAGGATGGATTTGACTCCATAAATATAGGATAGATTCTACTCCGTCCTATAGTTTACAGAAGGCAGCTAACAAATTTATGCTTGTCCGGGGGCAGTCGTATGTACAAACTGGTTGGCACATAGGTTGGAGTGGAATTATCTAGTTATACAGGGCTGTCAAAAAAAGTTGAAAAAAGGTTACATGGCGTAGTCCATAAGGCATAAATACATTTTGTTCGTAAAGATTTACCTGTCAATTTAAATGAGAAAGTATCATTGCGTAATGTTGAGGCTTTCGATATTACCTGGTTCTGTCTATTAAGGTTATACATACATAAAAAATAAAGAATGAAAACTACCTGAGTTCAAAAAATAAACTAAAAAGTTGAAAATAAGACATTTTTAAAAAATATATAACCGACTTCTATCTGTAACTAAAAAGCTAAAAATAATTATAACAAAATACAACTCTAACAAATAAATAACACATTCAATGTTGTAAGGTACCTACCCAGGAAAGTAAAAAATGTAAACATTAAAAGGTGCTCATTCTGTACAAATTAATTACCTACCAATCTAGTATATTTTTGAAGTCGGTGCCAAGCAACAATCAAGTTTGATGAATTAGTAGATAAGTAAGCAATGAACGATTTTAGATTTGCTTGGCACCGGCTTCAAAAATATACTAGATTGGTAGGTAATAAATTTGTACAGAATGAGCACCTTTTAATGTTTATATTTTTCACTTCCTGGGTAGGTACCTTACAACATTGAATGTGTTATTTATTTGCTAGAGTTGTATTTTGTTATAATTATTTTTAGCTTTTTAGTTACAGGTAGAAGTCGGTTATATATTTTTTAAAAATGTTTTATTAAAGAGCCATATGGAAATTTTCAAAATGTTCTGTTCACGACAGTATGGATGAATTTTTGCATAGTTTGTCCACTGTTAGTAATTAAGTCAAAATTCTTGTAGGGAACATTGATGCTTTAAAATCATTAACATTGTCACTAAAAAATGTAAAAACCAAATTTGATGTGTAAATGTGAAGTTATGAAGAGAGCGAATTTTGAAACAACTTTTTAGTTTAATTCTGTACCACTGTGTACAACAATTGAGTTGGATATTCCACGATAAAAAATATAATAAACAAAATTATTTGCTATCTCTGTAATTGTAAGGGTAGTTACAATGCATGTTAGCACAAAAGCTTAAAATAACAGTTAGAAATTTTGTACTTACTAGTTTTTTGATAGTGGACGTATCTAGATCTATCCTTACGAAAATATTTTCTGTTGTAAATATTCATATTCATAGAGTGCCGTATTGGGACTGCTGATATATTCAACTGTCTTGAACATAATTTCGAATGGAGTTTTTGAGATATGCCCTATAGCATTTTAGTAATGTGTAAAGTTTGAGTAACTTTTATGATTTAGGTTCAATAATATCTAATGTCGCATGAATTTGTTATGTGACGAATTTCATTTTATTTAACTCATAAACTAATGAGAAATATTAGAAATTTTAGGATATTTGATAAAGGTATAATATTGTATGTAAGGGTTTACAAAGTTTGTCCGAAATTGATCATTTCTTATTTCAAATAATTTTTGGAAACTTAGTCTATGGCTGAGTTGAAAAGTGAAAAACAGAATGAAATATTATTTTAAACTTGCAGTATATTCGAAAATGGCGATATGCATTAAAATATATATTAGCTTCTTCCGAGGTGACTTTATTTTTGAGAGAAATATTTTCTTGGGGGGAAGGAATATTTTCATAGTTGTTATCACCAATATCAGACGATATCCGAATTCTTTCTTCTTCATTTTCGCTTACTCTTTTCTCCTCAAGGGTCGTTTTATGTACATGTTCTATATAAAATTTTATTGTGGTCAGTGGATTTGTCCGTTTATTATTAAAAATAACTTCCTGCTTATATATATTTTTCTCAAGTTGTAAAATAAAAGAATTTTATAAATTTTTTAAAATATTGTAATAAGATATCCGGTGCGTTAGTCAACGATAGCCTAAAATCTCTAAGCCAATAAGACAATTTAGAACGTTATGAAACTTAAAGGGTTAAGTTTTGATTTAGGATATTGAGAAACAAAACATGTTCATGTATTGTGCGAAACTGTCCACGGAAAAATAATAATCAATGAT
The DNA here is from genome assembly GCA_034190945.1 of Octodonta nipae. Classification (NCBI taxonomy): domain Eukaryota; kingdom Metazoa; phylum Arthropoda; class Insecta; order Coleoptera; family Chrysomelidae; genus Octodonta; species Octodonta nipae. The sequence continues at coordinate 91,236,721 of CM067217.1, read as the reverse complement.
TGTCTGAACTGTAAATATACGAACCCAGATAAGAAACGTCCATCTCTATGTAGATGAACAAACACGCTAAAATGGACCACCACTGGACTTCAGGTAATAAGGTGTAATATGAGCACTTGCTATACAGCAAAGTAACACAGTACAAAAGTCCACATCAAGTTAAAAATAAAAAAATATAGTGTTTAAAATATGTAAAGAACATCAGCTATAACAAAAGAAATGTAAGTGAAAAACGCTTAAATGTTCTTACAGGACATTTTCCATACGAAATGAAATCATAGTTTTCGAAAATCAACCAGAAAAACAGTCATGGCTCAGAAGTAAACATAAAAAACTAATTAAACAACTGAAGAAGGAAGAGAGGAATTGCAGAAATACAAATAAAATGAATGGTAAACTTATTATTGTGTAGTAAAATAAAATTTAAAATTCTTAACAAAATAAGTCAACAAAACTCAATGAAGGAAAGAAAAATAGTAAACCAGTAACCGCAATTGTTATAGAAAAGATTAGCAAAGAACAGAGTTGAATTTTAACAGAAATATGTGATCTTCAATGTATTTTTTTCAAAGTGGACAACACTAACATATCTGAGAAACGCTACAACAGAAAACCGATATAAAATCTTGAAAATATATATGAGAAAGCTACCGTCATATATCTGCACGGAAATCCCAATTCTATTAAAAAAAATTAAAAAATCAGGTGTAACACTAAAAGACAAATGAGACACAATAAAGCTTTAGAAGATCATCTAAAAAGTCACATTGGCTAGATAATAAAGTAATTTCTTATAACTATTTCAAATTTATGGTGCATACAAATATGTGAGGTTTACATTATTTTAACCAATTTATCCCAATATTATAAGATTTATAGTGTTGTTTTATATAAAATAACGGTTAACAAAATCATATTATATTATTATATTATATTTTTGATTATAATTTTCTGAGGACAAGTATATTTAAATTCCCTTCTCTATACAGAAAAGGTCAAACGGGGATTGTTTTAGAGGAAATTTAGTGCATTTGAAATCTGGCTTCGGATCAATCATTTGGTTTTGATAATAATCGGCAAAACCCGAAAATGTTTTTCTTCAGTAAACCCGAACCGGTTAATTTGACAGCTGTCAAGATGTGACACTTTTTTAAGACGAATAAAATGACATGTATCACATATCTCAAAGGTCTTTTGTTATCTCGCAAAACTGCCTCAACTTTTTTATATGTCTCACAAGTGCATACAAAATTTTAGTTTGATCGAAATATCACACTTCATAAAGTTAGGCCTTATTTTTTTAAGAAGGCCATGACTTGTTTGTATCAAAATAACATTAAAGAATTGTAGTCAAACAAATATGGTCTTATAAGTCTGAAAATATTCATAATTTTATAATGGGTACCCAATTAAAAAACCTAAGTAAGATGAAATTACCAATGAGGCAACACCAAACGTTACTTCTAACTTTGGTCTATAAACATCTCTCTGCCACTTCGTGGGGGTTTTCAACATCCCAATTATGAGTATTGTGCTTATTAATATTCTATAATTCGTAAACCCACTCTCATCGTATTACAAGATATGATTTACAAAATCCGAATTTTTATTACTTAAGGAAACTATCTTTTAAGACAAATGAAATGCATTTGTCTTGAAAATTAGTTTCCTTACGTTGTTGATCTATTATGGGTTATTGGTACTTATTCTTTCTTAACACTCTCTGTATTGTTTATTGTGACACACGAGATCCCCTTTCAACAGATCTTACCAATGTACTAGAGTTTTCGTTGACAACTTGTAAAATGTTTCTATCGCCATTTTTATTTTCAATATTGTATCGCCTTCTATAACACATCTGACTGATGTTAAAAAATTCAAAGTGTGAAAGTTGTTTTTTAGTAAGTAATACATTTCTCTCTGATTAAAATCATAAATATGAAACACAAATTATCGAAACCTGTTAAAAATGGCCGGTATTCTCTATTCAAATGAAAAACTGTTTGACATTTAGCGCTGTACTTACATTAAATACAAACACCGACATTACCTCAGCAAGGTATTTAGAAATGTATCCTGAACGACGACAGCCTCATAAAGCCCAATTCAAAAAAATCCTAGTTAATTTAATTAATCTTATGAACAATCTAGAAGCCGAAACAATATTGAAAAAGAAAATCGAAACAGAAGTATTTTACGACCTGTCAACGAAAGCCTAATGCCTAGGTAAGAACTGTTGAACGGCAATTTCGTGTGCCAAAATCAACGGTAAAGAGAGTGATAAAAAAGAATAAGTACCATCCATACAAACCCAAAATAGTTCAAGGATTTAAGGAAACTGATTTTCCAAGACGAATGCGTTTCTATGAGTGGTATATTAGAAAGAGTAATGAATATCTCATTTATGTAAATTATATCTTGTGGTCCTATTAGAGTTGATTTACGAATTGTGAAGCTTGTAATAAGCACAATATGTACTTATCAATGTGATATGGAAAACCCTCACGAATTGGCAAAGAGATGTGTACAGACTAGATTTGGAAGTAACTTTTGGTGTGGGATCGTTGGTAATTTAATCTAACTTACCTGAGACACAGAATTTCAGATACATTTATAAATAGTATTGCCGGAAATACACTTGCGAAGTTGTACGAAAAACAGTCACCAATCGTCAAAATTGTCCCTATGTAAATGGACGCCAATTTGCAATTCTCTAAATTAATACCTAGTTACGAAGCAGTTAAGAACTTAATTAGATTTTAAACTATTGCGTAATGGGGCTATTTTTTATAAATCCTGATTTGTTGAGAAGTCGTTGTTTAGGTTCATATTCTAATGAAAATAAGACATATTACTTATTAATCTTGTTTGAGACAAATAAATCATTTTCTCCTTAGTTACGTTCATATTTTATTTGCAAATTCAATGCGTAAATACATTATTTTCTTATTAATGTTACTTTGCGACAAATAAAGCAACTTAGAAAAATTAAGGCCTAACTTTACGGAGTGTGATATTTTGTTGACACTCAAATCTTTTATGCACTTGTGGTGTATTACTAGACTGGAAATTTTAAGCCCATTTTAAAAATTAAAAAATCTAATATAGAGGACATAAGAAAAATGGAAAGTTTGCGGAATGACAAAAGTCTATTGAGACATGTGACAAATGCCATTTTATTCGATTAATAAAATGTATTCAAATAATGACACATCTTGACAGCGATCAAATTAATCGTTTCAGATTTACCGGCAAAAAACGAAATCTGCTATTGCCGGTTAGTTCCAAAACCAATTGACCGATTGTAAATCTGAAGCCAAGTATAGAATGCACTAGGTTTTCTCTAAAACGTTTCCTATTTAACCTTTGCTGTAAGTATAATAGGAGTCAAGATCCATGTATAGAGACACACAAATCCTAGATGTCGGTCTTTACATCTCGCGTCTTCAAATTTATGTATCAAATACATAAAGAAGTGTTCGAGAGGACATTCAATTGTGGGAAGCGCAACTGATGAAGGTTCCCTAACCAGAAACATTATATATTATATATATTGTCTTGCGTACAAAAGAATGACACCTCGAAGAGAGTATTCAATATCTCTAACAGGTGAAGTTAACCTGAAAATTTCATCGTGACATTCTAACCTAGGAATTACGGGTAACAGCAATTACATGGGACGGCTCCAGATTCGGAACCTCTATGTGCTGTTTCCCCGAAAATCCTAGATGTCGGTCTTTACATCTCTCGTCTTCAAATGTAAACATATTTAAATCAACGTGTGAAACCAAATGTTAACCCTTCAATTAATAGACCAACAAAATTTCGAAATTACACTAAAATTAAATTCAAGTTAATTAAGTTCAAATTAACAGAAATTTTACGGAATTCTTCCGACTTATACATACAAGTTTACGGAAAATGTTATATACATATATATTAATATTATGGAGCACCACACATCCTCAAAATAATATTTTATTACATTCAACTAAGAGTACTACTAAATTTTTTTAGTTGAAGAAGTTCATTATGCAAACATTTCAAATTATGTCACTGAAAAGCTTCCTATTTAAGAACAATAATAGCTTTGAAAATTTCTTTAGCTATTCTGCCATATGTTTGAAAAGAAAATTACAGCAAAACCGAGTTTTGGTACTGGTTCATGCAATTCCTCTACCCAACATAGAATATCCACTAACGTGAATCATACATCACAATATCGTTACTTAACGATTTTACAGTTAGAATTGTTAATCAACATACGCATAGGTGAAAATCAGCTGTCTACAAGATCATACTTATTCTCAGTTATAAGAAATGGATTGTAAAAATTTAATTATTCTTGTGAAATTAAGTATATCATATATGATTTACACAATCATTCACCAAAATTGAAATATACTTTTCGTCATGGGTACCCACAAAACTACTCATTCCATTCGCTTAATATTGGAAGAGTTTAGGTCCTACAAACGAAATGTTTAAGAATATATATCTATATATATAAAAGAAAGTCGTGTTAGTTACTTCGCTTATAACTCAAGAAAGGCTGAACCGATTTAGCTGAAAATTGGCAGGGAGGTAGTTTAGAGCCAGGAGAAGGACATAGGTTACTTTTTATCCCGACTAACCAAAAAAGGAGGGTAATGTTTTTAGTGTATCTATCGCGGGTAATCAACAACTGTCAAATCGATTGGTTTCAATCACTCCAAATCATTCGGAAATCCGAAAAGCTAAGCATCGTCGGGCGCGGTTAGTACTTGGATGGGTGGCCGCTTGGAAACACGGCCTGTCGTTGCCTTTTTTACTGTTGCCGGGTTAGTTACACCATTTATATCTTAAGAACGGCTGGACCAATTTTAATGATCTCTGATTTGTTGGATTCGAATAGCAGAATCTATATAAATAAAACAACGTCGGGTTAGTTACACCATTTATAACTCAGAAACGGCTGGACAGATTTTGATGAAAGTTGGTATAAACTGCCGGGAGTCCGCGAAGTAGTACTTTACAAAACCATAAGCATGACAGCATATATATATATATATATATATATATATATATATATATATATATATATATAAAAGAAAGTCGTGTTAGTTACTTCACTTATAACTCAAGAAAGGCTGAAAATTGGCAGTAGTTTAGAGCCAGGAGAAGGACATAGGTTACTTTTTATCAAGTTCGACAGCATTCCCGTGTGACTTGACATGTAACGTCAATCACTATAAAACGTGGTATAACAAAAAAGAATCAGACTTGGAATAAAAAAATTGACGTATAATGACAGCTATGTAATGACGTATGGATGACAATTTGATATTTGTAAGAAATCAATAATAAAACTATTTCTATTATTATTGCCCATTCGTATAAACAGTGAAGTGAACTATAAAACTCGGTATGGTTGAAAATTTTAAGTTTTTAGGTGAAGTGAAGTTTAATTAATAATGCCGCGACCAAGACGATCGAATCTTTCCCGACAAAGCCGTAATGCAAGAAGAATACGAAATACTGCAAATGAAGGGACTGAAGATTTTCATGAAATTTTTTGTAGATGTTTGCGTGGGTCCCTGGATGGTTTAGATTCACAGTTAAACCCGGTAGATGACACTAAGAACGGGTTCTAGAAATTCCTTTTACTTTTGACATTTTTTTTCGCACATTAATATCGAGTTTATCAAATTCTAATATCAATAAAACATTTGCTGAACCCGGTAATAGCCTCAAGCCACATTTGGACAGAACAGCGTCTGTCGGGTCCGCTAGTATAATATAATTTTACGGAACACACCTACATCATATGACAATAGTACCGAATTCAGATCTCAAATCTTAGTAAAATTTTCAAACTTTATAAATATAACATGTTACAGCATCAAACTTCATATATCCCCCTAAACTATTTACACCACCCCAAACGTAGGTAAGGTTTAATTGATCAATTGGTTGAAATTACCAGGCTAGTGTTTTTAAGAAAGTTCCAAATTTTGACACCCAATAATCGAACCAAATTTTAATCAACTTGTTAAGCCAAAGTTTAATTATTCTTTAATGGAGTAATAAAATTTCAAAAATACAATAAAAACACCACTTTAGCATTGCCAAATCTGCTGATAAATTGTTCAATTAAGACCTATTTACAGAACTTTCCCAAGGAGAAACTGTTCCGACCCCACATAAAAATAATCTGGAATATTTCACAATAAGTTTGTTAAACTTTACCAAGCTCCACAAAACCCTGAAAATAGTTATCTAAAATATAACGTTTATTTAAGAATACCACCAGATTTTTGATTTGAAGAATTCCTGTAGCCTGCATAGAATATAGAAAAACGTGAGTGATACATGCTCAAATTACACGTCTAAGATTTTACAGTTTAAATCATTAATCAATATAACCTAGAGCAACATACTTATTATCAGTTTAAAGAAATGAATTGTAAAAATGTAATTCTTCTTGTGAAATTAAACATATCTTATATGATTTCCACAATCATCGGCAAAAAATCAAATAGAATTCTACATAGGTACCCACAAAAATACTTTATTTCCCTTGTATTCAAAGAATTTAGATTCTGTAAACGACATTTTTAAGAATTCCGTAAAACCATTTATTTACTGTACACTATTTGTGAACATATTACCAAATTCAAATCTCAACCCTTAGTAATATTTTCAATCTTTATAGATACATGTGCAATTTAGATAGATAATAGTCAGTTGTTACAGCTTCAAACTTCATATATCCCCACTAAACTGCACCACACACAATCTTAGGTAACGTTTAATTAATCAATTAATTCAAATTACAAAGCCAATGTTTTATAGAAAATCCTGATTTTTAATCAACCGATGAAACATAAGTTTAATTTTATTCTACCTAAATAAACTAACACATTTTCAAAACTACATTACTTCAACATTTCCAAGTCTACCGATAAATGCTCAGTTAAGACCTAGTTACCGTTTTTTTTCAATAATTTCAATTAAGAACACCACTATATTTTTTATTTAAAGAATTTTGTCAATCAAATATTTCATGTACCGCCCTGTTGAATAACAACCATTTGATGCAAAAATGCAACAAATTTCTTTTTTCAATTTTGATATATGTTTCACATGAAAATACTGCAAAACCGGAAACTCCCATATTGATTATAAAGGTTCAAGTAATTCCTCTACTCAGCGTATGATATTGAATAACGTGAAAGGAACATCCTTATATTGCTAGCAATCGATTTTACCGTTTAAAGTATTAATCAGCTTCGAAAGTGAAATATTTCTATGAATTAATATACCAACACTTAAAAACTGCCATCGGTAGTTCTTACACTCAGCCGAAATAAATGTATTCCAAGAATTTAATTCTTCCTATGACTACCGACAAGTTATACGTATGGTTTCCAATATCAACCACTGAATGAATTAATTTAAGTTTAATACATTTTTTAACAGTTCCGAAAATCTATAAATTTACAGTATGCCACCCATTACATGTGTCAATAATACCCAATCCACATCTTAACCATTAGCCGAGTATCAAACTCCGTAGGAATAATTATTATTATTAAATGTGCAACTCAGACCGATAAGTCATGTCTTAAAACTCCAAACTTCATATATTGCCACTAAATAATTTCTCTACTTTAGTCTTACATATTTATTTAATCGAAAACACAAATGAAATTATACTATATATACTCTTGGATCATTTAAAGATAATATCCTAAATAAATATGTCACCAACAAGAACTATACAAAAACAATATAAAAACTTCAAAGCATAAGCGACTACTATTACGTTGTTTCTATGTATAACAAATGTCTGCTGGATGGCTTATTTACTTTTTCGTTTTTACGTTTTCAAACTCATGCAATGTAAAAAAATGACTGTCTGAAACGATGCTGTAGACACAAATCCTATATATAAACTCATTTATATATAAATCTTTCAACATAATTTGGGGACAGTTTATATATCGCAATATACCCAAAATGTGTACCATAACATCATCTATTGGATTCTATAGAAATTCACTTTGGGCTCAAAATATGCTGTAGATATAAATTTCAAAATGTCGCCAAAGCATGCCTTTTACACAAACATAGTTTGGGACCAGTCCTCGAAGCATGCAGATGTCCCCAATGTATGCCTTGCCTAAAAAAAGTGTTTCCATAGTATGCGTCCTGCATATATATATATATATATATATATATATATATATATATATATTTGTTTTTAAGTTCTCGCGGGCACTAAATGTATTAGATGGTTTCCGGGAATTCATCCGCGTAGTTGATAACTGATCCCTGCCGGGATCAATGGTAAAATGACGACGTTTCGGCAGAGTCACATCTGCCCTCTTCAGGTCGGTTCGCATAATTCTCGTAGCCTTCTGCTTTCGCTTCTAGTTACTCGAATACTAATATATATATATATATATATATATATATATATATACTCAGGAATAACGGCTGGTTGTTCGATATAGGTTGAATAATTAACGGGATTCAGCCTGAAGGTGGGCGAATTAAAACTACGTGTTAACTTTTTGTTCTCTAATGAAGAGCTTTCGAAGAGTTTCTCTTCTTCATCAGTTCAATACTAGGATGTTTTGGTTAAATTATTATATGTTTTACAAAATGTGATAAAAACACTTACAAAACTTGAGGTTAAATATAAAGCAATCAAATATAAAACAGTATAAAAGAATCCTCCACTCAAATGTACGAAAAAGCTTGATATGGATGACAGAATTTAAATTGAAGTCAAAGAGTTATAGATATACTTCAAAATATCATGGCAATGGTATAAGTTGAATGAAATTGCCAAATAATATAAATTTTATATAGGATATTTCAAAAAAATATATTTCTTTAGAAAATAGATATTTAATTTAATGATTAATTCCTGGAGATATTCTATCATCCATCGCTAACAAATTAGAATAAATAACATTAAAATTCGAAATACCTGTTTTTTTGTTTATACAATTAGACTGATTGTTAATACAAACCATTTCTAGAAAATTACGTTTAAAACGATTTTTCTGCTATATGATCATTGGATATGCAATGACTGGCCAACGCACAACTTTCTTTGCAGAGTCTAATGTCGCTTTTATGTGACACAATTCTATCTTTTAATAGAAGTTTGTCCCACATAAGAAGCTGGACAGTTCTTACAATTAATGCGATAAACAACATTAGATTTTAATTTGTCTGGAGTTCTGTCTTTAACCTTGCTAAACAAACTATTGACAGTTTTAATAGATTTATGTGATTCATTTATACTAGGATATTTCTTAAATATGTTAATTATTAGATGAAATGTCTTTAATATAAGGTAGAGAAACAAATTTAGGTGTGGGGTTATTATTAATATTATTGTTATTTTTAAGTTCATTAGGATCACAATCGAATGGAGTGCTAAAAATTATTTTGTTTAATAAGTAATGAGGATAAGGAATTTTCGAGAAAGAGTTTGAATAAATTTTTTAAGTTTTTGTCTCTTAATATTGGATGGCAAATCTTACATATTCTATTTTTCATTCCTTTCAGTAGATTAATTTTCATTTTGATAGGATTATTTGAATGAAAATTTCTGCCACTACTGGTTGGTTTTTGAAACCAATCTAATTTCAATATATTGCCGTTGCTCCTAATCACTTTCGTGTCTAAGAAGGGAACGCTACAATGAATTTTTTTTTTCTATTGGGAACTGTAAGTTATAATTAAAATTATTAAAAGTTGTTAGCAGTTCGTCACTTTTGTCAAATGGGAGACAACATATAATGTCATCAACATATTTCTAAAGAAAGAATACATCAAAAGTAAGTTCAGAGAGGCAAGACTCTATAAGATCATCCATTACGTATTGTGAAATGATTGGGGATAATTTTGAGCCCATAGGTGTTCCTAAAATTTGTTTATAATACTTATTATTAAAAGAAAAAACCGTAGTGTCAAATACAAATTCAATAAGTTTAACGAAATTTTGTTTTTTAATTTTAGTATGTTCTGAAATTAAATGCCAGTGTTTGTCAATACTAAGTTTAACAAGATCAAAAGAAATGTTTGTCAACAGTGAAATGACGTCTAAGCTAACTATGATATAATTACTAGGAATCTGATAATCATTGTATACACTTGCAAATGTGAAAGAGTCTTCAACGTAATGCGTTATTTTTATTATATAAAAGTGTTATTATATCGAGCAACAAGCTAGCAATTCCCGAGTTAGGTGAATCTATTGATGCTACAATCGGACGAAGTGATAATATAGGAATGTGAATTTTTGGCAACGCGTAAAACTTAGAACAAATACCATTATAAACAGAATACTTTTTGGACATTATGTCGTCTATTTCTTTACTTTTTTTAAGTTCTGAAATCAATCTTGAGGCTTTCTGTTGTATTGTAGATGTGGGGTCTTTATTAATGATTTTATAGTAATTGGTAGTGGTAGTTCATTTGCTAAGGTAACATAATTATCTTTAGATATCGCTGTTGTAATATTTCCTTTATCAGACTTTAAAATTAAAATGTCAGGGTTTTCTTTTAAGAATTTATTGGTTTTATTAAACCAACTATTGAGATAAAATGGTACCTAATCGTTTTGTCTTTGCTTATATATATATATATATATATATATATATATATATATATATATATATACATATATATATATATATACATATTTATATATAAATTTAACTGTAGTATAAAGTGAGGAGCTACTGTAGAGCAGATGATGTGAGAACCGGCAGAAGGAATAAAAATTAAGGGAATTTTTTTATCCAACAAATATATATATATATATATATATATACATACATACATATATATATATATATATATATATATATATATATATATATATATATATATATGTATATATGTATGGATGACCTAAGAGAATTGAGAGATATGATAGTCCTACTGTCCTCGAAGTTGATATCCCTGTTTGGATATGGTGATGAGCGAGAGCTGAAGTCGGATCTTTTTTACGAACTGACAGAGAGTGTTCACAGAGGCACTCTATCAACTTCGAGGACAGTAGGACTATCATATCTCTCAATTCTCTTAGGGCATCCACTATTCGCGAAGCCATCGAAATAGAGAAAAGACCTCTCTGTCTAAATAGACGCGATGACAGCACTCGCCTTTCCACAGCTTGGACCTCCGTAATTGCCAGATTAAACAAAGACACGCCCACCAATACCCAACCAATCACAACACAGCCTCATCACGTGACATCTTCTTCTAACCCAGCGCTAACTATAGTAGTGGAAAAAATTAAAGGATCAAAAAATAATTCCAAATTATTTGACATTTTTCAATTAGCTGTATTTCCCTTGAAAATGGCCGCCCTGGAGTTAAAAAAAGGATTTTAAAGCTTGAAGTTTCTAGTTTTGAGATCTTATGAGAAAAAAAAATTTCAAGCAACGTGTACCGCTCAATCCTAACGAATACCATAACAAAAAAATTCAATTTTTTTTTGGTTTTCTTTTTTGGTGTACGAACTTGATTTTTTTTCTTTTCAATCAACCACTACATGGATAGAATAATTTGTTCATTCAGCTTTAAATTTCTGTTTTGCAAAGTTCAATACGACCACTTCTCGCTGAGATATCGAACTTTAAGTAAAAAAGGGTCTTTTTGTCTTTAACCATCAATACCTCAGCAACCCCCGATCGCACATGAAAATTAAGTAAGGTGTTGTAATCTTGAATAAATTTCCCACAGAAATCAGCTACGGTTTTTTGAAAGTTTTTATTTTTTTTATTCTTTACATTAATTTGAAAAATCTAGGTAAAAAGCACGTTTGATGGCTTTTGGGATCACCAGCCGCTAAATTGAAAATATCGAGAAAACCAGTAATGTTAAGTGTGCCTTTTACAGTCTTAGCGACAACTGGTCGTATTGAACTTTTCAAAAAAACAATTTAAAGCTGAATAAACAACTTATCCGATAAATAGAGCGATTTATTTCGAAAAAATTTTACATGTTCATAGACCAAGAAAGAACATAGAAAAAATTTTGAAAAAAAATTCTTATGGTATTCGTTAGGATTGAGCGATACACGTTTGCTTGAAAAAAAATTTCATCATCAGGTCTGAAAACCAGAAACTTCAAGCTTTAAAATACTTTTTTTTAAAGTCCGGTACGACCATTTTCAGGCGAAAACCAGACACTTGAATAACGTCAAAAAATTTGGAATTATTTTTTGATCCTTTAATTTTTTCCACTAGTGTATAAATAAAAGAAGCAGAGCAGACTCAAATTCAGTTCAGTTACCTAGTGACTCTTGGGGAGTAGGCAGATTGAGGCCCCGAGTTCGATCTAGACTCTGAAACTCTTTTTCACTTTTGTCTCTTGATAATGGCTCCAAAGCAGCAGTCGAAACGTCGAGTATTCAATAAATTCAGACGCGGTTCTCACCCGGAACCTAGCTTAGTTCATAATAATGACCGCGGAAGCCTCTCAGAACATATATGTATATATATATATATATATATATATATATATATATATATATATTTATTATATAATATATATATGACGAAAACTTTTAGGTTAGGAAGTGCAATCTCACCAAAAACTGAGAGGTCTTGCATATTTAAAAATTATTTGGAATACCTATATTTGATTAATATCTCATACTTTTGTTATGTCAATAGATTTTATAATATAATATGACTCCTTCAGTAGATAAACAAGGTTACTTCAACGCCACGACTAGGTCGAGAACGGCCAGAAAGATGCGGCGCGCACAGGTAGTGGCGGTTTGAATAAAATGGCGCCATCATGCTGCGGTCGTGGTAAACAAATAGAAAAAAGCTAATTGCCTTGGTAGGGTTTCGAGACCGGAACCGCCGCATGTGTGTTGTCGTTTCCAATATATGTGCAATCAAGCCAGTTGAATAATGTTGTCTTTTGGATGATGGCTATGTGAGGGTTGACTCGTGTTGTTCGTTTCCGCAATATGCGCTAGCAAGTCATTTGAATAAGGTTGTGTTTTAGATGGTGGCTATCTGAGTGCTGTTTATATGAATGTTATTTGATGTAAAAATTCGGGAAATTGAATCTCGGAAATAAAAGTCGGGATATTAGACGTCGGGATATGGGATCTAGGAATAAAAATATTTGGTGCATATATCAATATGTTGGTCTGCATAGTTTGCATCAAGTCGAGCGTAAATTTTGGGACTTGTAAAATTTTTGTGAAATTAATATAGAGAACCTAATGTTTGGAATATAAATAGTAAATACTATATGAAAGACAATTTTCAAAATTTATTTTGCGCTGAAAGTCTTTGAAATAATTATAGTATCTATATATTTTATGTCGACTAGAAATAAAAAACCGAATAAAACAAGCACAGTGTTTAACTACATTTATTTTGAATACAAAACTTTATGAATTTTAAGAACATCAGGTATTGATAAAGTTATACATGACATAGGTTTGGTCGTTTTCGATACAGAAAGGTAGCCATCATTGAACCACATTCCAAAAGATATATAAAAATCTGTTAATGGTTCTTGTTCATCCCACAGGCTTTCAGGATCATCCTTTCCCATTTCAGGATCATTGTCAAATCGATAAGCATACTCCAAGTACGTCTTGAAAACTTTAAAGCTCTCGGGAGCTAGATCAATAGTTGCTTTCGGAAATTTGAGAGTAACATGATTTTCCGTAATATTAATTGATAAAACGTCAGGTACTTCATAGAAACCAACGAGGGATTAAGTTTTCCAGTTAAATCTTTGGGCTGTATTCTACGAGTTGCTAGCGAATGATCATCAAATTTAAAACGCTTGGTGTCAGTCATTAATTTTTCTAAATTCATAGCTACCGTTTGCTTTGAGTGAACAATTGAAACTGAACTCGATATGCAAAGTTTGATTGTAAATAATATATAAAAGATATTTTTCACTACCATAGATCTTTGTAGAATATCACTAAAAAATACTCATTACCGATATTTTAGAAAAGTTGACAGAAAATGTTCTTTGAGCAACACGTGCAGATATAAATATGTCACCTAAACTTAAGATCTACAAATAATAATCAACTACCTGGAACAGGAAGTTATATTTAATTGTTTTATTACTGAAATAATCGTTTTAGAAGAACTGATATTCCTGAGATCGGAATTTTTATTTTAAATCATCTATTCCCAACCATCCAAATTTACTAAATGAAAATCAACAATATGTAATTAGTTCATTAACACAACGATAATTCTGTCGACCTCGAACTCAAGAATATATCGCAAGTCAGTAATATACATAATTAACGAATCAATTTCAGAACCTTATTTGGTAAATACAAAACAAATATATTGGTCTCGGAGACTAAAAAATACGATTGCCACTAATTAGTTAAATATCCCAGCGTCATTACGAAACATTTTCGGAACGACGAAAACAAGATAGCGCCGGGCGCCCGACCGAATGACCCTGAGAAAGCGATTAGCAGTATTTAATTATATATTACCATAACATTTTAACGCATATTTCGAAACTTCGTAAAGAAGATAAGAAATGTTGTTTTGAAGACAAACAAAATATCTAAAAAAGTAGAATATCTAATTAACGACCGACCCGGTTACTGTGGTGAAATAAATAAGCGAGATTTAGGAAATTAGTATTACTCTTTATCAAGTGTTCGAAGATACAAGTACAGTTTCTTAGTGGGTGTATTTTATAAAATATGTAAGTATTTATTTAACATTATATCTTTGGAGTTTTCTACTTTCATTTGAATTAATAAAATTAAACCTAGCATTTTTGAATTCTTAATTTTTAATATGAAATGTAAATTATATCATCAAATTTTGCACCTTTTTTAAATTGAATGTCCGAGTGATCCTATTGAATATAATACGCACATTTTTTAGGTGTCTTAAGCGTCCTTTTGAAAGTAGAAAATACTTTCATTTGAAGTAATTGTATATATATATAATTAATCCTAACATTTTTGAATTCTTAATTTATTTATTAAATGTTAAAATAGCTTTATGAAATGTGAAAATATATTTCTCAAATAAAATTAGAAATGTGAAAATATATTTCTCATATCCATGTATTTTTAATTGCAGATTTAATCTACTCTTCCTACAATAACCTTATAGTTGATCTTTCGCAACTAGTTAAGTAGTTGAGGCATCTTTAGAGCGCACAGCATTCTATTGCAGTACTAGTAAATTTTAGACCGATTTCTAAACTAAAAGGTGAGTTTCACAAATGATTTTATAAATAAACAAATATTAGGTTGTGTGTATTTGTTATAGAAATGGATTTCCTATCTAAAATTAATGCCGTGTCCCCCGTAGAAGCTGTGAACAAGCCGAGCATCAAAATTCAAGTCCTGCAGCCAGGGAAAAAATACCTAATAATTTCTGCCAAACTGGTCAAGCCGAAATTTGGGGAAACGATCTTGATAGAGCTAGAGGATCACGTGGCCTTTTTGCCAAAACGGGTCACGGACACGTATAAGCCCTATCTAGCCCAATTATCTCAGGGGAAATTATATATTAATTTCATCGGACTGCAGAAGCTTGGAGGTAGACTTCATCCCAGGGTGCTATTCGAAATTAGCCAAGAGGGTTAGTGCGAGATTATTAGTTGTAAGTAGTTAGTTAAATATTTGTATAATATTTTTATATTGTGAGGGTGATCAAAATGAATTCTGAGCAAATAGTCCAAATTAGCGATAAAATTGTTAAAAAATTTAGATGTGCAGCAAATTTTGATTTTCATTGAAAACAAACCGTGTTCTCCAGAGCAAATTTCACATTGGTTAAAATTAAGTAAAAAACAACTGATTTTATGCAACAGAACTATTAAAAATTGCAATTTAAATATTAGTACTTTGAATAAATTACAAACACACTTAGCTCACATTAAAAGATTTAGAAATCAGCTTAAACTTTATTCAAACCGCAAACAGGGGGCTGGGGCCAATAATATACACAATAAACGGAGTAGTCGTGTAAAATGGGAAAATTTAGAGTCTGCTTTTTCATCCAGAATTAGAACCGGGGTAATTATTAATATTGAACATATTGATATTTTACGCTTTTTGGAAGATGCGTTTTTCCTATTTAAGTCTAGGATTAATAATGCTTTAAAAGCAATGCGTATCATTAAAGTTAATGCTATATTCTGCGGAGAATTCATAAAGAAATCAGGTATGTCTGAAGTGATAGATTATAAATTTTTTAACACGAAAAACGCAAATATTGATAGTGGGATAAATTTACAGGAGTGGTTTTTCACAAATGTTCAAGGACAGATTTTAAGAAAATTAGAGGAATTTTCAGAGAAAATGTCGGGATGCGCATTATATAAAATTTTAAACTTAGAAATCAACATAAATAAGGTTGAAATGGGTAACGGGGCCTCCTCTTTTATAAAACTCCCTGAAGAAATTGTAAAAAAACATGCCGTAGTTAACATCAAAAATTATGCTGACAATTTGTGCTTTGCCTGGAGTATTGTTGCTCATTTGCATCCAATTGGCTATAGACACCACCCTGATCGAACATCATCTTATCCTCATACATCAGCGGTACTAAATTTAACAGATTTGACATTTCCTATGACTTTGAAGCAAGTAAGCAAATTTGAAAAATTAAATCATATTTCTGTAAATGTATATGTCTTAGAATTATTAAAAGCCAAAGATAAAGAGTATTTCCAAACAGCCCCAGTTTTAGTCACAAAGAATAAATTAGAAAATCACGTTAATTTACTCATGATTCAAAACAAATATTTTCCTAAAACTAATGAATTTGGTAATGACATAGAGGTAATCGTTAGGACCAATGGTGCTGATGAGGATGAGCAAGAAATAAAGTACCATTTTTGTCTGATTAAAAATTTGTCACGTCTTGTTTCATCTCAACTTACAATGAAACGTAATAAAAAATTTATATGCGACCATTGCCTGAATTACTTCAGTAGACAAGGTAAACTTGACAGTCATTCAGTTTACTGTAAAGATATGAATAACTGCAAAATTTAATTTCCAAAATATCATCACATTGAGTTGAAAAATTAAAGTCATAAGGAGAGACTTTCCTTCGTTGTTTATGGGGACTTTTAGTCAATTCTTCAGCAGGCTTCCGATACTACTTCTATATCCAAAACACGTAAATACCAAAAACATATTGCCGTAGCTTCAGGTTATTATTTTAAATGTTTCTATGAAGATAGTCTATCGTATTACAGGAATTACTCTGGATTAGATTGTATGGGGTGGTTTGCTTCAGAAATGGCTGGCTTAGCTAAATTCGTTCAATCTAAATTAACTGATATTGTGCCTCCTTAATGTAGAAGTTAGCTTGAGGGATGCTTCTAGTCAATGTCATATTTGTGAAAAACCCTTTTTACCGCAGGACAAGATAGTTAGGGTACATAGTTACCTTTCCGGCGCATTTAGAGGCTATTTACATAATTCCTGCAATCTCAGGTACAGTGAGTCCTTTTTCGTTTCAGTGGTCTTCTACAACCTAAGTAGATATGATAGCCACTTTATTATTCGCGATCTGGCCAAGCACGATCATATAACTCTACTTCCATGCAACAAATATATATCGTTTACCAAGCATGATAAAAATAGCAAAATAAAATTCCGGTTTATTAATTAATTTAGGTTCCTCGATTCTCCATTGGAGGAGTTAGCATCATATTTAAAACTTCAGCAGTTTTCTAATCTCAAGAATGAATTTTCCGACTTAGATTCTGACAGTCTAGCGCTCCTTATGAGAAAGGGAATATTCCCTTATGACTATATAGATTACAATATTAAATTAAACGAAACTCAGTTACCTCCCTTGGAAAAATGTTATAACAAATTATATGATTCAAATGTCAATAAAGATGCTTATGATCATGCGCAAACAATATGGCGTAAGTTTAATTGCAATAATCTCAGGGATTACATAGAATTATATTTGAAAACCGACATTCTTCTCCTAACCGATGTCTTTGAACATTTCAGGGAGAGTGCACATAAAATATATGGGCTCGATCTCGCTCATTATTATACAATTCCAGGATACTCATGGTCTTGTATGCTTTATAAAACTCAAGTTAAATTTAAAACAATTCAAGATGTTAATATGCTGATGTTCCTTGAGCGGGGTATTCGTGGAGGTATTTCACAATGTTCCAACAGGTTTGCGGAGGCTAATAACAAGTATATGCCTAACTTTAATCCGAGCAAACCCTCCAAATTGTTTCTACACCTGGACGCTAATAATTTATATGGGTGGTCCCAAAGTCAACCTCTTCCTTATGGTAGCTTTCAATGGGCCGATCCCAATATTGACGTCACCCAAATTCCAGATGATTCTGAGGTTGGCTATTTCTAGGAAGTTGATCTTGAATATCCACAACACCTTCATGACAAGCATAAAGACCTGCCTTTTTGTTCCGAACATCGAATTTCTCCAGGCTCCAAACTTCCGAAACTTCTGACCTCCCTCCACAATAAAGAAAAATATATCATTCATTATTGCAATCTGAAACAAGCTCTCGAGAATGGATTAATTCTCAATCAAATTCATCGGGTTTTACAATTTCAGCAGTCGGCCTGACTAAAACCTTATATTGATTTAAATACCACTCTAAGAACGCAAGCTCAAAATGATTTCGAAGTGAACCTGTTTAAATTAATGAACAATACCGTTTTCGGAAAAACCATGGAAAATATTCGTAAACACCATACTGTCAAACTCTTGAGCGAATTGGGACGGCAGGTATAGTGCTAAAAATTTAATTGCTTCTCCAGCTTTTCATAGTCGAGTTATTTTTGATGAGAATCTAGTAGCAATTGCACTTAAGAAAACAGATTTGTTGTTCAATAAACCCTTGTACATTGGATGTGTAATTTTGGAACTCTCTAAAATTATTATGTACTTTCTATATAATTTCATCTATAAAAAATTTCCACAAGATCGCGTTAAACTTTTGTACATGGACGCCAACAGTTACATCCTTGAAATAATTTCAGATGATGCATATCTGGAAGTAATCAAGTCTGAATTACACACATTTGATACTTCAAATTACGTTCCAAATAATATTTATGATATTCCATTGGTGAACAAAAAGGTCTTAGGTTTAATGAAGGATGAGGCCAAGGGTTACATCATTTCCGATTTTGTTGGTCTTAGATCAAAAATGTATACATACTTAATTCTAGGAGGCAAATGCGTAAAAAAATCTAAAAGCGTAAAAAATAATATTGTTAAAAATAAAATTACCTTTAACGATTAACTCTCAAATCTGCAAGAGAAAAAGCAAACTACTGTATCCCAGCGATGTATTAGGTCCTACGCGCATAATGTTTTTAGCATCGAACAGACAAAAATTGCTCTCAATGAATTGAATTGAATGATTGTTTTGATACCTTACGATGGGGCCATTATTCTCTGAGTTCATTTTGATCATTGTTAAGCATATCTGTAAATATGTATTTTCCCTTATAGGGTTAGAAATTATGGCTATAACCGCAACTTCAACTACTTTACAACTAGCTTGTCTTAAAACTATTTGTGCCAATATAAAAAAACTAACAAAATTTGGACATGTTTCACCGCTTTCATGGTCTTTAATTGAAGAAGATATAATTTTTCCCCATTTACAAATATCAACATTTAACTGATATCTTACCTAATTTTAACTGGTGATATTGATCTTATTCTAATAGAATTTAAGTATATCGATAAATATGACATGCCATTAGAACTTAAGCTTACCTTGTTAAATAGCAACAATCTTGAGCCATACTGTGATGATGACAGTTACTGTGCCTGGTTTATATACAGTAGGATTGATAAATATAACCTATTCATATGTGAGGTATGCTTACCTGGACTACAATTAGCATTTGCATACCGAAATAAACACATGTTTGAGTAAAATTTAAAGATGTCACATAAAGTATGAATCAAGAGAGTTGCAAACTTTATATACAAGTAAAAGTTCTGGGTGCTCAATTTGTTGGCGCCCTTTATTTGAGCTGAAAAATCAAGATGAATGTATTGAAGACTTGCATTCTGTTAAAAGAGTAAAATTTTGGTAATTGGTTGTAGCCAAAAGTATATATATATATATATATATATATATATATATATATATTTGTAATGGTGTTATTCAATATTAGATTTTGTTTTAATACTTTACTTTATTATAATAATATTAGATTCTATATAATAACTCCACACAATATTTTTATTATAATGCTCCGACTCTTGAAACTCCTCCTCAGTAAGGATTCTAAACTGTTGTAATGACTTCTCAATAAGAATTTTAGACTGTTTATTTACCTTTTCTGATTAAACTAACCTTCTAATTAATTTACCAAAACTTGATATTAAAAGTAAAACACAGAATATAGTATATTATGATTATAACCCTTTTGCTTCAATCAACTTATATATAAACTATCAAATTAAATATAAGTTATTATAATGATCAAATATTATTTAAATGTATTCAATCAACAAACTTTTATCTATTTATTTTTAAATTAATCTAAAAGATTTGAATTTCCGAATAGTTCTTTTCTATTTTACAATTACTTTTTAAATGCCATGAAATTTTAATATGTAATTCTGATTTTAATTTTTTTTATCTCTAAATCCGTTACTAAATAATATTTCCCAATAAATCAAACTTTCTAAACTAGTTATTAAAATAATAAATGTTAATAGTTGAACGCCATTTAAATTGTTTTATAAATAAATCTTTGTATTAAGTACCTTTTTTTACTTTCAAGCTTTCAAAGTATTATCACAACGTTTTAACTTTTCCTCTTGTATCCTAGCGATTAATTGATCCTTTTCGCTATGAGGATGATGTCCAGGTATACTCTTTGCTTTAAATGCTTCCAAAATATATATACTGCTTATCTCCAATCTTTAGTGTTTTCTTTCCAAATTATTTAAATAAATATACTGCTTCACATCGTACCTTTGCTACTTCTTTCCAAAATTGTTTATATAAATGTACTGCTTAGTCTTTGACTTTTGCTGCTTTCCTTTTCAAAAATTGTTCAAATAGATGTACTGCTTTACCTCAAGTCGTTACTTCTTTGCTTTTCTAATACTTCGTATTGTATTGAAAAACCATATATCAGTTGCCTTTGATCTCCTACTTTTCCTTGGACGATAGTTGTTTATTTTGTTCACAACTTCTACTAGTTCTGGACTTATTTTTACAAAATTTTCAAAGTTCTGTCAAAGTTTGACATTAACTGTCACCTTTTAACCTCAACTAGAGTTTACTGTTACACTGCCGAATTTATAATCTCCTTTCTTCCTGTCTGCACTCGCTTATATAGTTTTTATTCTGACATGGGACCATATCCTCCTATTTTTTTACCTTAATTCTTAATTTTGATTTACCATTTTAAATTATAACACTCCCTTCGTTCAAACTTGATCTCTCATTTACCCAATTTTGATTGCCACCATTTTATTTAAATAAAATTTCAAAAACATTACTTTTTCACGCCCTGTATCAAATATTGTCACTTCCAATTTCATAGTTCCACAATGTCAAAAATTTCTAAAAACTTCTCACTGTTGTACAAAACACATGTTCTATCAAATTCTCTACCCTCTCTGTCTATCTGACTAAATTTCATATTAAACGCTTCACCTGTTATCTCGTAATTTCAATCCAAGCATTTCTGGCATTTGTGATTCTCATTTACAAATTTTAAAGTGGAAATATTAAGTTTCCATTAATGATTTGTTCTAAAATGTGATTATAAGATTCTAACATTTGTGAAATACTACCCATGGTGTGCCTGAAATATAAAATTGTGCTAATCCCGATTAATTTAAATTTTGATGTTTAGATGTCCTATTTGTATATCAGTTTTCAAGGTAAGATTCACATTTTCTACTTATTAAATGTTTTTATTTTATTATATATATATATATATATATATATATATATATATATATATATATATATATTGTCATGGAATTGAATAGACCAACAGTTTTTAAGAAACACTGAAGGCAAAATGTTTAAAAGATTTGATAAAGTATTAATATTTATTGTATGTGAATTTATCATAACAGAGCCTATCATAAAGGACTAATGTAAAAATAAAACATTTTTTAAAAAAATATAACCGACTTCTACCTACAACTAAAAAGCTAAAAATAATTATAACAAAATACAACTCTAGCAAATAAATAACACATTCAATGTTGTAAGGTACCTACCCAGGAAGTAAAAAATGTAAACATTAAAAGGTGCTCATTCTATACAAATTAATTACCTACCAATCTAGTATATTTTTGAAGTCGGTGCCAATCAAATCTAAAATCGTTCATTGCGTACTTATCTACTAATTCATCAAACTTGATTGTTGCTTGGCACCGACTTCAAACATATACTAGATTGGTAGGTAATTAATTTGTATAGAATGAGCACCTTTTAATGTTTACATTTTTTACTTCCTGGGTAGGTACCTTACAACATTGAATGTGTTATTTATTTGCTAGAGTTGTATTTTGTTATAATTATTTTTAGCTTTTTAGTTGTAGGTAGAAGTCGGTTATATTTTTTTTTAAATGTTTTATTTTCAACTTTTTAGTTTTTTTTAACTCAGGTAGTTTTCATTCTTTATTTTTTATTTTGTATGTATAACTTTAATAGACAGAACCAGGTAACATCGAAAGCCTCAATATTACACAATGATACTTTATCATTTGAATTGACAGGTAAATCTTTACGAACAAAATGTACTAGTACGCGTTGACTTAATAAGCCCAAAATATATTTATGCCTTATGGACTACGCCATGTAACCTTTTTTCAACTTTTTTGACAACCCTGTATAACTAGATAATTCCACTCCAACCTATGTACCAACCAGCCTCTACATACGACTGCCCACGGACAAGCATAAATTTGTTAGCTGCCTTCTGTAAACTATAGGACGGAGTAGAATCCATCGTATATTTACGGAGTCAAATCCGTCCTATATTTCAACCATAGTATATAACTCCTTGTGGGCTACCCCATAAACTATTTCCTTTTTAATATTTTATGTTATCGCCCTGTGTAACATTAATTCCTCTCCACACTTTATTCAACTTCTTATGGGCTATAAAAGAAAAAAAAAATGTAATCACACTGTATAAATATAATTCAACTCCAGCATATATTTCAACCATCCTGTATATGATTTGCTAATGTTCACATCATATAACAGCTTTTTAATAACCCTATATAATTTTAATTTCACATTTTTTTTCAACATTTTTATACCACCAAACGTCCAGTCCACCCTATATTCCAACCATCCTGTATATACGGCTGCCTACGGACCACTATCATTCTAGTCCGTCCTATAATTCAATCTTCATATAAATGAAACTCCTTCTAAAACTTTACTTTGTGATTTTGTTTTCTATAACTAAACACCCTGTCTATAAGCCACCAAGTAACAGTTTAAAGTTTGACATGTGTTGTCACTAAATATTCTATTAGGCCGGGAGAATGTAACAACCAAAAGTACCGTCTTGGCAAAATGGAAAAATTTGCATTTAAATAGGTATTTACCTGGTATACAAACAAAACGAGCTTGGTACTCATTAATTTAAGGAGCCGAAAATACTATGCTTTACTACCTATAAGCTTGAGATGTACATAGAAAATTTTCAAATTCGCAATTAAAACTTCCAGTGCCTAAAATTACCGCACTATTACGTTGGAATTAAAATATTTATGAGGAAATGTCCGTTATGTCATTTCCATCAAATTTTTGATAAGAATTTTGGATTTTTTGGCGATTTTCTGGAAAACTGCAAGTTGCACGTCGCAGAAAAGTATATGAGATCACCTAAGGATCGTCCTTAATAGATTAAACGTTAAAAAACTATACACATCCATAAGGAGTTATCGAAAAATTGACTAAAATATTAGGGATATTGGTCGATTTCCATGCACGCATGTGTTCATTCACAAATTTTATCACTTTACCAATAGAATTCTTTTCCAAAATTTGAAGTTTCACCAATCCGGATATATACTCTATTAAACAAGACCATATTCGTTCAATACGGTGCACCACAGGAGAAGAAATCAGGTAACATACATACAAAAAAAAAGCGAAAAAAAAATACGCGACGAATTGATAACCTCCTCCTTTTTGGAAGTCGGTTAAAAATAAGTTTCAAAACAAGATGAAAATATTTAGGTGAAATATAAAGTTAAAATGTATAAAGGAAATAAAATAAAGAAGGGGAAAGTTATTTACTCAATAAATATGTAAAAGTGGAGTTAGGTGAGTAAGTAGTTAGTTAGTAATTAAATAATAAATGTTATTGCAAGATAAATTGTATGTAACGAAGGTTAATCTGGTTGCCTATAGAAAGGTAAAGTCAGAAATTTGATATTCTTTTTTGAAAATAATAAGTAATCTATAGAGTAGAAAATAATAATATAAGAAATAAGAGACATACCTTGTTAGTAATTGGACTACTAATGGAATCTGATATTAATAATAAAATAATCCTTTTATAATTTAAAACTCATCTGAATTAAGATCCAAGGCTCGACCAAACCAAACAACCAGAAGTTTGATAAAAATCATTCTCTAAAAAGAAAAAAAGTAGTAGTTATGTAAAGTTAACTTAACAGAGAGTAAGCAGGGTAAAATTTTGTAGGTAGGATAAAAAGGTAGGAAAGCAACAACAAGGAAATATGTTACGAAATAGGGTTATTATTTAAAAAAAGAAATCACATTTGCAGACACTAAATTTCAGTAAGAGATATAAAATAAATTGATTAGTAAAGTACCATAACTATAAATTAACACATATAACATTGGAAGAGTTAAGTGATAAAAAAATATTGAGATATATCCAGTTTCATAATAATACATCAATACAAGGAATAGAAGTCAATAAACATGATTTATTAGACAGGAAGGTGAAAAATAACAGATTTTGAAAGAAAGTTAAAAAGTAGAGATTCATGTGACAGAACAAACTTTGAAATGAAATTACAAAGTTAATACTGCATAAAAATAAAAACCAAGTAGATAGAAATGTTTAATTGAAGTAGATTTATGTAATTAGTGGTAACAAATTTGTATGTATGAAAATTATTTTTAAATTTTTATGTAAATAATAAGTGTCACATTCTTTTGTTTTGCTCAGAATATAAAATTGATTTCAAACCTGTCAAAACGGCTGTTGAATTTTAATCGTCAAAGGGTAAACGTCTTTCTTGTGCGTGATTTGAAGCCATCAAGACGTTTGTGTGAATTTTGTTTTCAGCAAACTTTGTTGTGTACAAGAAGCGAAGTCAGACATCTTGAATTTAAAATTAATAAATCAAGAAAAAGGCAATTTTGGTAAACACGAACGTTTAATACCACAAAACTATAAAAGTGACAAGGTATAAATCACAGAAATTACAAAGTTTCGTATCTCAAGTGGTCAGAGAGCTGATTGTAATAGAATATCCAGTGCAAAAAACCAGCCGAAGTTCAAACCAGTAATTATAATGGAGCGGTACTGACAAGATGAGTACCGAATACATTTGTATCGAACGGCAAAACGACCTGGAAAAGAAATTGGTACAGAAGCAGTGGAGTTAAAAAAAGACAATTCGTAATAGATAAGGTATTTATGAACAAAAATAATCTGTTTTAAAACAATAAAGAACATGTGTATTTTTTTGTTATAATTAGAATTTTGTATAGTATTTACTTATGGATTGAGTAAATAACCTGACTCCACACAAAGAAAATAAAATAATTTTTAGAGTAGGTAATTTTTTTAAGTATGTTATTAACAACTAAACGAGTTCATGTTAATTTGTTCTAACTGGTTCATTTTCAAATATAAATAAAGAATAGTAAAATTTAATTTCCTTTATTATTGTTAAATTAAAAAGAGCACGGAAAGCAAAATAATAATTGATTAAATTTTAAATTAGATATAAATAAGATAGAAAAAGGTAAGTGCAAGTATAAATGTTTACCTATTTTTAACGCCCAGAACTCAACCTGAGATAGAGAGTTGTTATGCCTGAATTTGCATACAATTAAAAATTAACTAAGCAAGTAATAAAAATTTTAAATTAAAATTAAATAAAAGCTAGCCTAGGAAAATTATTAAATAAAAGAATAAAAAATTAAAACCATAACAAAATGGCGCCCAACGTGGGGTTCAAAAAAAAGTTGGATGACCAATAACAAAATGGTCACCCAACGTTAGGGGCTTTTAAAATTTCTTACAGCAATAAATTTTAACCAGCAAAATAGTGCTTTAAAAATTTTGTTTACAAAAATTTGAATTAAATCACTTTTAAAGGAAAATACTGAGGAAGAGTTCCAAAGAAAAGTGGACATAGCTATACAAGAGAAGAGGTTAAAAATAAAGTTATATAAAAATTTAATGTTAATAAAGGTTTTTGCAAATTATGAAATACAAAACAGGATGAGAATAAATGGTCAACTTGGAAGAAGATGGTTGATGCCAATCATCAAGGATATGAACAATCAAAAAGAAAACCTGAACTCAAGGATGCAACTGGAAAAAGGTATAAATTATAGTGGGGGAAGAGAAGAACAAACACTTTACTGTTGGGAAATAAACCCACAAGTAAATTGGAAGTCCAGAAAAAAAGAATAAGATAAATCAACAGACTTGGAAGGATTGATGGGAAAACTAACATAGCAATGGAAATGGAACTGCAAAATTAATACAAAACAAAAAAGATGTTACGATAGCAAAAGAGGTTACTCGAAATTGTGAGATTTGCCAGAAGGCAAAACACAAAAATTTTAAAAATTACAATATACCCAAAACAATATTAGCAAATGAGAGATTAGAACTAGTAGCAATTGATTTTATTAGCAATATGATATCAACTGAAAATGACAATAAACATATTTTAATAATTATTGATGTATTTTCCAAATACAAAAAACTATATGCTTGTAGAAGAACTGATGTTAGAGAATTAAAGAAAATGTTAAATATATATTTTAATGAAATAGGAAGACCAAAGAAAATTATATTAGATAATGCCACTTATTTTAGAAGTAAACAATTTGAAAAATATATAAGGGAAAATAGCATAGCACTAAATTATACATCTATCAGGCATCCAAGTTGCCAACCCAACTGAAAGTTATATCCAAGAAGTGATTAAATATTTAAGAATATATGCAAATAAAAACCACAAACATTGGGACAAACATTTAGGAACTTTAGAGGAAATAATAAACTGTACTCACAGCAACATGACAGAAGAAATACCTTATTGGATCATGCGCAAAGAATATCCAAGAAGACCATGGTTAACACAACAACTAGACTATAATATTACAATAGAGAAAATAAATAAGAGAATGCAACGACAAGCAAAAAAGTATATCAAAAAGGAAGAAACTAGATATAAAAAGAAAACAAATTTTCAAAAAGGAGAACTAGTTCTGGTGAAAGCTTTAAGACATACTAATAGGGCTAAAAAATGTATGAAATTAATTATGCCTTTTGAAGGACCTTTTGAAATAGAGAATAAAGATGGAGTTAATAGTTATATTTTGAAAGACATAAAAATAGGAAAAATCAAGGAAATATTCAATATAGACAGTATATTCAAATACCACACTTAAGAATTTCAAAATAAGGTTTTTCTGAAAACAATAGTTTTATCAAAATGCTTATTTTGTAATTGGGAATTTTGTTATGGAATTGAATAGACCAAAAGTTTTTAAGAAACACTGAAGGCAAAATGTTTAAAAGATTTGATAAAGTATTAATATTGTTATAAAGTTCGTGGGTTCAATTTAAAATTATAAAACTAATATTCACTTTCACTTTTCTAGAACTTTATTTACATTCAAACAGCTGATTCAAATACAATAACAATCCCATATACGCTACTCGTCGCGGTATAACTGAACTGGCGATCGTGGCGTGCTTTCTTTATAACACCAACGTCGAATTCTCCAGTAAAAATCATCATCACTCCTTCCGCTGCCGATTCTTTTCGAGAGTCGTATTTTTTATCTTAAAGCGTTTGTTGTCGTACTGAAATGAAACAGGGTCGGCTTTGGGTAAATTTCGTAACACTGCCCCCCCTTTAATTCTGATCGTCCCGATCAGAACCATCCCCTCCATGGTAGGGAGCGAGTCGATCTAAATGAACCACCTTCAATTTAGCCTTGGGGTTTCGACGGATCCGGTAGACGACGTCATTAAGCCTCTTGACCACCTCGTATGGACCATCCCAGGCGGGTGTAAGCTTTGGGGATTTACCCTTGCTCCGTTGGGGGTTGTACAGCCAGACTTTGTCCCTCTCCTGGGACCCGACTGAATTGGCCTTGAGGTCGTATCGCGTCTTCATCCGGTCACTGGTGGCCAACATCTGCGTTCGGGCTAATTTGTGTATTGCCAGCATTTTATGTCGGAGCTGGTCGGCATAATCGTCGATGTCTTGGGGAGGTTCTTCGGGGGAG
Organism: Octodonta nipae; assembly: GCA_034190945.1. Classification (NCBI taxonomy): domain Eukaryota; kingdom Metazoa; phylum Arthropoda; class Insecta; order Coleoptera; family Chrysomelidae; genus Octodonta; species Octodonta nipae. Next base: position 91,208,191 of record CM067217.1, on the reverse strand, counting down.
CCAAATTCCAAGTCGCATGGTAATCGCAGCTCCTTTCCGAATAGGACCCTGGCTGGGGTCAGGCCTGTACTATTATGTACAGCAGAGCGATATGACAACAGGGATAGGGGAATATGCTCATCCCAATCACGCTGGTTATTGCTGACGACCTTGGATAGGTGTTGTTCCAAGGTCCTGTTGAATCTTTTCACCATTCCGTCTGACTGTGGGTGTAATGGTGTTGTTCTCGTTTTCCTGATCCCCAACATCGTGCAGACCTTCTGGAATACATTCGATTCGAAGTTACGCCCCTGGTCTGAATGTAATTCCATCGGGACGCCAAACCTGCTGAATAGTTGTTCTACTAGCACCGTCGCTACCGTGGTTGCCTCTTGGTTGGGTATCGCATATGCCTCAGGCCATTTGCTGAAGTAACCCATTGCGACCAGAATGTATTTGTTCCCCCTCTCAGACTCGGGAAACGGACCGGCGACATCTATGGCAATTCTCTCAAATGGGACACCCACATTGTACTGCTGCATTCTGCCCTTGGTCCGGGTCTTCGGGCCCTGGCGGCACAGGTGGCACATTTGCAGCACCAAGCTCTGACGTCTTCGAAGTAATTCACCCAGTAGTACCGCTGGCGAACTTTGTCTAGGGTTTTATTCATGCCCAGGTGGCCTCCGGTAATTCCATCATGTACTTCGGTCAGGATGGCTGGTACCTTTTTCTTCGGAACTACCAGTTGGGACTTGGTTTCTCGTCCAACAGCGCTCTCCCAAACTCGCTTGAGCATTCCATTGTCTACTCTTAGAGAGTCCCACTGAGCCCATAACGATTTCAGCACGCCGAAGTATCTAGCTACCTCGTCCCATCGTGGCCTGGCTGCCCCTCTCATTTTGAGTGTCAAGATTGGTTCGATGTCTGGATCAGCCATTTGGTCCTGGATGCACTGTTCCGTTGTCCAGTCTTCATTGGTCTGCACTCGGATCTGCCTGATGGAGATACCCTCTCGCTGTTCCGTCTTCAGACAATGTCCGCATTCCGCTCTACAGGGTCTTCTGGATAGGGCATCGGCGTTATTGTGCAAACGGCCGGCACGGTGTTCCACCTTGAAGTCGTATTGCTGTAATTTCTCCATCCACCTGGCCAGTTGTCCTTCCGGTGTCTTCATCTCCAGCAGCCATTTGAGTGCGGCATGATCTGTTCGGATTAAGAAATGGCGACCATAGAGGTATTTGTGGAAATGGTCTACAGCCCTTATTATTGCAAGAAGTTCTTTTCTGGTGACGCAATAATTTTTTTCTGGTTTCGAGAATCCACGGCTGTAGTACTCGATCACCCTCTCTTCACCATCTTGCACCTGGGATAGGACGGCCCCCAAACCGGTGTTGCTGGCGTCGGTGTCTAAAATGAACTTACCGGACTGTGTAGGAAAGGCTAGGATTGGGCTGGAACATAGTGCTGCCTTCAGTCGTCTGAAAGATGTTTCGCAATCCTGATTCCAACGGAAGGTCTCCTTCTCTGTGGTCTGCCGATGTAGAGGGGCGGCAAGCGTGGCAAATTTCTCAACAAAACCCCGGTAGTATGAACAGAGGCCCAAGAAGCTTCGGAGTTCATGCTTGTCCCTCGGGAGTGGCCAATCACGGATCGCTTCTATCTTGTCCTCGTTAGTGCGGATTCCTGACTCGGAACCGACGTGGCCCAAAAACTCTACTTCTTTGTGGAATAAAGAACACTTCTTCGGGTTGAGTCTCAGGTTGGCGTTATTAATTCTGGAGAATACTTCGCCCAGGTTCTTCAGATGGTCGTCGAATGTCTGGCCCATGACTAGAATGTCGTCGAGGTATACTAAGCACGTCCTCCATGTTAACCCGCTCAGTACATATTCCATTAGCCTCTCAAATGTAGCGGGTGCATTACATAAACCAAAGGGCATGACCGTGAACTGAAATAGCCCTTTACAGGTGGAGAACGCTGTCTTCTCTCTGTCGTTTGCGTGTAGACCAACCTGCCAATATCCACTTTTTAGGTCTAGTGTGGAGAACCAACGGGAGCCTGCTAGTGTGGTCAAAGTGGCATCGATTCGGGGTAGTGGGTAGCTGTCTTTCTTCGTGACATCATTCAGCTTTCTGTAATCCACGCAAAATCGAGGTGGTTCCATCCTTCTTTTTAACTAGCACGACGGGAGCAGACCATGGATGGCTCAATAACTCCACTCTGTAACAAGGACTCGATGTTCTCCTCGACTGCCTGTTGTTGTCCCAATGGTAGTCGTCTAGGTGGTATTCTGATGGGTTGAGCCTGTCCGGTATCTATTCGATGCTGTATGATGTTGGTGCGACCGGTGGTTCCATCTTGACTGTTAAAAATTTGCCAGTGCTTTGTGATAAATTGCTTGGCTTTCTTCTGGTTCTCTGGTGTCAGGTGTGTCAAATGGTCAGCAAACTGTTGTAGGAACTCTTTACTGGGCCCTGTCTCCTTCGTCTCCTTCACCGACGTCTGGTACTCTTCTTCACAATTGATGATGGTCTTTACTGGCTCGAAACAAGCTATCTCTTGACCATTGGCAATTCTGATGTCGTTGTTGGACAAATTCAGGACTCTGACTGGTATATCTCGTCCGGTTTTAACTATAGCCCGTCGAACAAAGTAGTCATGAGCTGAGTGTACGGGCTCCACCATTCCAACGCAGCTCCCAGGATTGCTGTCTAGCTGCCCATGAATAATCTGTTCCGTTCGACCGGGAATTCTAGCTGAAGACTTTGCCACAATTTTTATGGGGGTGACTGACGTGTTGACGGGCCGTGTCAATAAAAATTCCTCATTTAGGAACTGAAGAACATCATATCTCGGGTCGAACATAAATCCATGCTGGCTAATTAGGTCCATTCCCAGTATAAAATCGTCCTCAATATTCGCTACCAGGACCCTATGCCGGATCATGTTGTCCTTATCTGTAGCACGACATCTGCCTCACCCTGTATTGACATGAACTCGCCGGTGACTGTTCTGAGCTGGATGTTATTGGTAACTGGCCGAATTTCTGGACTTGGCAATGGACACAGCGGCGCCGGTATCGATGGTGATGGTGACTGCTCGGCCATTGATGGTGCCTCTGATGACTAGGCTGCCGCTATCTCGGCAAAATCCCCGGATGGATAACGTTTTGGGGGCTGGTGGAGGGACAGTCGGCATTCGCCCCTTATGCTGACTGACTGACGGTCCCTGGACATGTGGCTGTTTTGTTGGTTACCCCTGGTCGGTGATCGTTCAGGTGGCTTCACTCGACAATCACGTTGGAAATGCCCTGTCCGTCCGCAGCGGTAACATGCCCCTCTGGTGCCAGTTCTTTGTGACCGTTCTAATATTTTGTTCAGGCCAGCCAGCAGCGCTTGAAATGGTGACTCTGACTCTTCCTGGTTGAAGGAAACTGCTCGGACCCTCGGCTTGGACATGTTCATGACGGCCTCTTCTTCCAAAGCCCGAAGTAGAGCTTCATTACTCTTCTTGACGCCACTCAGTCTTAAATTTCTTTAAACTTCCACATCTCTGATGCCGTTTATGAAATTCTGTGTGGCCAACTGGTTTTTCGTTTCCTCTGGCAGGTCTGGGTAGGACAAGTGAACTAACCGTCTAATCTTTGCTTCGAATTCTTGAAGGCTTTCAGCGGATTTTTGTGTTTTTCCACTGAGTTGGACTTGGTATACCTGGCTCAAGGATTGATTGTCGTACCGTTTGTCTAGGATGGCGATGATCTTGGCGAAATTGCCTTGTTCATCGACTGGAATGCTTTGGAGGAGTTCTAGGGCCGGACCTCTTAACGAAATTACCAGAGAAGTAGATTTTTCTTTATTATCCCATCCATTAGCTGTAGCCACAGCCTCAAATTGCCGTTTATACATGGGCCAAGATGAACTGCCATCAAATGTGGGTGGTTTACTAATGGAACCTCTGGTACTCACGGTGTTCTGTTATTTTCCTCGCTGTAAGTCCTGTTGCATTTTTTTAATTTCTGTTTCTACCTTGTCTTGGATGGCACTGATTTGGTCTTGAACTGTGTTTTGAATTGAACTGATTTCAACTTTTACCTGGCTTTGGATGGAATCGAGGTCATCTACTTTTGTTTCAAGAGTGTCCACGGTATTTTTTATGGTCTTAATGTCATCATTTATCTCTTTTATATCAGACTCAACTATTTGCATTCTTTCATTAACTGTTTCATTAACTTGTCTTACTATTTGCATTAGTTGTTCAAATTGCATTTGTCTTTTTTCTTCAGTTATTTTAAATTCATTTTGTCGTTTTTCTTCTAATAATTTAAATTCATTTTGTCGTTTTAATTCAGTTTGATCTTGTTTTTCTACAAATTTCGAGAATAATCCTTCCATTAAATTTTGTTGTTCGCTTTTCATTGTAGAAACATTGTATGTGAATTTATCATAAAAGAGCTTATCAGAAAGAACTAATGTAAAAAAAATAAATTTCAAAACAAGATGAATGTATTTAGTTGAAATATAAAGTTAAAATGTATAAAGGAAATAAAATAAAGAAAGGGGAAGTTATTTACTCAATAAATATGTAAAAGTGGAGTTAGGTGAGTAAGTATTTAGTTAGTAATTAAATAATAAATGTTATAGAAAGATAAATTGTATGTAACGAAGGTTAATCTGGATGCCTATAAAAAGGTAAAGTCAGAAATTTGATATTCTTTTTTGAAAATAAGTAATCTATAGAGTAGAAAATAATAATATAAGAAATAAGAGACATATCTTGTTAGTAATTGGACTACTAATGGAATCTGATATTAATAATAAAATAATCCTTTTATAATTTAAAACTCATCTGAATTAAGATCCAAGGCTCGTCCAAACCAAACAACCAGAAGTTTGATAAAAATCATTCTCTAAAAAGAAAAAAGTAGTAGTTATATAAAATTAACTTAACAGAGAGTAAGCAGGGTAGAATTTGTGTAAGTAGGATAAAAAGGTAGGAAAGGAACAACAAGGAAATATGTTACGAACTAGGGTTATTATTTAAAGAAAGAAATCACATATGCAGGCACTAAATTTCAGTAAGAGATATAAAATAAATTGATTAGTAAAGTACCATAACTATAAATTAATTGAGGAGTCGAAAAGGGATAGAAATCAGTAGAAGGGAAAGTTTATAGATTAACACATATAACATTGGAAGAGTTAAGTGATAAAAAAATATTGAGATATATCCAGTTTCATAATAATACATACAAGGAATAGGAGTCAATAAACATGATTTATTAGACAGGAAGGTGAAAAATAACAGATTTTGAAAGAAAGTTAAAAAGTAGAGATTCATGTGATAGAACAAACTTTGAAATTAAATTACAAAGTTAATACTGCATAGAAAGAAAAACCAAGTAGATAGAAATGTTGAATAGAAGTAGATTTATGTAATTAGTGGTAACAAATTTGTATGTATTAAAATTATTTTTAAAATTTTTGTGTAAATAATAAGTGTCACATTCTTTTGTTTTGCTCAGAATATAAAATTAATTTCAAACCTGTCAAAACCCCTGTTGAATTTTGATCGTCAAAGGGTAAACATCTTTCTTGTGCGTGTTTTAAAGCCATCAAGACGCTTGTTTGAATTTTGTTTTCAACAAACTTTGTTGTGTACAACTAGCGAAGTCAGACATCTTGCATTTAAACTTAATAAATCAAGAAAAAGACAATTTTGGTAAACACGAACGTTTAATACCACAAAACTATAAAAGTGACAAGGTATAAATCACAGAAATAACAAAGTTTTGTATCTCAAGTGGGCAGAGAGCTGATTGTAATAGACTATCCAATACGAAAAACCAGCAGCAGTTCAAACCAGTAACTATAATGGAGCGGCACTGACAAGATGAGAACCTAATACATTTCTATCGAGCGGCTAAACCACCTGGAAAAGAAAATTATTCAGAAGCAGTGGAGTTAAAAAGGACAATTCGTAATAGATAAGGTATTTATGAACAAAAATAATATGTTTAAAAACAATAAAAGAACATGTGTATTATTTTGTTAGAATTAAAGTTATGTGTAATATTTACTTATAGATTGAGTAAATAACCTGACTCCATACAAAGAAAAAATAATTTATACAGTAGGTAATTTTTTTAAGTATGTTATTAACAACTAAACGAGTTCATGTTAATTTGTTATAAATGGGAGAACAGCAATTGCACGGAACGGCTCCAGATTCGGAACCTCTGTGTACTGATTCTCTTGAAAATCCTAGATGTCGGTCTTACATCTCGCGTCTTCAAATTTAACGAAATGCATCAAATGCAGTGTTCGAGAGGACATTCAATTGTGGGAAGCGCAACTGATGAATATATATTATATTTATATAAAATATATATTGTCTTGAGTACAAAGGAATGACACCTCGAAGAGAGTATTGTTTTAACTTGTTCATTTTCAAATATAAATAAAGAATATTAAAATTTAATTTCCAAATTTATTATTGTTAAATTAAAAAGAGCGTAGAAAGCAAAATAATAATTGATTAAATTTTAAATTGGATATAAATAAGATAGAAAAAGGTAAGTGCAAATATAAATGTTTATCTATTTTTAACGCCCAGAACTCAACCTGAGATAGAGAGTTGTTATGCCTAAATTTGCATACAATTAAAAATTGAATAAGCAAGTAATAACATTTTTAAATTAAAACTAAATAGCCGAGGAAAATAATTAAATAAAAGAATCAAAAAATAAAATAATAAAACCATAACAATATATATTGGATAGAATATTCTTATCACATTATTAACAAGCCTAGATATTCTATTTTATAAGCTTCATTAAGTGTCAAATATGTTACTCTTTATAAGATTCCTTTTGATCATTTTTTGTCTTTGAATTGCATATTGGGTTTCATTTCATTTTTACATTTAAAAGAACTACCTTTCCAAAATTTCAATTGTATATTTTAATATTGGCTTTCAATACATATAATACGATATTATAAATCTTCCTTTTTCTCTTGCTATTTTGATCTTTGATTTTTTTATTAACCATATTAATATCCATAACAATTTTCCCAAAAATATTGCATTTCAATATGTCAGATTTTGTTCAAATAATTTTTTTAAGATAAACATGTCATGTTGACAACTAATAACAAAACTTTTTATCATGTCATATTTGACATCACCTTGAGAACTATTCAACTCTTTATTAGATTCTGTACACTTTTAATGTCCTTTCCATTTTCATATACAGAGTCTATTTATTTTATTTTATTTTTTTAGATAACTGGTTGCTGACTTGAAAATCAGACTTAACAATAATATTTTTAACACTGAATTATAATATTGAACTATTCATATATATTTACAATAAATTACATATTTTCTAGATTGTCTCTATTTTATTAATTTAATTTTTAAATGAGTTTTTAACTGTCACTACAATAATAATATTTATTAATACAACTGATGTTGTACACTCCTTTATCTTTTCCAGTTTCTATTTCTATGAACTTATAACTATTGATTCCATCTTCTGTATCTACTTCATAAGGTCCTTCATATGGCAACATTAATTTTGCACATTGTTGATGTTTCCAATTTGATTGCCAAAGATTCCTTATTACCACAAGATCTCCTTTTTTAAATCTAGTCTTGTTCTTGTTGTTCATCCTTTTCACATTATTTACTGCTGCTTTCTCCATGTTTCTATTAACCTTCTCTATAATTTTTCCATGTTGTAATGGTTCAACAAATATCCATGGTCTTGCTGGTTGTTTCCCCAACATAACAGCTTCTGGTGCTGTGACATTATTATGAGTGTTGTTAATTGTCTATTCCACTTGATGTAATTTTTCTTTCCATCTGGTATGCTGTTGTACACAATATAATCTTCCTAATATACCTTTCTGCTGGAATAGCATTAGGATGTCGGATAGCAATAAATTTAGGTTTTATTTGTGAATCTTGTAAAATTTTTTAAAATCTTGAATTTTTAAAATATGTTGCATTATCAAGAATTATTGATTCTGGTTTTCCTACTTTCTTAAAATATTGATTGAAAGCCTTCTTTATATGAATTACATTTGTTCTTTTGCTAGGGAATAACTTTACAAATTTAGAAAATATATCAACTATTATTAAAACATGTTTGTATCCGTCTTCGGTCTGTATTAAATTGCTTACATAATCAATTGCTACAATTTGCAAAACCTTATTTGCCCTGATTGACCTGGGAATATTTACATTTTGAAAATTCTTCACTTTTACCTTCTGACACATATTACATTTCCTAGTTATATTTTTACATAATTTTAAATTATTTCTGGCATAGTAACTCTCTCTGAACATCTTCCATAGTTTTCTGACTCCCATATGTCCATATAAAATATGTAACTTTATCAACACCTTCCTTGCCAACATACTTGATACAACAAATAACTCCACTCCATCAATATTTTTATAGTATATACCATCTTCATTTTTCTGCAACTTTCTTCTTACCATTTCTTCCTCCTTTTCAAATTGATCTCTTTTCACCTCCTTCTTTGACAATTCTCCTTCTTGATCTATCAATATGTTCACTCCCATTTTAATAAGCTCTTCTTCTCTATAACCATCCACTCTGCTTAAAGCATCAGCAATAATATTCGTATTCCCTGGTATATGTTTGATGTTAAAATCATATCCTTGCATTAATAAGGCTCATCTATGGATTATAATATTCCCGTATTTGTTATTTAAAATGTAAGTTAGTGCCGAATTGTCTGTCTCAATTTCAAATTTATTGCCTACTAAAATAAATCTTAATTTTGTTACCCAACAGATAATACTTAATAATTCTAATTCTGACACTGAATAATTTTTTTCAAGTTTCCTTGTTACCCTTGACAAAAAATAAATTGGATATTCATTTGCATTATATCTTTGAATCAAAACTCCAGCTATTCTATTCTTTGACGAATCCGTTTGTAAAATACATTTTTCTTCATAATTTGGATGAAATATTTGTAATCCTTTAATAAAATTTAATTTTAAATTGTTAAATTCTTCTTCATGCTCCTTTGTCCATACACATTTTGTATTTTTCTTCAGTAATTGCATTAGTTTCAACTCTTTCTGGGACAAATCTGCTTGAAATTCTACGGTCTAGGATACTCCTGTATTGCTTTTACTCTATCTTCGTCCATTTCAATTCCTTGTCTTGTAATTTTGAATCCAAAATAAATAATCTGTTCTTGATAGAATTGACATTTTTCAATGTTTATTTTTAAACCTGCCTTCTCTAATTCAAATACAAATTCAAATTTGTCTAATATCTTATGTAACGCTTTTACCAACCCTGCACAAGCCGATTGAATACCATAAGGTACTACTTTAAACCTGTATACTACCCCATCTATTTGGAAAACAGTATAGTCTCTCGACCCTTCCTCCAAAGGAATCAGCCAAAAACTATGTTTTAAATCTAATTTTGAAAAAAAATTTGCATTAGTTATTCTGCTAAATATAGAATCGATGGTCATTGGTGCTTCATACTGTGGGATACTATATTTATTTATTCTCCTTGCATCCAAACACAGTCTGATCTGGCCATTTTTTTTCTTTACCACCACCAAAGGATTAATGTAACTAGAATTCGATCTTTCGATTATTCCAGTTATCCTTTTTATTTTTACGATATTATTTTCTTCAATTTTCAACTTTCCTAATATTTCTTCATCAATAACACTTCCTTCCGATCATGTATCTATTAAAATTTTAATATTTTGATTGTTAACTTTTCCATAATATATAATAAGTTCTAAATTTTTATTATCACTTTCTTTTTCTGGTTTCTCAATTCCAATTATTTATTTTAAATGTTGGTAGGTACATACATTGTTAGATATAAAATAGTATTTATTAGAGTTTATATTTGCGTCATTTGTTTTGGTATTCGGCTCCTTTAAAACTCCTGATTATTATTTTGTTCTTGCTGATCAGCACTGGTCACTCTATTTATATCATGATTCCTCGTGCTTCTCTCGTTCCCGTTAAATCTTGAATTAAAAATTTCTATTCTGAAATCCATTATCTCTAAATTGATTTCTATTATTGAATTGATTATTGTTCCTGCTATCTCTGAAATTCCTGTTTTGATATCCCCGGTTATCTCCATAATTGGTTCTATTGTTGAAACGATTCCTATTTTCATTCCGCCTAGACCACCTAGATTTGTTTTCCTAACACCTGCTTCTTATTTGATTTTGATAATTTCTTGTTTTAGTATATTTTACTCTTTGAATTCTATTTAAATAATTAATAAACTGATCCATTTTCTTTATATTTTGTATACCTATTGTTTCCGCAATTCCTTCCCCATAATGTCTTGCAATATTCAGCAATATTTCTTCCTCTCTCATATGTTGATTTATATGTTTCGCAAAGATTACCAACTTCAAAGCATAATCAATCATGTTACCCATTTTTCATCGTATTTACCAAAATATAATTTTTCCCTGAATTCTAATTGTTGCGTTTCCCCCCAATAATAATTTAAAAATTTCTCCTCAATCTCTTCTAATGAGATAACTTCACCTTCTATGGAAGCAAACCATATAGCTGCACTCTCTACCAATCCTTGCCTCATCCTGATTTTTATTTCTTCTATATTTCTTATACCCTGTAATTGAGTTTTCATTGTCTAGATAAATATACATGGATGAATCTTCCCTAATTTTCCATTAAACTTTATGCTACTGTCCATTATCATTGACCTTTCCATCATTATAGGCATTCTTGTTTGTTATATACGATTAATTGCATGTTTCCATTGTTCTTGTAAATCATTTTCCCTTTTAAACCTTGAATTTGTTTCTCAATGTCTTGTACTTTTTCTTGCACTAAATTTATTTTTCCATTCACATTTTCCATTTGAGATTGTCTTTCTCTTCTTTCCATCTCCAAATCATTGCTTGCTTTTTCTTGCCCCTGAAACATTTCTTCTCTAACTTCCTGCATTTCTCGTCTTAAATTTCTTTCCATGTCTTGTATCTTGCTATCTATTTTTGTATTTAATTCTTGCTTTGTCTCTTCTATTTTTTCCATTATATTAACATTAACTTCTTTTAATTCTTTTCTTATTTCATTATTGGATTCTTTTAATTCCTTTTTTAATTCATTAGTAGTTTCCCCTAATTCTTCCTTTAAATTCTTAATACTATTATTAGATTCCATTAATTCCCTTCTTAATTCAATATTGCATTCCTTTATAGCTGTTAATATCACGGTTAAGTCCACTACCATTTACTGTGTTCCTATCTTCGGTGAATATACTTGCGCTCTTGTTTTCACTATTCTTCCATCAGCATCTTCACCATCCTCCACTTTCTGGTTTCTGACACTTTCCTCATCTCCATGGTCCATTTCCACCATGATATCTTCTTGCACCTTCTGCTCATCATCTTGGCCTTCGTGGTTTGTGTTTTTCTTGTTTCCTTTTCTTGTTTCCACCATTTTATATATTTATTTAATTTCAAAATTTGTAATTTTCAATTATTTGCACTTTGATAATAATAATAACGTTTTAATTTTCGTTTATATATGTTGTTATATCTCCCAAAATTCCCTTAATTATCTTTTAAACCAATTCAAAATAATCAAATCAAAATATCAAACAACTCAATCAGAAATTTGCCAATATTAACTATTCAATCAAAACTCTGTTCAAATCTTTTTCTACAACTAACTGTTTTGGGAACTATCTTTTTAGTAAATTTATCTTTTTAAATTATTTTTTCTATTATAAATATCTTTAATATTTTATTCTCCTCGTCTACTGCTCCAATTTACTGTCACACGTTAGGCTCGCCAATAATATTATACTGGTGTTTTATATATATGCCAACGTGAACCAAATTAGTTGAACGCCAATAAATTGTAATAGTACTTTTGTAACTCTATGTTGACACGGCGTTCTACAGCACCACGTTGGCCGCCATTTAATTGTAATGGTGTTATTAAATATTAGATTTTGTTTTAATACTTTACTTTACTTTATTATATTATATTCTATAAATTAACTCCACACAATCTTTTTATTATAATGCTCCGAACTTGAAACTCCCCCTCAGTAGGGAATCTAAACTGTTGTAATGAAATATTAGTTATTATAATGATCAAATATTATTTAAATGTATTCAATCAACAAATTTTTATCTATTTATTTTTAAATTAATCTAAAAAGATTTGAATTTTCGAATAGTTCTTTTCTATTTTACAATTACTTTTTAAATGATATGAAATTTTAATATGCAATTCTGATTTTAAATTTTTTTTTATCTCTAAACCCGTTACTAAAAAATATTTCCCAATAATTCAAACTTTCTAAACTATGAATGTTAATAGTTAAGCGCCAATTAAATTGTTTTATAAATAAATCTTTGAATTAAATACCTAAATACGAAACCATTGACAACGGGGTTTGATCTAGACCACGAAACGTTTGGAATATACAGCAATTTCCTTTAAACTGTAGTGTTATTTCCCAAGAAGCACTTAGACATTGAAAAATATGCCACAAGTATCATTCAGAAAACAACTGTAAATATCAAAGTTGAAGGGAATTGTATCCCGAATATGATTGTCATGTCCTCGTTTGTGTAACAACTCTCGTATTCAAAATATGACACAAAATTATCTTTTTGAATGGAAACCATAGTTGGCTATGCCCTCAAAAAATCGGACATTTTTAGAGCTTTTCAACGATATAATACTCGATATAGTTATTCATAAAAATAACGGAGTTATGGATGCTTTTCTCTCTTATTTTCACTTTTAACCTAGTTAGCCATGAAATAGATTGATTTATTAAAAACTATTCCAAAAAATATCGTTGAAAAGCTCTAAATATGTCCGATTTTTTGAGGTTATGGCCAACTATGGTTTCCATTCAAAAAAAGATAAGTTTGTGTCATATCTCGGAAACGAGAGCTGTCACGCAAACGAGGACATGACAATCGTATTCGGGATACAATTCCCTTCAATTTTGATATTTACACTTTTTCTATAAAATCAAAAACAAAGGGACTAGAGGGATTTGACTAAATAGAAAGAATTTCACCACCCGGTCTCCCGATTTGGCAGTTATAGACTTCTATTTATGGGTGCGCTAAAAAAACAAAGTATACAAAAGAAAGTATGAGACAGTTGGTGACCTAAGGGAGGCGGTATTACAAGCAATTGAAGAAATTGATAGGCGGTCTGTGAGGAAAGCGGTAATGTCAATCTTAAAAAGATGCATTTTTTGTCTAAATAACAATGGTGGACTTAAAGTACATAAATTGTAACCATTATTATGTACTTTAATCTCTTAAGTTTTTAGTAAGTATCTACTTATTTAGTTTTTTGTTATATCTGATATACCTAATAAAAAATCGTTTAATGTTTTTTGGAATAGTTTTTAATAAATCAATCTATTTCATGGCTAACTAGGTTGAAAGTGAAAATAAGAGAGAAAATCGAATACGAGTAACTAGAAGCGAAAGCAGAAGGCTACGAGAATTATGCGAACCGACCTGAAGAGGGCAGATGTGACTCTGCCGAAACGTCGTCATTTTACCATCGATTCCGGCAGGGATCAGTTATCAACTACGCCGATGAATTCCCGGAAACCACCTAAAACATTTAGTACCCGCAAAAGCATAAAAACAAATATATACAGAGTGTAAACGGTTTCAGTGCAAAGATTTTGAAGAACAATACTTCAGGCAAAAACAAATCAAAAAGCTTTATAACATTTTCTAAAATAAACTATAGTTTTGCCAAAAAGAATACATAAAGTTAGATTTTATGTAGCCCTTGCTACAGTGAATAATACAATAATTTCAATTTCAAAATGTCGGTAAATCTAAATATGTAAATACTCAATAGCTTATACATCTTTAATAGCCACATTAAAAATGAAAATTGATTATTTAAACTCGAAATATGCTTTTATAATTTAGTGTAAGTTTCTCCGAATAGATATGGCAACGTGGCATACAGACCAACTTATTTACTACATTTTTTACTTTAACGACGACTGAGAGTTACGATTGTTTTTTGCGATTTCGATTCTTGTAAATAAGAATAGATAAACGGTAAAGTGATTTGAATGATATCTATTTGATGTAGACTTCGTGGTTTGCTTTCCATTTAATATATTTTTTAAATAAATAAAATCTGTTGTGATTAGTGTGTAAGTTCGAAAATTAAGAATAGTGCGACCGTATTTATTTGTGATAAATAATGGCCGCTTATACAATTATGGAAAGACATGACATGCTCTTAATTTATGGGAAAAGCAGACGTAATTGCAGAATAGCAAGAATGTTATATAGGGAAAGGTTTCCAAACAGACGCCTGCCCAATGCTAGGACATTCGTAGCTGTTTCGCAGAGGCTTCTGGAAACAGGTAGTGTAATACCACAAATAAACAATCGCGGACCACAGCGACATAATCGTATCTTAGCTGCTGAGGATCAAATACTAGACCTTATCGACATCAACCCATATCGTAGCACACGGAGTATTGGAAGTGAGCTGCAAATTTCTCACACTGTTGTTCATAGAACATTACGGGAACAATTGCTCTATCCATATCACATGCAGCGGGTTCAAGGGCTTTCAATTGATGATTTTCAACCAAGACTCAATTTCTGTCGTTGGTTCCTCAGAAAACATCGACAATTTCCTAATTTTGTGAACAATATTTTAACAACAGATGAAGCAAGTTTTAATAGGAATGGTATAATAAATTTTCATAATATAACTATCAAAGGTTCGTAATTAATTTTCATATGATCGATAGTACTCACGACTCTCTTCATATTAGCAACTGATGAAATCAAACAAAACACTCAATTTACCCATTTATTTAATTTTGCTAAGTTCTAAATCTTGTAAGATGACATCTTCATAATAACACAACTGCTATTTTAACGCAATTCATAATTATGAGGTGTCATCTAAACAAAATGCGCTTATTATTTTCTCAATAGGTAACTTACGCAATAAACAAGTCCATGTAGAAATTCCATCCAATATTTCGTAATAATATTTGCAAAACTATAATTTTTCTAGACATGTCACTTTACTTAAAATTATAGGCTCTATATCTAAAAGTCCACACACGTCACTATAGTCTAGGAACATTATCGATATGTGTTTCATAACTATAATGTGCTTCACGTTTTCATACCGCACTTCAGACAAGTGTAAAAAGTCGCCGCAAGCTATTGGCTCTGTAAAGTCGGGTGGTGAGTTGCTCTCGAAAAAGTTTCGTTTCATAAACTCGAGCTGACATATGACGTCTCCCTATTCTAAGGCGCACATTACAATTTTCAGAGGTGCTCCCACGGCAGATGTTTTTTGCAAGATAACCACCGGGGTATAGGGCTGAGTGCACACTGAACCTCGCACTGGGAATTCAACGTGGGCACTCTGGAGTGCAATAAGTAGTACTGTTCCTTATTGGCTGCATTCTCCTACATCTGTAGGACCCGATCCAAGTCGACACTATAATCCGTACTGGATTCACCACTGCTGTTTTCGTAATCCCAGTTTCTATCAAATTCAACATCGAAAATGTTTCTGTTGCTGTGATCATGAATACTAGGTGAAAATGTCACAGTTCTACCAGAGTATACACTCCAGTCACTTTTATACCCTTCATCTGATTCCATTGTCACTATTGCAGAAAAACTGAAATCTGGTCTGGGATATTTCCAGATTAGTTTCCACGTCAAGATGGGAAAGTAGATCTATAGCTTGTTGCTAGCATTAATCCAGGAATCATGAGTCTGATTGAATCCGAGTCAGCGACCTTTAACCTTGTTGCCTTTTCGCTGCAGTACTTTCTCGACGAGATACACTTCCGGATAAACTATCTTTTGTAGCTCTTCTTCATAGAAACCCCCTTGAATTGGTTATATCTTCCAAGAGGTACGAACAGGGTTAGTTATATTTCTGCTAGTTATTTTAAACAATTCAGTGCTCCAATTCGGTAGATAACCTTTGACTGAAGTGCTTGACCTTGCTGATTCGCACTACGTCCCCAACTTTAAGTTTTCCAGAACCGGCAATCTTTAGATTATTGTACACGCTTATGTCGCATGCGTTGTTTCTATTAATGTCAATGGGTCGCATATTTGTCTTGGTGTGTTTTCGATTGTTGAAGTCTTTGTATTACGGCTTTCATATCACTAAATGTGTTATAATGATTGATCCCGTGGGATTTCATAAGTCGCTGGAAATGACTATTCTAATATTCTTTACCCTGGTCGGTTTGAAGGCTTTTCGGCTGCCGTTCCCCGAGAATGCTCTCAAAGGCTCGAGTCACCTCTTCACCTGACTTCGTTTTCAGCGGTCTCGCCCACACGTACTTTGAAAAGCAATCGTTTACGACGAGAAAAAACTTGAAATTTCTATTGGATTTCGCATAGTGATCTATTTGTGCGAGTCGGACTGACACAAGTCATCGAAACTTTCATTATCACACGGCGACGTGGAAACATTCTTCGCACAGGACGATGCAGCTCTTTAACCAGTTGAACTTTTTCCTTGAAATGTTTCGCTATAGACACCATTTTATATACTAACTATAAGAGTAATTAAGAAACTGTTTTATGGGGTGCTTGGAGTGGTGTTATTTCAGTGAGTGGGTACATCAAGGACAACTTTGATTTTTCGGTTAATTATAGACACTTGTTTTATTTATTTAATGCCTCTATAGAATGTTTCTGCTCACTACTCATTTGATTCAGTTGCGTTGTAGTTACACTTTCATAGTCAGTAAAAATTTTCATAACAGCGGTCAATTTGGAGTGTATTGTGGAAATCTTACTAGCTGTATCATCATCTAGTTTTTGCCTGTCTTTATAGAGCTCAGGCACCACTCCCATAATACGATCTCTAAGGTCATTTAACTCTGCCAATTTTGTAGCCTTCTCTTCACGTATGGGTTTCAACACGGCTTCAGTATCAATCAATTTGCGGTTCACAGCAAGTCCCACTTCGTCTATGCGTTTATATTGTTGAGATGTCTCAGTATTGATGGCAGTGAATGCAGCCTCGAATTTTGTGATTGTTTCCTTGAGGTGAATTTGTAGTGAGTTACATTTTTCAAGTAGATTCGACAGCTGGATGTCGCTCGCCGTTTGGGTTTGTTTAAACGCATTTAATGTTTGTTGAACCAGGTCACTGCACTTGTTGTATGCTGCTTGGAAATCGTCTCGTATTTATGTCACCCCATAGGCAATTTACCTTTCGACGTACTGCTTGTTGACTGCATCCATGGGTTTTTTGGGGGCTTTGACATTGGTTATTTGCAGTTTTTCAGCATCGATTTTTCCTTCAGAGGTAAAGGAAAACTGTACTTTCATAAATGCAAAGTTATGTGAAAACACCAATTGTTGGACGGTGTTGCTGCGCCCGAACTTACTAAACTGCATAGTATAACTAATACCTTAACTAAGTGTGAAGGGTTAGATATATGAAAATAAAACTTTAGAAAATTTATTTTTCAAGTATAATGTGTGGTCCCTTAAGTTCATTTATAATAGCAATTATTTCATTGTCGTGCGTTGTGTTGCCAGCCTCTTTGGATGCGATGATAAGTTTCAGCCGTTCAACCAATACATTGGGGTCATCCCAGTAGACGTACTCCATTGGCTTTGTATTGTACGTTAACTTCATACCAGAGCCGAAACGTTGCTTTTTGCCTGGAGGAGGAAACATTGTTTTTATGATTTCAGTATATTTATAGAGACTTGAGGCTTTAAGTCATCCAGCTGAATTATTATTAGCCGATCATTGTCAAAATTCGGCGGTATGCTTCTAAATCATCGGGAGCGAAATTGGGGTCTTTGTAGAAAATTAACAGATAAAGTCCAGGGGTGCCTTGAAACTGCAACCCGTCAACGATAATATGACCTGTACGGCTAAAGTTGATTTCCTTTTGTCCGAGATACCACTTGGAAATCACCCCATCGTATATTGGTCCGTATATATTATCAACATCATCGCTATTGCGGAAAAAGTCCAATAGGTACTTGTGTAAAATCACCGGATATTGCTCGATGTAGGACTCCACTACGTTCAGAAATACTGGTTCTAACTCCTGGAACCTAGATTTGTCACTTCCATCGTCATCATCACCATCATCATCTGTTGGAAAACGGGTCTCTGATATTGAAAGTTCATCGAGAAATTGTGACTCTTCAAAGGGCGGTTCTTTTTTTTGACAGGCTTCAGCTGTGTAATGGTCTCTTGTTTAATTGTGGCCGCAGGTATTTTGCCAAGAACTTTTGTCGTTGTAGAAGCTATCTGCTGCAGCGGCGTAACTACAGGTTCAAATAATTTATTGAGAGTATCATCGTGCTCCGATTTATCCAATTTAAGAATTTAAGACTTAGTTACTTCTTGCGAATGGATCGAGCCAATTGTTTGATTTTTTTCTTTCGTGCAGTAGCGAAAATGTTGCTACTCAACGAAGACATTTTTGACAACTAATGTCAATTCGCCTTATTGCACCTTTATACTTTATACTTTTCGGTACCGGCCATCATTCAAGTTGTCTTCCTTCATAATTGTTAGAAACCCGAAACGATCCTTCCAGCATTCAGAACATATTACTTTAACTGCATCATAGTCGATGTCGGGGGATACGTGTTTGTCGTACTCATGCTTCAAATTAATATCATCTTGTTTAAATAGGACAATCACGTTGCAATTGTCGCGAATCAGTTGCTTCAGTATTTTGCTGTAAGTTTGACATAGACACACCGAATCAATATTCCTGTGCCTGTCCATAGAGAAAAACTTTAAATGTTGTTTTGTTTATCGTCAGATACATCATCAAAAATGAATAGTGAACATTCACGTGCTTCGGTCTTTTTGCCACTGCCTATTATATATAGAACACGGCTGGCTTTCCATCAGTATCATGCTAACTCTCCAAGAAGGTAGTCTACTGAATAGCGCCATCAATAAATTACCTTTTGAGCTACATCTACCCGGTTATCAGTTTTGTGGACCCGGCACGAAACTTGAAGACCGTCTCTCCAAGGGCCAACAGGGAATCAACAAGACAGACGCTGCTTGTCGTGCACACGATATCGCCTACAGCAAGTACAAGTTGTTGGCAGATCGGCACAAGGCCCATTACGAGTTGGAAAATCGCGCCTGGGAGAGATTTAAGTCGAAACGACGCTTCACTTGGTGAAAAAGCAGCCTCTTGGCTTATAACTACGAGCATGAAGGCCAAACTAAGATGGGACTTGGCATGAAGAAAAGACTCGTGCGTTATAAGCCAAGAGGCTGCTTTTTCACCAAGTGAAGCGTCGTTTCAACTTAAATCTCTCCCAGGCGCGATTTTCCAACTCGTAATCGGCCTTGTGCCGATCTGCCAACGACTTGTACTTGCTGTAGGCGATATCGTGTGCACGACAAGCAGCGTCTGTCTTGTTGATTCCCTGTTGGCCCTTGGAGGGACGGTCTTCAAGTTTCGTGCCGGGTCCACAAAACTGATATCCGGGTAGATGTAGCTCATAAGGTAATTTAATGATGGCGCTATTCAGTAGACTACCTTCTTGGAGAGTTAGCATGATACTGATGGAAAGTCAGCCGTGTTCTATATATAATAGGCAGTGGCAAAAAGACCGAAGCACGTGAATGTTCACTATTCATTTTTGATGATGTATCTGACGATAAACAAAACAACATTTAAAGTTTTTCTCTATGGACAGGCACAGGAATATTGATTCGGTGTATCTATGTCAAACTTACAGCAAAATACTGAACCAACTAATTCGCGACAATTGCAACGTGATTGTCCTATTTAAACAAGATGATATTAATTTGAAGCATGTGTACGACAAACACGTATCAACCGACATCGACTATGATGCAGTTAAAGTAATATGTTCTGAATGCTGGCAGGATCGTTTCGGGTTTCTAACAATTATGAAGGAAGACAACTTGAATGATGGCCGGTACCGAAAAGTATAAAGTATAAAGGTGCAATAAGGCGGATTGACATTAGTTGTCAAAAATGTCTTCGTTGAGTAGCAACATTTTCGCTACTGCACGAAAGAAAAAAATCAAACAATTGGCTCGATCCATTCGCAAGAAGTAACTAAGTCTTAAATTGGATAAATCGGAGCACGATGATACTCTCAATAAATTATTTGAACCTGTAGTTACGCCGCTGCAGCAGATAGCTTCTACAACGACAAAAGTTCTTGGCAAAATACCTGCGGCCACAATTAAACAAGAGACCATTACACAGCTGAAGCCTGTCAAAAAAAGAACCGCCCTTTGAAGAGTCACAATTTCTCGATGAACTTTCGATATCAGAGACCCGTTTTCCAACAGATGATGATGGTGATGATGACGATGGAAGTGACAAATCTAGGTTCCAGGAGTTAGAACCAGTATTTCTGAACGTAGTGGAGTCCTACATCGAGCAATATCCGGAGATTTCACACAAGTACCTATTGGACTTTTTCCGCAATAGCGATAATGTTGATAAGATATACGGACCAATATACGATGGGGTGAGTTCCAAGTGGTATCTCGGACAAAAGGAAATCAACTTTAGCCCTACAGGTCATATCATCGTTGACGGGTTGCAGTTTCAAGGCACCCCTGGACTTTATCAGTTAATTTTCTCCAAAGACCCCAATTTCGCTCCCGATGATTTAGAAGCATACCGCCGAATTTTGACGATGATCGGGTAATAAGAATTCAGCTGGACGACTTAAAGCCTCAAGTCTCTCTAAATATACTGAAATCATAAAGCCAATGTTTCCTCCTCCAGGCAAAAAGCAACGTTTCGGCT
>CM067217.1:91029852-91182352 GCA_034190945.1 Octodonta nipae | reverse complement strand
CCAATCTGGAAACTCAAAAATTCTCAGTCAACCGAAATGCACCCCAACAGACTCGTAAACCGAATAATGGTCCACCCCCAAAACAATGTTCGTTTTGCAAAAGAATAGGACATTTCAGCAGCGAATGCCTCATCAGAATGAGACAATCCCAGACTAACCAAAATTCTCACCCAAATTACTCGGGCCATCGCCCATATTATGCGAATCAGTCTGCTAATCAACCTACGAATTTTAATAATAGGCCTCAGTTTTCTCACCAACAACAACAACCCTCAACAAGTAGACCAACCCCAACTTCTAGTAATTTCAGACCAAATCCGAGTTTTTTCAAACAACAACAGAAAACTCATCACTTAAACAACGAACAATTCGATCCGTATGAACATAACTATGATTTTTCTTACAATGAGCAACAGAACTTTCAAACACCAACTGAATACAAAACCGTATCAGACTATTATTACCCTGATACACAAAAACACGACAAATTCGAATATCATTCCAGCGAAAATGTTTGTAATGATAATTATAACCAACAATATGATGAGTATTACGATAGCGAACAGTTTTCTTCCCGACAAAATTTTCAGACTACCCCGGTAGAAACAAAACCTCCCGATCACGAGATCTCCGATCTCCAAACACAAATTCAAACGATGAACTTGGACGATTTCAATCCAAACCTAAACTTTCCCGAACAGAATTTTCTGTAAGGCCACTTCTTTCGGTCAATTCGAAAAACCTTTACTACATCACCGACTCTTCCAATACATACAAACTCCTTATTGACACCGGAGCAGGACTGTCAATATTTAAGCCCGAAACTTGCCAACGATTTAAACAACGATTTCCCGAAAACGTAGTCATCCAAGGAATCACTAATCAAAAAATCTTGATAAACGAATCCACCCTTGTACCTTTCAACGTCGCCGACCCACACAAGGTATATATTTGCAATATCGACATTGAATTCGACGGATTACTGGGTTCAGATTTCCTTGAACATTATAACTGCGTTATAGACTTTAACAACAAACAACTAATTTTAAAACCTTACCTCTCTACAAAGTTACGGATGATACTGTCATGCGTACTCAGAACCCTTCAACTTTCAATAACTGCATCCCTGTTAATACAATCTCCATAGAACCCCGAACAGAACAAATATGTAAATTAAAATGTAACCTCACTAATACGGAGGCTTTTCTATCATCCGCCGAAATAGAAAAAGTTTATCTTCCCCGTGCCCTTGTTAAAATTAATGAAAAAGGCGAATTTCTTACTTCAGTTTTAAATGCAAATGCTATCCCCAAAACTGTTAATTTCGACAATTTGGAACTCGAACCGATAACCAATTTTTCCGTAAACATTCTTTCCGAAAATTACTCACAAAACTTAACCCAACCTGATAGACGAACTACAATTATGGAACAACTTCATTTAGAACATCTGAACAATGAGGAAGCCGAACTTATTTCTCAACTTTGCCTCGAATATTCCGACATATTCTATTTAGAAGGTGACCAACTGACCTTCACAAACGAAATTAAACATTCAATAGACACTAATAACGCGAAACCCTCTTTCACAAAGTCATATCGGTACCCACAAATACACAAACAAGAGGTAAAAAGTCAGATATCGAAGATGCTTGACCAAGGCATTATACGTCCGTCTAATTCGCCATGGTCATCCCCAGTTTGGGTAGTTCCCAAAAAACTAGACGCATCTGGTACCCAAAAATGGCGTGCCGTCGTCGATTATCGTAAACTAAACGAACTTACTGTTGACGACAAATACCCCCTAACGAACATTTCGGATTTACTTGACCAACTTGGCAAATGCCAATACTTCACCACCCTCGACTTAGCTTCCGGGTTTCACCAAATCGAAATCGATACTAAAGACATCCAAAAAACAGCCTTCACAGTTGATAATGGTCATTTTGAATTCGTTAGAATGCCCTTCGGTCTTAAAAACGCTCCATCCACCTTCCAAAGGGTAATGGATAATATTCTTTTAGGTGTTCAAAACGAGAGATGTTTAGTCTATATGGACGACATAATCGTTTATTCTCCGACTATACATGAGCACATAGCCCGACTTTCTGAAGTTTTCAAACGATTGCGAAAAGCTAATCTAAAGATCCAACCAGACAAATGCGAGTTTCTTCGCAAAGAGGTCGCGTATCTTGGCCACCTTATAACTCCCGAAGGCGTGAAGCCTAACCCCTCAAAGGTAGATTGTATCTTAAATTTTCCCCAACCAAAAAACCCAAAAGATATCAAGTCCTTCTTAGGGTTAGCTGGTTATTACAGGCGATTCATCCCCAATTTCGCCAAGATTTCGAAACCTTTGACAAAATTACTTCAAAAAGACATACCTTTCCAGTTCGATTCAGAATGCGTCAAATCTTTTGACGAATTAAAAAGAGCCCTTACTTCTACCCCCATACTCATATACCCCAATTTTGAAGAGCCATTTATTCTTACTACCGACGCCAGTTCATTTGCTATCGGCGCAGTGCTCTCTCAAGGCCCCGTAGGTAAAGATTTACCCATAGCCTATGCCTCCAGAACTCTCTGCAATGCTGAAACTAAGTATTCAACCATAGAACGAGAACTCCTTGCAATAGTGTGGGCGGTTAAACACTTTCGTCCGATAATTTTTGGCCGTAAGTTTTTACTTCTGACCGATCACCGCCCGTTAACTTGGCTGTTTTCTATAAAGGATCCTGGAAGTAGACTTGCAAGATGGCGCCTTAAGCTCGAGGAGTACGACTATCAAATAATTTACAAACCCGGCAAAGTAAATAAAAGTGCCGACGCTCTCTCTCGCATTAAAGTTAACAACTTTAATGAATACATATCATTTCAAGCAAACAATCACCTAACACCATTTACAGTACTCCCAACAAACGAAACTGACGATGACTCACAAGAACCCCAGACAAGAAGTCCCATTAATCTCCAACAAATCTCTGAAGAATTTAGAACTTTTGTCAAGCGATATCAAACCGTCTCGCTCATAGATTACGACAAAATTCAATTTTCTAATTGCCAACTCTTAGACCGAGGAAACAAAAACATCCTAGTATTTCCCCAAGGTTCTCTCATGAAAGATTTTCACCATGACATCATCGAAGACATTTTTGAGGAAAATGCTGATTTCCGTACCCCTAGAGTAAATGTCTTTGCAAGCAAAAGTGTCAGAAAAAGACGCTATTACATCGTCCCTCTCCCTTCTGACCCATAAGTAGTCAACGAGATTTTTTTCGCATCTTTGTATAATAGTAGAGATGTGTTCACTGAAAATGAAGTATTCTGTGTTGAGAATAACATTGAACTGCCCATTTTGGAAATGCTTTCGTTTATCTTTTCCGAAATCGATATCAAATGGAAAGTTTGCCAAAATATCATCCAAACGGTTGAGAAAGACCAAATACCTATCATTCTCGACCAATTCCATAACGGCAAAAATAATATACACCGAGGTATCAATGAAACTATCCGCAGAATAAAAGAAAAATACAATTGGCAAGGACTGACTAAGGACGTTGACAATTTTATCAAAAACTGTCAAACTTGCCAGAGAGCAAAAGTTTACCGGAAAAATCTCGACAGCCCACTTGTCATTACTGAAACCCCACGGGCACCCTTTGAACGTGTCAACATCGATATCCTAGAAGTCCCAACAAAAAACTACGCATTGACTATCAGGGACGAACTAACAAAATTCTCTCAGGCCTACCCCATAACTGACAAATCCGCAAAAACCGTTGTTAGTACGTTACTACTATATTTCCAACAATTCGGTACCCCATTACGGATACACTGTGATTATGGCAGGGAATTCGACAACGCTCTGATGAGAGATTTGTGTAAGCTATTTGATATCAAACTGTCCTATTCTAGTGTGGGACATCCCCAGTCGAATGGTTCATTAGAACGATTCCACTCGACCTTACTAGACATGATTAGAATCCACAAATTAGAAAATCCCGACGAACACCCCTTCAACATCCTTCCTTATGCAATCATCGCATACAACAACTCCGCAAACAAAACTCACGGATTCACTTCACTTACGAACTTGGTTACGGACATACTTCGAGTAGGACTCCCGAAACTCTATACAACCAACAATCATTGATAACTAAATACATCCGAGATCTCAACAACCGTATCACACACTATTATAAAATCGCTCGTGAAAGAACAGAAGTTCAGAAGCACAAAGCGAAAGCCCGATTCGATAAACATGTTTCCGAAAATCTCCCGAATTATCAAATAGGCGATAAAGTCTATATCAAGGAATCCCAAATCAAGGACAAACTCCAAAATAAATTCAATGGTCCTTTAGAAATCCTGGAGATTCACAAAAATTCCGCGACATTACTAAATCCAAAAACCAAACAAAAAACTAAAGTAAATTTCGACAGGATGAAACCGTTCTCAGAAAGTTAATTTCTGTTTCAGGTTATGCCTGCTGTTCGGATCAGCAGTAGCCCAATATCAAGTCGAACCTATAAATAACACATTAGGGATATACTACCACAACGAAGCCCAAATAACAGTTTCTAACAATAAATGGACACTTTGGTCCACAAAAATATTTCGGCCCTCGAACACGTTTTCACGACAAATAATAGACTTTTACAAACACTTATCGAAACTGTTAACTATAAATCTTTCGCAATGAATTACTTCCGCTCAGATGTACAAACTCATATAAATCTCCTAAACCAAATATCCACCACAATTAAGGACAAACTTATCGAAATAAATATGGACACCAAAAGACCAAAACGCGGCATACTTGATGGCGCAGGTACTCTTTTCAAAGCAATTACCGGAAACTTAGACGCGGATGACGGTAAATATTTTACTGATAGTATCACTAGGCTCAATCAAGGTCAATTACAAATAGAAAATTTACTCAAAAACCAAATCAGTGTAACTACCTCTGTCATTAAAAACTTCAACGAGACCGTCCAAAAACTACAAATTGACGAAAAACTCTTTAACAGCCATATGAAAAAACTAGAAACTACAATCGGAAAAAATAACGATAAAGTCGGCTATATCGAAACGAAACTTATGTTGCTCGAATTATGCGAGAAACTAATGGAGAATTACCTTTACTTGGAAGATAGCCTAAATGATGTGCTAAATTCAATTACTTTCGCGCGTCTTAAAATCATACACACATCTATTTTAACGCCCGAACATCTCATTACGGCATTGCAAGAAATATCGCAAAACCTAATAAAAAACAATCTTCCACTACCAATAAAATACTCAAGCATTGGACAATACTTGGAAATTATCGAGTTAGAAGCTTTCCAAACAAACTCTGATCTTATTTTTGTCTTAAGAATTCCATTAGTAGAACAACAACCATACACCCTTTTCCGGTTATACCCTATCCCAATTTACGATGACAGAACTGGGTTACATCACCTTTTGTCTTTTACTCAAAAGTACCTTGCGAAAAACGAAGACTCTTTAATGTTTATTTCAATCAAGGACTTGAGCGCGTGTAAACCGCTTGCTATCGGAAGAAAATTGTGTCCCGACCTATACGCGTATCCTATAGACTCTAACGCACCGTGCGAGGTGCAACTTCTGAAAAGTATTCAAAATGTGCCGGACAATTGCAGGAGTGTAGTAATTTTTAGTCAGGGTTACAGTGTCCAAAAACTTGAACAAAATATGTGGCTTGTCGTGACCTCCGAACCTTTACGTGTTGTGGTGAGTTGCAATCAAAAGAACTCAACAACTTTAACTCTAGTGCGCAACTCCATTCTAAAACTTCAATCGGAGTGTAGTGCCTTTGTAGGTGTTACTAAGGTCCAGGCTGAGTCTGGAAAAGAAACAGCCCTTTCCGAAGTCTATCACACAGTTACAGTACTTTACAACTGTTGCGATACAGTTCCAGAAAAGGTACAAATTCCCGAGCTGAAACCCTTCGACATAAGCAGCATCAACGTGGAGGAACTGGACGTTGCGAACCATAAGTTAGAACAGTACTCCAGAGACCTAGATGGTCTTATAAATCAGCCTTTCTTAACCAAGAACATCTCTTGGTTTACGTATACGACAATAGCTGTCGTCATGATCATTTCAGCGATCATGATTTTTAACATCATCAAAAAGAAAATTGAAGAGCGCCCAAAAGCTCAAGAAAATACCGACCAATCGACGACGCCTTCATCATCTCTAAGAATGCTGCCTAAACTAAGGCCAGTATTAAAACCAAACCCGATCACAGAGACAACTGTATAAACATTTCATTTATAACAATGTATTTTTTGTATGTTTACCCATATTTTATGTATTACCCTTTTATTTTATTTACTAAACATTTATCGTTGTTATATTATATAAGTTTGATTTTTGACTTATTATTGACACTAACATATTTTATACTAACAATTTTAATTTCATTTTCGAATTACCTTTGTAATGTTAATACTACCATTTGATATTCCTAGCGATATTTTGTTATTTACAGATGTTTCATTTTTATTAAAAAGTTGATGTAAAGCATCAACTTTTCATGTATAAGGGGAGTTGTTATATGAGAAGTGCACTAACTTACAATTTACACGATAAAGTTACCATAGGTGCTTGAACCGTAATTGACTTCACACAAGTATCATATTACAACTTCCTAGAATTCTTAGAAATCACGTAGACGCTTTGTTCACATGAAAACTGATGACATAGCGTCAGCATTTTTACGTTATAAATATAACTGAAAACAATTCTCAGTGTTCATTATATTCATTTAACTTCATATCTATAATATTGTCTTTGTAACATTTGATTTTTTTGTAATAAATATATTTTTTTAAAAAGTGAATTTAGTGAAACCAAATCTAAAATATATATATATATATATATATATATATATATATATATTTTGTTTTTAACTTTTTGCGGGCACTAAACGTTTTAGGTGGTTTCCGGGAATTCATCCGCGTAGTTGATAACTGATCCCTGCCGGAATCGATGGTAAAATGACGACTTTTAACCTAATTAGCCATGAAATAGATTGATTTATTAAAAACTATTCCAAAAAACATTAAACGATTTTTTTATTGGGTATATCAGATATAACAAAAAAACTAAATACTTACTAAAAACTTAAGAGATTAAAGTACATAAAATGGTTATAATTTATGTACTTTAAGTCCACCATAGTTATTTAGACAAAAAATGCATCTTTTTAAGTTTGACATTACCGTTTTCCTCACAGACCGCCTATCAATTTCTTCAATTGCTTGTAATACCGCCTCCCTTAGGTCACCAACTGTCTCATACTTTCTTTTGTATACTTTGTTTTTTTAGCGCACCCATAAATAGAAGTCTATAACTGCCAAATCGGGAGACCGGGGTGGTGAAATTCTTTCGATTTAGTCAAATCCCTCTAGTCCCTTTGTTTTTGATTTTATAGAAAAAGTGTAAATATCAAAATTGAAGGGAATTGTATCCCGAATACGATTGTCATGTCCTCGTTTGCGTGACAGCTCTCGTTTCCGAGATATGACACAAACTTCTCTTTTTTTGAATGGAAACCATAGTTGGCCATAACCTCAAAAAATCGGACATATTTAGAGCTTTTCAACGATATTTTTTTGTTATATCTGATATACCTAATAAAAAAATCGTTCAATGTTTTTTTGGAATAGTTTTTAATAAATCAAACAATCACCAAACATTCCGCTGGGACATTTATTTTCGATTTTCAACGACTACAAGCGAATGATGTGGGGTAAACAAACGATACGCCTGGTGCGAAGCCGTAGTGATGACGATTGCCTTATAATCAAAGATGCTGCTACCAAGGGCAAAGTGACTATAAACAACATCGAACTTAAAGTCCGACATATTTTCCCCAACGATGATGTTAAACTCGATTTGCTGCAAGCTGTCAAAGCGGATTCCAGTATCATTATACCGTTTCGTAAATGTGAGCTTCATGAGTTGCCCGCTCTCAAAACAGGCGCCACTCGTGAAATTTGGGCAGTGAATACGTGTGCCGCCGTGGCGAGTCACCGATACGTTATCTTAGCTTTCCAAACTGACCGCCATAGCAACATCAAAGAAGATCTAACGGAATTCGACAATATTCACATTTCTAATATTCGTCTAACTTTAAATAGCGACTATTGGTCTATGGAAAGAATGCAGCTAGGTTTCTCAAAGAGTGAGTACGGTGAGGCTTACAAAAGGTATACGGACTTTAATCCTAGCTTTGGTGGCGGCAAACACCCGCTTTTAGATTATGTGACGTTCAAGACGCACACCCTATTCGTCATCGATTGCTCCCGACGCGAAGAGACTGTGAAATCTTCGACTGTAGATATTCGCCTGGGCATTGAAAGATAGACGGGATTTCCCGATAAGACCTGAGCCTTCTGCATAATTATCCACGACTACGTAATGGAATTTCTCCCACTCAGCGAAATTGTTCGGAACCTGTCCTAGATCCCCTGCTGCTGCCTCGTAAAATCAGTTTCAGTTCAGCTCTTCGACGGTTCACCATGGAAATTGCAGTTGTTGACATTTAAGGCTTCGAAATCGAAGGAAGATTCGTTCCCAAGTAGAAGTCACCTTGTTTATCTACTGCCTTCTTATCCGGTTTCTCCTCCACTTTATTTTTGATAGACATCAATAACATCAATAATGTTCACAATTTGATAAAATAGGGTCGAATTTCGACTACTGGGCGACCACTAGTATATATAATTAGGCAAAGGCAAAACGGTTAGGTAATATTTTCTCCACTGCCTCTCAACCAATTTTCTTTATTTTTGTTTTGTTTAGTAGTAATTGACGACCTTCAGAGCAGAATGCTAAAATTTATTTATAATAATGGTTCATTAATTAAATAAAATATAATAAAAAATATATATTTACTTCGATACTATCAATGCCAAATAGATAACAGTAACAGTGTCGCCAAATTGCTTAGAGAGAAAATCGTATGATGGATTTATTCGAATGTGAAAGAAGAATTAAATTATACTAAAAAGTAACAAATTTTGACCCGTTCCCAAAATTATTCTACATTGTCATGCTATTGAAATAGAACCCAGAAAAATTTATATTACACAATAATGGCAATTCATTTTTTCAGTCATTACAGTATAAATTTCATAAAACTTTTAATAAGATTACAAAAAATGTGAACTAATGCACTGATTGTAATATTCAAGACAAATAGTTAGATCTGGCAGACCTGAACTCATGGCTATCTTTGGTGAAGCGCCTTATTTTGAACTTGGCATTTCAGAATATTGTTGGGTGTAAAATTATTATAACCCGATGGTTAGACCTAATTTGTAAATACAATGTGTAAAGTTCAAGATTTCAGCTTCATTCACTCCGAGAAGTTTTTAACAAATGTAAGTATTACTTATTTATCTTTAATTAACAGCAGGTGCTTATATTTCTTTATATATTAAATACAAAACAGAAATAGTCATTGCTTACTATATGTTTCATTTAAGTTAATGAAATTATATTGAATCTTAAGATTTTGGTTGAAGGTTTATTAATATGTACTTATGTTTTTGTAGTTATTTGGAATGGAATATTAGGTATAACACCTTCATACTAACTTTTGGAGATGGTTGATTTCATTTTCTGCTTACGAGCTGAAATCGTTAACTGTGAAATGCCAGAATGAAATTTTTCAGTCTCAAATCAAAAAATATTTTTGACAAAGGTTGGTATTATCTAATGTTTTAAATATTATATTTAATATAAATTTATTATTTAATATAATGTTAATATGTTTAAAGGTAAGTGGACAATCCAGTTACCTAGTGACTCTTGGGGAGTAGGCAGATTGGGGCCTCGAGTTCGATCTAGACTCTGAAACTCTTTTTCACTTTTGTCTCTCGATGGATTTGAGTGTCTCTTCCCCGTAGAGGTGTACAATGTTTGAAAAGAAGTTGGCACGGACGGAACTTGAACTCTCTTGATGGTCCGGGTGTTCGTCCGTTGAAAGTTTTGTCCCTGTAAAGGAACGGTCGCCTGACGTTTCGCCAAAATCTCACTTGGCCTTTTCATAAGGCTTTTCCTGTTCTTCCAACAAGAAGGGTGCCTGCAGGTTCGGACCTTTCCGGACTACTTCGTATCCGAGATCGTCGGCTAGGTCATTCTCCGCTTGGTCTGCTCTCCGTGGCGTCTGAAGTGGAAATGAGCTCCGATATGTGCGCCGCTATTTATGCTATCTCCCGAGTCCCCTCCTATTTCTTTGCCACGCCTCCGATTGTGTTGAGGGGGCGGTGCCGTTTGTTTTGATTGGGTGACACCATTGCGTTGTCGCAAATTGTACCGATGACGCGGTTCTGTTTGTACCGATGGCGGCCGCAGATGTTCGTTAGAAGGGTGGGCGTACTGATAGTTAGCTACTCTTTTTTAATTTGTTTTTCTTTTCCCGTAAGATATTCTTCCAGGCTTGGGGGGTCTTGTTGGGTTTCTTCGTGCCTTGGTAGTTCTTGTTGATTCAGGGCTCGTCGTATGGTGTTGTTGCTGTACCCACTCCTCCTCAAGCTCTGCAATGCGTCGTGACTTGCATATAAGTGTATTTGCTACTGCTTGTATTTGGGAGCGATGATGGTGGGATTTAGCATTAAGGTATCTGTCAGTGTGAGTCGGCTTTCGATAGACTGTGTGTTCTAGCTTCAGCCCCCCTGAAACCAAAAGTCTGGCTACGATACGTAGACGATATCTTGATAGTGTGGCCTCATGGGGATATATATATATATATATATACACGGTGTAAATAGTTTGAGTGCATATATGTTAGGTGGAGGTAGTATACACCAAATTAAACAAAAAACTCTTCTACCACTATGGTCAGTAGGCCTTAATAACCAAGAAAATCCCTAAAACATATTAAGTAAATTATTGTCAATCCGGCAACGTCGCTCGCGTTCGAAGCAGATTCACTCTTAGCGCGAATAATAAAGGAATGACTACGCCGACAAAAAAATAAACACCTGTGTTTTTGTATTGACTGATGACATTGACCTTAGAATTAAATAAAATGTATGAAATATTTTGTTGAAAATATTTACGTTTTTAATACAAGGTATTGCAATTAGAATTTGTATTTGGCGGTTTCTTTTATGCAATTATACAAAGTTGGGTAAATATGATATGCAACTCAAAAGATCTGTATATGTAGTTTTTAACCAGTTAAATTATTCGAAGAGTCATTATTACTGATTTAATTAATATTACAAGTAAATATGTAATCCTACTTACCGAATTTATTATAATGATAGAACTGAGTTGAAACAACGGATTATTCACAGCAAATGTTCAAAATGCCCATCATTTACACACCGTTTAATCCAATTTTCACGTATGCGAGAAAAAATTCCTGGAATATTTCGGATTTCGTCAGCAGCGTCAAAAATGCGTTGTCTAAGGTAATTCTCGTCAATAACTGGAGTCGTGTAAACCTTACTTTTCATGTGTCCCCATAAGTAGAAATCTAAAGGGCTGAGATCAGGAGATCTTGCTGGCCAACGTATATGTCCGTTTCGACCAATCCAACGACGGGGAAATGTTCTATTTAAGAAGTCGACAACTAGATGACTTGCGTCGGCAGGTGCTCCGTCATGTAAGTACCACATACTGGAACGTGTTTGTAGGTTCACTTCATCTAACAAATCTGGTAGCGTGTTGTTCAAAAAATAAAGGTAATTCTCACCTGTCAAACGTGCAGGCAGTATAAATAGCCCAACCAAGTATTCACCAACTATTCCAGCCCACACGTTAACTGAGAATTGGTGTTGAAATACTGACTGGCGTATTTCGTGCGGATTTACCTCAGACCACGAATGCCTATTATGAAAATTAATTACGAACCTTTGATAGTTATATTATGAAAATTTATTATACCATTCCTATTAAAACTTGCTTCATCTGTTGTTAAAATATTGTTCACAAAATTAGGAAATTGTCGATGTTTTCTGAGGAACCAACGACAGAAATTGAGTCTTGGTTGAAAATCATCAATTGAAAGCCCTTGAACCCGCTGCATGTGATATGGATAGAGCAATTGTTCCCGTAATGTTCTATGAACAACAGTGTGAGAAATTTGCAGCTCACTTCCAATACTCCGTGTGCTACGATATGGGTTGATGTCGATAAGGTCTAGTATTTGATCCTCAGCAGCTAAGATACGATTATGTCGCTGTGGCCCGCGATTGTTTATTTGTTGTATTACACTACCTGTTTCCAGAAGCCTCTGCGAAACAGCTACTAATGTCCTAGCATTGGGCAGGCGTCTGTTTGGAAACCTTTCCCTGTATAACATTCTTGCTATTCTGCAATTACGTCTGCTTTTCCCATAAATTAAGAGCATATCATGTCTTTCCCTAATTGTATAATCGGCCATTATTTATCACAAATAAATACTGTCGCACTATTCTTAATTTTCGAACTTACACACTAATCACAACCGATTTTATTTATTTAAAAAATATATTAAATGGAAAGCAAACCACGAAGTTTACATCAAATAGATATCATTCAAATCACTTTACCGTTTATCTATTCTTATTTACAAGAATCGAAATCGCAAAAAACAATCGTAACTCTCAGTCGTCGTTAAAGTAAAAAATGTAGTAAATAAGTTGGTCTGTATGCCACGTTGCCATATCTATTCGGATAAACTTACACTAAATTATAAAAGCATATTTCGAGTTTAAATAATCAATTTTCATTTTTAATGTGGCTATTAAAGATGTATAAGCTATTGAGTATTTACATATTTAGAATTACCGACATTTTGAAATCGAAATTATTGTATTATTCACTGTAGCAAGGGCTACATAAAATCTAACTTTATGTGTTCTTTTTGGCAAAACTATAGTTTATTTTAGAAAATGTTATAAAGTTTTTTGATTTGTTTTTGCCTGAAGTATTGTTCTTCAAAATCTTTGCACTCAAACCGTTTACACCCTGTATATATATATATATATATATATATGTGTGTGTGTGTGTGTGCGTGTGTGTGTTAGGTGGTTTTCGGAAATACATCCGCGTAGTTAATAACTGATCTCTGCCGGGATCGATGGTAAAATGACGACGTTTCGACAGAATCACATCTGCCCTCTACAGGTCAGTTCGCATATTTCTTGTAGTTTTCTGCTTACGCTTCTAGTTACTTGAATAACTAGAAGCGTAAGCAGAAGACTACGAGAGTTATCTCAGTTTACCGAAACAACGCATTCAGAATGCCAAGTGAGACCTTGGCGAAACGTCTGCAGGATTCAAACATGAATCAGTATAACGAACGGATGTATTGCCCGGATAAATATTTCTTCATATTGTTACATCCGTGAAAGCCTACTACTAAACATATATATATATATATATATATATATATATATATATATATATATATATATATATATATATGTATACGTGTTAAGTTGTCACCTCCGTACAGTTTAAGAGGCTGTCTGACCTCCAGGTCTATCAGAAGACATTTCTGAAAGATTGCTTTATATAAGAGATGAGGGGGAGTTATTGTAACGGTTTTACATTAGAAGGGAAAGAATTTTTGTAATTTAAAATTTTATATATATAAATATATTTATATATATTAGTAGATATACAAGATACGTAAGGACCTCATTTGCCGAGCATTTCAGGTGTTGTACTAACCTCCATCGGTGTTGCCTGATTTATGAATTTGCTACACTTTTTACCAACGCAAGTAACGACTTTACATGAGATATGTAAATATTTAAATTTCAAAACATAATATTTAAATTTGCAGAAATAAGAAGATTTTTAACTGTACAAATATTATTATTTTATGTAATTCATAATTTATTGATTTTCTGTCTATTAAAAATATATGATAATCAACTAATTTTTTTCATTAAGTGTGGCAATTAAGATTTTATCATAGGAACAGTTCTTGGAAAATTTGTTATATCAATCAGTCTGTGTATTCCTTCACTAGAATGATAAACCTGAATGTTTAAAAAGGGGCAATTTAATTCAGTTATGTTATTATAGAGTGAGAACGCGTGGGTTGGAACAAATTCATTTAAAATTCAGTTGTTGGTTTTATGGAAAAATGCTCGGCCACTCCTGTTTTTTTGGACTGCGGTTTTTGTGATGATAAACTCATTTATACAGGGTGGGCCACAAATAAATTGCGACCATCAACTTCATATTTTCAAATGAAAACATTTGTTTTTATTTTATTTTTGAATTCTGCATTGAATTCTAAGTATTTTTCGTGTACAATATTCTATACCGAAAATTAACAGTTATTAAAAAATATATTTATTTCTAAAGTTAAGAAAACAACGGTAAAAATAAGGTGTTTGTTGGTTTGAACCTATTTATTTACATCTGGTTTTTATAATTGTTGGCAGTATTTTAGTAGCATGAATGGAAACCTTTTTTTTATGATGGAGTTTATAACAATTGTTTACTTCCATATAAACTGTACTATAATTTTACTTCAAATAAGTAGTTGTCAAGTGCAATTGTAAAGTTTCAAAGTATGGCGCGTTTAACTGAAAAGCAGCGAATAGAAATTTTGAAGATGGTAGGATATGGCGACAGAACTCGAACACAAGTTGAAGTTTGCGAAGTACCTGGCTCGGCCTATTACACGATCGGTAGTAAGTAAAATAGAAAAAATATTTCTAGAATTTTATAGTAAGAGACAGTTACAAAACCAAACATTTTCCAGAAGATACACAATTAAATGTTTTGCTCGATTTACAAGAAAATCCTCACAAATCCAGTAGACAAATAGCCGCAGAACAATCAATAAGTAAATCTTGTTTTCTAAAATTCATTTAGTTTAGAACCTACTGAAGATGCTTTGGACCGTAGAGTAGAATTTTGCTAAATAAGGATGGATAAATGCAATGCCAATCCGCACTTTTCAAGTAAGATAGTTTTTTTTGGCGAAGCAACATTTTGTTTAAATTTTTAAAAGTTAACTTATGGGCCGGAATTGTGGGTACTTCAGTTGTTTTATATTGAAGGAACACTTAACTCGGAATCGTATTTAGACCTATTACAAAATCACATAATACGGTGTTTAACAGAACTTTACCCGAATGGTGAAAACCCCAATATACTGACAGATTCGGTATGGTTTCAACAGGATGGAGCACCCCCGCACTATTCGCGAACAGTGCGAGATTATCTTGAGAATATTTTCCCAAGTAGATGGATCGCAAGGAGAGGTAATATCGAAGCCAGTTATATTTTTATCTATTAGGTTACGTGTAATCGAAAATTTACTTCAATAAGCCGGAAAATATGAAGGAATTAAAGAATACAATTAGAGCCGAAATACAAACAATCCTGCCACAAACGCTAAATGAAGTTAGTTAATGGTTAACAATTCGAACATTTAATTTGATATGTTGATGTTTTTTTCCTCAATTTTGAAAGAAATGTAATTTTATTAATCACTGTTAATTTTCGCTTAGGACATTGTACAAAATTCAAAAATAAAATAAAAAACAAATGTTTCCATTTGAAAAAATGAAGTTGATGGTCTTTAATCACAAAAACGTCAGGTCCAAAAAACCAACACCTGAATTTTAAATGAATTTGTTCTAACCCACCCGTCCCCACTGTATATTTGGTGAAGAAATTAATACTATACATATAATTATGAAGAAGAGGTAGATTAAAATTATCCGATAATGCATTTCTGATACTTTCTAGCCTTACAATTTTACGGCAAACTTGTTTTATATGAGATCCTATAACCAATTTTGCCTAATAATTACTATTTTTTTTCAAGTTCTTATTATTCCCTGGCAGTCGCTGGTTTGCAATTTTGGATTATAAATTTGTAGTCTGTCAATTAAAATCAGAATTATTTTGCAATTAGCCATATTATTTCTGATTTATAACTATTCACAATATAGTTTAAATTTATGTTCATTGCGTTTTAACAAATTTCATTTAATTCAATGAACTTATATTGTTTATAATGCGATTATGCCAAACTCAATAATCTGACAGAGTCCACAAGTACCATGTTTAAAGAACAGCTCGTAAACCATTATTTTCTGAATAATCTGTGCTTCAGCCTGAAAACTGCCTAAGTTATGGATTTTTCAAATATCATTAATGTTAGTGGTTATTCCAACTTTTCCCTGTTGGTAATGCTCCGATCATGCTTTACAAAAATTAATTTTATAACGTTTTTCACTTTTTTACAAATAATCTTTTGGAAGCATTGCTACATAGTCAATAATTTACAAATTATAAAGGAAAAAAGTTTAATATTGTTTGTTTTGCTTTATTGTCGAAAAATGCAAAATGAAATGTATTGGTTATTATTATTCAGCAAACAATCAATTTAAAAATAGAATGGATTCCGGCTTTCTAGTTCGAGAGTATCTGTTTGTTTAAACCGAGAACACAAAACTCAAATTTAAAATATGAAGAGGGAAGCTGAAACGAAATTTATGAAATACAGATAATTTACTGAATGAGGCAGGTTTAGATAAAAATCAAAAGCGCATTATATCAATAAATTCACAGAAATAAAAACAAAACAAATTTAATTTAATTTAAAATGCTGAAATATTTTTGAGATATATAAAGAAAGAAGAGTATAAAGAAATGTCGAAGCACACATAACATATTTGAATGATGTTATGACAGTTACACACAGTACATTTTACAACAATTATTAGAATTTTATATAATTTATGGTCTGTATCTGAGATGTAAAATCTACTTGTAATTAAATGTGTAGAAATAAAAAAAAAGTTTACATAATAATTCTAAATAGAGGGCAGACTGTAAATGACATATAGAATTTGTTTTGTGGTTGTAAACAAATTTTCAAAGACAGTAAGGGTACTCACCCCCAAAACTACCCACTAAAGTTCACATATTATTTATTTATATTTTATTAACTATTTCCGTTTGTTGTACATTGATAGTCATATCCATCTATTTAAATTCATCTTATGCGCAACCAAAAAAGTAATCTATCTAAATTGGTAATGAGCGACGGGAAGTATATTTCGTAACAAGCTTTCGCTTCCATCGTTCAGTCCCAGTCCTTTTAAAATTAAAAAATATATCTAAATCTGTGTTTTATTTAGTGGTGTCACGATTACAGAGGAAAAAAAGGCCATCTATCAACCTGTACGCCACTGGTTGAATTAATTTAAATTGCTTCTTTACAACAATTGCCTTTCAAAGTTTATTAAAAATGTAATGTGATGAAGTTTTCGCCAATATTCGTTTTTGAATTTTAAATCTGGAATATGAGTGGTGTAAGGATATATTAAACAAACTCTTAAGGCTGTAGCTAGAAAAATATTTTGGGGAGGGGGGGGTGATTACTTTAGCCATTTGTTTTTAATATTGTGGACTAATTGGGACCGCAAAAGTTAGTTTTCTATTCAGTATACTTCCAGTATATAAGGGATGTATAGAATAAAATAATATATTTTCATGAAGGAACTTGTTAATTCGTTAAAATTGACTCTTCAATACCCAAATTTCGTTATGAACCTCGAACTCCCCCCCCCCCCTTGACTACAGCCTTGTAAACCATATTTACTTTTGTATTTCCTATTGATCATACCAATTTACCTTTTTTGGGACATGTTGTATTTATATAGCCTGTTATCGCTAGGATTATTTTGTTATGATTTGGCTTTGCCATTATACAGTGCTCTCAATTCAAAACTAGCCACCCAAAATAACTTTTAAAACATCTTTAAAAGAACAAGACAAAAAACCAAGTTTTTGATATATAGGAGGGACACATTTTACACGTATCGGCCACCCTACAGTTTCAACCCTTAAGCGGGGGTGAATATAATTTCTTTAAGGTTAAATACAAAGGGGGATCATGTGATACCTTTTTTAAAGATCTCACAACAAGGTAACAACAATTACAGCGAGAAACTAGTACAATTTGGAACTGAAAATCGAAAAAGTTTTATTAATGCTATTATTATTAAAGAACTAATAACTGTACTAGGGAAGTAATGAGATTAACTGATAAAAAAATCCGAAAAAAAAACAGAAGGATACCCCTATAAAGCCCCTGACACTCTAGAAATACAGATGACTTCCAAAGGAAGACCAGAAGTTCTCATGAAAGAAATGAAGTCAGCGGTCAAAAACATAAAGAATGACAAGACAATAGGGAACGTCGGAATGTCACCCAAATATTTTCGCAATATATAGAAACCAGACACACACCACACAAGAAAGGCAGAAAGATTCCATTTTCAGTTAGAGCACGATAAGTCCTCTATCGGTAGTCTATAAAGTGTTTACTGAATGTAACAAATACCAACTCAGTACAGATTATCAAATACTACTCGCCTTGATGTTCATGGACTTCAAGAAAGTGGTCCACACTAGATTATCGAAGGCGAGCAGAATGTCGATAGACCAAGTACATAAACATTGATTAATATGCAGGGCTTTCATTTCAAAACTAGCCACCCAAATTATTTTTTAAAATATCTTTAAAAGGAAAATACAAAAACTCATTAATTTATATTTACGGGGGGACACATTTTATAGGTATCGGTCACCCTGCGGTTTCAGGCCCTAACCGGGGATGAATATCACTTCTAAAAGTTTAAATACAAAGGGGTTTGTTTTAAAGTTCTCTTTTTGACAATCTTTTGATCCATCATTTGTTACAATAAGATTATTTTAACAGAGTAATATCATTTTAAACTTTCAATTTAAAATAATTATTATTTTCTATGTATTTATTATCAATATTGTATTAGCGTTAGAATTACCTTGTACTTAAATTAAATGTTCAAAATGTCAAGGAGCGTTAGGTCGGGAGATGTCTCATTAAGCCAATTTCGT
This sequence comes from Octodonta nipae, assembly GCA_034190945.1. Classification (NCBI taxonomy): domain Eukaryota; kingdom Metazoa; phylum Arthropoda; class Insecta; order Coleoptera; family Chrysomelidae; genus Octodonta; species Octodonta nipae. The sequence continues at coordinate 91,163,462 of CM067217.1, read as the reverse complement.
ACAGGCAAGGCTTATAATCTGGAGGTGCTCCCTCCTGTTGAAAAAATAGCTTTTCTTCGTCTAGCAACAAAGTTCCTTTTTGATTTATTCAGTTTTCTAAAGATTCTGTTATAAGGGTATTTATCACATTTTCTAATAATAAGTCCAAATACAATTCTCCAGTTAATTTTTCTTCCACTAATAAAGAATCTATGATTTTATAGTTTTATATGTTGGTTGTTCTCTTCCTCAAAAACTTGTGGGCGGGTATTGTTTAGTGGCAAATCCATTTAAATAAATCCTGTTTCGTCAGAAAAAGAAATATTAAAAAAATAGAGTCTGCATTTGCCCTTTGAGTCATTAATTCGCAGAACCTTCTGTCATAATCATCCTCAGCAAGCTGTTGAAAAGCTGTATTTTGTAGGGAATGGATTAATTTAGGCATGGCGTTTTATGCATAGAGCCGACCAAAATATTTGTTAACCAGTTAACCTTGAGAAATTTCTGAACTAAATCCAACACATAGCTACTAATGCCCAATATTCTTATCGGGATGTCTCTGATGAAAAACATGAGCAGTTCTGCGTGCACCACGTTTTTAGTTTCCATAAATATATATTATATCAATTCTTCCTTGTAAAGAATAAAACATAGTCGAAATTTGATGGTTAGTTTTTAACGCAACTACTACCTACTAATAATAAGTTTGTTACATTTACACTCACAAATATCTTTCGCATAAACATTTAAGGATTTTGTCTCACTTGTTTATCTCGGTAATTATTCTCACGCTTTTTTGTAATTACAATTAAAAATATTAAATTTTATGATATCTAGGTCAATACTCTGTAAAAAATAATCTTGTTTAAAAAAATAATGTGTCAAAAGATTGGCAAAAAGAGGTTTCAGATGATACCCCTGTGTATTTAAACTTTTAGAACTGATATTCACCCCCGGTTAAGGGTTGGAATGCAGGGTGACTGATACGTATAAAATGTGTCCCCCGTAAATATAAATTAAAATATTTTTTATTTTTCTTTTAAATATATTTTATGAGTTATTTTGGGTGGGTAGTTTTGAAATGAAAGCCCTGTATATGTTATGGATCAAGTGATTAATTGGACACTACTCCTAATACCCGGGCTTTTGGAAAAATGATTTGACAAAAGCATAATATCTATTTAAATCATTAAATAGCCCATACATAAAGTCAAAGTAAAAAATAACATGTTTTATTGCCATTAATTTTTCTGACATGAAATCAAAATTTAAAACACAAGTAACATAAAACTTCTTCGATTTGTAGACCATCTTCCCTATGATTAAAAACAAACAATTTAAATAATAAAGTTAATAATTTGTACTTATTATGAAAGGGTTCTACATTTAGAAACTACTAATTCTTAGCTGTTAAAAGTCAAATTAAAAATATAAGACAAATAACACAAAATGGTAAGTAAACAAAAATAAGGAACACAATGTAGTGAGCAGTGAAGCAATTGGAGTCAGCACTCAGTCATAGCAGGGCGTTTGTCCTCCCATGTATTCCTCCTCCCTTAAGGCATCTGTATTATACTTTGCCCAACCAGTGGCAAATCCAAGGGGGCTCAACTCCCCCCTCCCAAGCATCTGAGTTTTTTAGCGTTTATTTTGCCAAAACCTACCTTCAGCTGGACCAAGCCTCCCATCCCCTCCATTATCACAGCAGTATTCATAATGCCTAGGCAGTTTGATAAATAATGAAGTTTAGATAATATCACTTGGCCCGGCGTAGCTTGTCATTATTCATAATGCCCGAGCATTACAAATAATAAAGGCATTAATAACTCCTATCTTCGCGCACGCTAGGCGAGTCAGGTTATTTGACATATTTATCTTCAAAAATTTTTAATATGGTAATATTCACATCGTTTAAATTTTTAGATTTTTTTCAAATCCATTTTAACATTATCATTCATGGGCGAAAATTATATGGCAACAAATTCTTCTAAAAATACATTATTTTCGGATTTAATATGATGAGCTAGTTTTCGTTTCAGGTTTTTTGACGTTTATAACATTTTTGACGTTTCATTTATTTCTGATATATCTGATATTTTGGTATTTTTTCACATTTTTGTATTTTCACTCATACCTTATTTTTGGCGTTTTTTTAGATTTTTCTCATTTTATGTTTTTGACACAATAACGTTGATAACTTTGTCAAATTTTATATTATTGTGATGTTTTGGGGTATTTAATATTCTTAACGTTTGAAGATTTATTTCCTTTATCTTCATTTTTGGAATTTATTGTTACTTTATAGGTCTTAACTATTATTTGAAAATTTCAACATTTTCTAATTTTTAAAGATATTGCCTGCACTAAATCTGATAGTGACCCTACCCCCTCACTACTGGCAAACATTTAAGAACAGATTCAATTTATCACCTCTGATGCAATGAATAAATACTCCGCATTCCATTTATCGGCTACGTGATGATCGCTAAGTTATTAATTCATTTCTAGTCATTTCAGGAAAAATGCATGTATACCAACATTCGCGCCTGCATCTTTTTTGTTGCTAAAAAATTGCGGACACCCATCGTCTTCCTGCAATAACAGAGTTTTCGTATAATGACACATCAAATTTAAGGAACTAATATTATAATTCTCATATCAGTATTATTTTCGGTTCCCAAAATAGTCATTTTTTCTTGAAACATTCACCGCTTGCCTCCTATCTTATACCTGAATGTTCACAATTTGATAAAACTCTGTTGATTTTAGAAGAGTATGTATATCAAGATTCACACCAGTATTACTTTCTATTTCGGATATATTAAATTCTTTCTAAAACAATAGTAACCCCCTTTTCATCCATTTTGACAAAATGGCGACTCACGTATTACGTATTACTCACGTATTACTTCATTTAAGAAGTATATACACCAATTTTCACGTCTTGTTTTTCTGGATAGGGACAATCTAATCAGCTGGCGACATGAAATATACTTTACAACCTACTCTCATACATATCAAATATAGAACAAAAAAATCATAAAAATAGGTCAAGCCCTTTCAGGGGAGTTCGAACACAAACACCGTGACATGAGATTTTGTGCAAATTTTATTTCATAATAAATATTTTTTCAAATTGAACTTTGAAAACTCACGTATAGTAGAAATGTAGTTTACATCGGTTTTTTGAATAGTAGTATTTTCAGTATTCATGTCATATTTATTTTCTATTTGAAATCTGAAAAAAATAATGATCATTGTTAGGTTTTTCTATTATACGAAAGTTATATATTTCTTCAACAAATTATTAAAGATGAAGTAGTCACGTAGTTTTGATAAACATTTACGACTATAATTCAAGATTTAAAGTGATATTTATTTCGAAATAAATAATAGTGCCTTTCAAGCTCATTTAACCACGGTGAATAAACAGCGAGGGGATGTTTGTTTTCACAATGTGTCCTCCTTTGATTTCGCCCTTAGGTATATTCAGTCAGCCCCAATTATATAAATAAATTCCTAACAACTAAAATTAACCCATCTACAATCTTAAATCCCACCCAAAATCGAAAAAGTTGAATATTTTCATAAAATAGCATAACCCATGAAATCGAAATTTGCAATAAAGACCCAAAACCTTTTTAAACGACTGAATAATTTTACATTTAATTAGATCATTGAGTTCTCTAAAATGCAAATTACTATTATGAAAATCTGTAAAATTAAATTAAAAAATATATCGCTTATCTTTATCCACAGCGAATTTCAATATGAGATGTAACAGAAATGGTCTGTTACGCATTTTCGATTTCACAAGAAGTAGAAGAAGAAGACCTGATAACAAGTTACCGTTCAAATTCACAGCGTTGCTAAAATTTGGAGGTAACAACGACGAACGTACAACCTTGAAGTGAGAACTTACTTGTACCACTCTTAGGCAACACTAGCTCCAGTGGTGAACCCTTGAACTAAATGGACGACTCGAGGATACTTTAGATGCGTTTAAGCCTCCACTAAAATTTTGCTGATTTTACATTCTGTTACCAGACAATGCATAAATATTCTCAAATAAAGGCAAATCGTTGTGTCCTCCAAAATCGGAGGTAGTAGCGTCATATATGAGGTGACAACGTATATCGTTTATCTGCTTCTGAGGCCACAACGATACCTTTATACATATATATATATATATATATATATATATATATATATATATACAGGTTATCGGCCCGATGGTGATTGCGCTATTGACTGGCCTGAGAGGTATATTGGCATTATTTGACCTTTTATCTCGAGATTTGAGTTCAATGTAACGGTCTGCAATTGCGGTTCTCCATGTGGGTGGGAGCAGTTGCACATCGTCCCGTTTGTTAAGCTTTGTTTTCGGTTTCCCTATTTCAATCACTTCCCTAACGAGCCTTGTGCTATAATTTTTTCTTTTTGATAACATCTTCATCTGGCCGAAATCTGTTTGATGGCTGGTATTTAAATTGTGTTGTGACAATGCATCTTCAAGCGGAATTTTCTCCAATTTTTCTGTGTGGCTTGAAAACTGTGCTTATAATACATTTACCCAGGAATAAAAGCTGTTGAACTGTTTTCATTTTCTTTCTTGGGTTTGGGTTCCTGTGTAAGTGGTTTCTGTATTATGTGGTGGTTATAGCCATTTGATGTTAATGCCTCCTTCAAAATGTTCATCTCGGCCTAGCTGTTTTCGTTGTCTGTTAGAGTTTTAGGCCTGTGTTAGGGTCTTCCCTACTGAAAATAACTGAGCGTGGTGATGGTGGGAGTTTGCGTTGAGGCATCTGTTTGCATGCGTGGTTTTCCTATATACCGTGTGCCCTATGGTTCCGTCTGATTACTTTTTTATTAATAAGTCGAGAAATGACAGTTCGTTGTTTTGTTCAGTTTCTATGGTAAATGTAATTTTCGGGGTATGTGGTTAAGGTGATCCAGAAATTTGTGAACTTGATCTCTACCATGTGGCCATATTATAAATGTGTCATCGACGTATCATAGGTATTGCTTAGGTTGGTACTCCGTGGTCTAAAGGACCTGTCTTTCGATCTTTTCCATAAAACGATTTGCCAGGACTGGGGACAAAGGGAACCCCATTGGCGCTCCTTCAATTTGCCTGTAACGTTGACCGGCGTACGTGAAGTATGATAAGCAGTGGTTAGCTAGATTGATGATACTTTTCTTCAATGTAGTGGAGTCACCTTTGTAAAAAGGTAGATGAAATCCAAATTCACTGTTATGTCGTCTTTGTGTATATTCATAATTTGTATAATGTTCAGGAGATGTTGTGAGTCCCTGACGTCAGATGTCATCTCATCTACAAAGGGTTGGAGTTCTTTAGCTAGAAGATGTGTCGAAGAACCTATTGCGCTGAGTATTGGTGGAAGTGGGCATCTGGCTTGTGGATTTTTGGGAGACCATTCAACTTCGGACATCTGGACCATTGAGTCTGAGTTTGTTTAGATTAACGTCGGTGGTATTCAGTTTTCTTCTCATATTTTGGATAAGTTGTCGGAGCAGGGCTTTGCTTTCTCTGTATATTGGATACGAAAGATTACGACAAGAAAATCCAAGACCTCCTAGAAAAGTCATACAAACTGGTGAAAAACGATCCTACAACTTATTGGGAAAAATGCAGGAAGGCAAAAATAAAATGAAGAATATAATTCCCAGAGAAAAATCGTCCAGATGTCCGAAGTTGTATGGTCTCCCGAAAATCCACAAGCCATATGCCCCACTTCGACCAATAGTCAGAGAAATAGGTTCTCCGACACATCTTCTAACAAAATTCCTGGCTAAAGAACTCCAACCCTTAGTAGATAAGATGACAACTGACGTCAGGAACTCACAACATCTCCTGAACATAATACAAAATATGAATATACACAAGGACGACATGTTAGTGAGTTTTGATGTCGTCTCCCTTTTTACAAAGGCACCTGTGACTCAGGCCCTCCACTACATTGAATAAAAGTACCACCCCCGGAACATATCATTAATCTAGCTAACCACTGCTTATCAAACACATACTTCACCTACGCCGGACAACGATACAGGCAAATTGAACGAGCGAAAATGAGGTCCTTTTTGTCTCCAGTCCTGGCAAATATTTTTATAGAAAAAATCAAAAGACAGGCTCTTCAGACAACGGAGTACCAACCTAAGCTATAACTACGATGCGCCGATGACACATTTATAATATGGTCACATGGTAGAGATCAACTTCACAAATTTCTGGATCACCTTAACCAAATACACCCGAAAATCACATTAACATGGAAACAGAACAAAAAAACGAACTGCCATTTTTCTACCTATTAATAAAAAATAAATGAGACGGAACCATAGGGCACACGGTATATTGGAAAACCACGCACACAAACAGATACCTCAACGCAAACTCGCACCATCACTCGCTCAGTTGTTTTCAGTTGTGATCCCTAACACGCAGGCCTAAAACTATAACAGACAACAAAAACAGCAAGGCCGAAATGAACATTTTGAAGGAGGTATTAACAACAAATGGCTATAACCACCACATAATACACAAAGCACACAGGAAACCAAACCCAAGAAAGAAGATGATAACGTTTCGACAGCTTTTCTTCCTTTTGTCCGGGGTACAACGAACAGAATTGGTAAAATTCTGGCTAAACATAATGTAAAAACAGTTTTCAATCCACACAGAAAGATTGGAGAAATCATACAGTCTCCCAAAGAGAAAATTCTCCTTGAAGATCAGGGCGTGTATGAGATACCGTGTAATGATTGCAACCTCGCATACGTCGGCAAAACCAACAGAAAAGCAAGTGCCCGAAGAGAAGAACACAGAAATGCAGTAAAGTAAAAAACAACGACGCCTGCATTGTCACAACACAATTTAAATACCTGCCATCAAATAGAGTGTTGGCAGGTATTTGAACAGATGAAGATGTTAGCAATAAGTGAAAATAAATGAAAATAAATGTTAACAAACGGGACGTTGCGCAACGCCTCCCACTGACATATTGAACCGCACTAGCAGATATTTACATTGAAATCAAATCTTCAGATAAAAGGACAAATAACGCCAATATACCTCCAAGGCCAGTCAATAGCCCAAAGACCATCGGACCGATAAACCTTTACAGAGCGAGAGCTTTGATTGGCCAAAGCAAACAAGACCACATCCCCTCCGGCCGATAGCATAAAACTAAGAGGCAGAGCAGCATCGAGTCATTTTGTACTACGCTTAGTCAGTAACAACATCGATAATTTCGAAGAAGATGAGTGAGATCATCAAAACGTCTTTTTTTAGTTGTCTTTTCCAAGACAACTAAACCATACACTGTAGCTGGGAAATTATCCATCGTAGAGGCTTGCCGGAAAATACTTACTACTAAAACGGCCAAGAGAAAAACCTGAAAAATATTTTCAAGTTGCTGAAATTCCCGCTAGAGGATGTAACTGCAATCTTGAACCTAAAAAAATTATGTTTCTGTGAATTCCGCTTTATTAATCTAACAAAAAAATACCTGATACATAAAGTCGAGGAACTTTTCTTGTTTGACAATTTTTGCTGTAATTCTAAAAAGAAAGTTCTTAAACACACTCTGTTTCATCGAAACAGCTGAAGCGATTTTTAACAAATTTGGGCTAGTTGAAAGGATCTATTCTTGGGCTACAAATGTTTTACTAGAGGGCTCTAGATGGCTTTTTAAGACATTCCTACAGAAATCTTTTTTTTTCTAAAAAAATTAATTGCATTGGTATGATTTAGTTTCATTAAAAAGTTGCTAACCTAAAATATAGACCTAAGAAAATTTTATACGGAAGTCTTCTTATATTTTAATTTTTTAAACTGATTTTTCCGGAATTCTTATTTATTCATCAGAATAAAATCATCCTGTTCGAAAGTATTACAAAATATAGCTGAAAGGTAAGTAATGCTAATAACAAAAGGCATATTTTTTGTTTAAATGCATGTTTATACGAAAAACGCTATAAAGACGAATACCTACTCGAAACATAACTAATGAGCAAATTTGTGCTTATAATATGCATTTTCCGAATGATGCTTGTAGTTTATTTTGAATGTCTTCAGAATGTCAGATTAACAGTAGCAAAAACAGTTTACGCGAATCGATATTCAAATAAGCGTCCTTGCTAAGAGTTTTTCCAAGGTCAGTGGCGAGCTTACGAGCCAATTGTACTTTTCGGCCTGCGCTTCAACAACAAATAACTGGAAAAACACAAGAAAATATTATCCGCGTACTGGAATATGAAGGAAATCCTCATGTTAGCATTATCCCTTGAGTTGGTCATATCACGAACAACGGATCAAAACATATATATATATATATATATATATATATATATATATTTATATATATATATATATATATATATATATATATATATATATATATACATGTGGGACGCATACTTTGGGGACAGCTTTTTTTATTGATTTTCTCTGCATACATAGGTCATATAAGCGGTAAATATTCTAAAGAAAAACTAATTTTGCTTATGTATACTTAATTTATGGCCAATATTTAAGAAAAATGCATATTTTAGACTTTTTATATCTTACGTATAGATTAAGGACGGTCCTGATACTATGCGCTACATATATGAAGTGAAAATTTTCTGGACAGTCCTCAATCTATGCGTTAAATATTTAGGTCATTCATATATATTCGGTATATATTGGGGACCAAAAATTAATATCATAGGCATGCTTTGGGGACACATGAATTGTTTGTTGCATATCGTAAAAATTTATTGCTGAAGCACCTACTTTATATTTTACACGCTCTTGCAAGAAATTAAAAGTGGATATGGTAATTTCATAATTCTTAAAATTTGTTTATTTAATGTCCCTTTGTTCTTTTCTCAAGGACAAAAATATCAATTACCTCAGGTCAACTTTAAAATCAAATGTAAATTATTAATTCAAATATTTTCCCATGAACTTTTATCAATTGCCAATAGTCGATGGCTGCATTGTTACTAATCTTTATATATAAATGAAAATGTTTGTCTGTACGTTCTTTATAAAATCCTAAACGGCAGGACCGATTTTGATGAAATTTTTTGTCTATGTTTGGGTGAGTCCCTGGATGGTTTAGATTTACAATTGGACCCGATAGGTGACACTAAGATCGGGCTCTAACTGCTCTTAAACGGCTGGAACGATTTTAATGATTTTTTTTGTGTATGTTTGAGTGGATTCCTGGATGGTTTAGATTCAAAATTGGATCTGATAGGTGGCACTAAGATCGGTTTCAAACTCCTCCTAAACGGCTGGACGGATTTTGATGAAATTTTTTGTGAATGTTTGGCTGGGTCCTTCGATGTTTTAGATTTACAACTGGACCCGATAGGTGGCACTAAGATCGGGTTCTAGCTGCTCCTAAACAGCTGAACGAATTTTAATGTTTTTTTTGTTTGTATGTTTGTATAAGTACATGGATGATTTAGATTCACAATTGGACCCGATAGGGGGAACTAAAATCGGGTTTTAACTCCTCCTAAACAACTGGACGGATTTTAATGGAATTTTTTGTGTATGTTTAGATAGGTCTATGGACGGTTTAGATTCACAATTGAACCCGGTAGGTGGCACTAAGATCGGGATCTAACTCCTCCTAAACGGCTGGAACTATTTTAATGATATTTTTGTGTTTGTTTGGGTAGCTCTCTTTATGGTTTAGATTCACAATTGGATCCGGTAGGTGACACTAAGATCGGGTTCTAACTGCTCCTAAGTAGCTGGATGGATTTTAATGAATTTTTTGTGTATGTTTGGGTCGGTCTTTGTAAGATTTAAATTCACAATTGAACCCGGCAGCTGCCTCTAAGATCGGATTATAACTCCTCCTAAACGGCTGGAACGATTCTTATAAATTTTTTTGTGTATGTTTTGGTGGCTCCCTGAATAGTTTAAATTCACAATTGGACTCGGTTGGTAGTACAAAGATCGGGTTCTAACTGCTTCTAAACGGCTGGATAGATTTTAATGATTTTTTGTGTATGTTTGGGAGGGTCTTTGGATGGTTTAGGTTCACAATTAAATCCGGTAGGTGGCACTAAGATGGGGTTCTAACTCCTCCTAAACGGCGGGACGGATTTTAATGGAATTTTTGTATATGTTTAGATGGGTCTTTGGACAGTTTAGATTCACAATTGAACCCGGTAGGTGGTATCAAGATTGGGATTTAACTCCTCCTAAACGGCTGGAACCATTTTAATGATTTGTTTTGTGTATGTTTGGGTGGGTCTTTGGATGGTTTAGGTTCACAATTAAATCCTGTAGGTAGCATTAAGATCGGGTTCTAACTCCTCCCAAACGGCTGGAACGATTTTAACGATTTTTTTTTTGTGTATGTTTGGGTGAGCCCCTGGATAGTTTAGATTCACAATTGGAATAGGTAGGTCGCACAAAGATCGGGTTTTAACTGCTCCTAAACGGCTGGATGGATTTTAATAATTTTTTGTGTATGTTTGGTTGGATCTTTGGATGACTTAGGTTTACAATTAAATCCGGTCCGTGGCACTAAGATCGGGCTCTAACTCCTCCTAAACGGCTGGAGCGTTTTTAACGATTTTTTTGTGTATATTTGGGTGAGTACCTGGATGGTTTAGATTCACAATTGGACCAGATAGGGCACACAAAGAGGAATTCCTTTGATTTTTGACGATTTTATTTCGCACATTAGTATAGAGTATATTGAATTCTACACATTTGGACAGAACAAAAGTTGGGTCAGCTAGTTTATGTATAAAAGTAGAGACAATTTTACTTAGCGTTTTCCTCATTACTTTTAATATACTTTCATCTTGGTATAGGTTACTTGTATACCTACTGGTAAGGCAAACATTTATTTCGTCATTGGGTTGATTCAAGTTGACCATGCTAATAAAATAGTAGCAGGGAATTTTAGTGTGTTGCTCAGTAATCACGATCAGTCCTATAACGAATTTGTTACGAAATAGAAACTAATTAAATAGTCTTAAATATCCGAAATGTTTTAAAATTTGTTTGTTTTTTAATTTGTAAATTAATAAGTTGCTCGTTCTAGTATGAGTTACGGCTAATAATAATTAGGTAAGGTTTTTCCAGTAAGGGGTCGTTCATACAATACATTCTCCTACAAGGAGTGGTGGGAGTATCAGTTAGTGTGACGGGATGTGACAGTGGAGTTGGGAGGGTCTAAGGAAATGTGACGCTCACAATTCATCAAACATTTCAACTTTGATTTTTCTCCCGACCTTTTCATTTTTCCGTTGATATATATTTTAGTTACATTAGTTTACTACTTGGTATATTTACTTAGGTTTATTTTTCGACATCGACGTCGGTCACAATAGGTTCCTCTCTATATTCAATATCATAGAAAATAACTCTTCCATGTGTTGAATAGAGAGCGCAGATATTCAATAACAGATCATTGTAAACTTTCAATACTCTAAACGTCCGATGGTAACATGTAAGTTCTATAATAAATATTGTTATTATAGACACATGATTTTTCTGATACAATAAAACCTGATTAACTCGAATTTCTAAGGAAATTTATGATTGTTTCGGTCATTCCTTGGTGAAAATTCATATTTTAATTATATTAAAACACTAACCATTGTGGTAATTTTTACAAATTTATTATTTTCTTGACAATTGTTTCACTCTGACGACAGGCTTCGTCAGAATGAAATATTAAACTAAATACTAAACATCTGAATATATTATATAGTGTTGTAAGATAATAATGAGTATATAGGTAGAAAGCACAATATGTTTACTCTATAATATTAGTGAAGGTTAATATTATTAATATATATAATTTGGAATTTTGTATTATGTAAGTATATTAAGATTAAGTAAAGGAGACATATTTGTATCAGTTTGGTCATTTAAAAAATGTGGTGAATTTTTATTTTTATTGATCTCAAGTGATTCTAACAGAGTTAATTTTTTACTTTTTTGTTCTAGATGTAAAATTTCGAAAGTAGTTTCTGGAATATGATTTTCAAAGGCTATGAAAATCAGAAATACAACAAATCTACATTTGCCGACCATTTATTAAATGTAAGGAAAAACGCTTGGACACTGCGATTTATATTTTTGAATGCGCATTTTTTCATCAAAAAAAAATATATAGGGTATGTCATGTGACTGGTCAATACCAAATTTTTTATTTTAAATACAAGCCCCTGTATATTATTTATTTTTTGGATTCTCCAGAAAATTCTAGACATAATTCATGTCGGAAATATTAAGTGTTTTCAGATTTATTACAAAAATTATTATTAAAGAATGAAAAATATTTATTTCTCAAATTCGCTTCATTACACTCAATAATTAATTCCCATTTAGTTCTTGGTATTCACATAGTAAGTAAAAACCATTCCTGCGATTCTTTTTACCGATATGAAAATGTTTATTTTCGCCAAAACTCCTTAGCATCTTGTCTGCCTGCATGACAGTGGTGATCGGTGTCGGTGATATTGCCGTTAACTGTATGTAATAGTATCACAAAATGGTTCACTTAACAGAAATGCACAAAATAACAACTCTACAAATGATTATTTATTTATTTAAGCTTAATTGTCTAACAGTATAAACCACTAACAGAGCAAGTATATATAAAACTACATAAAAATACACCTTAACTAATTAAATCTATGAAACTAAATAAAAATACGCTGACTAATTAAATCTATCATAATAAACAAAAAATAAAAAGAAAAAGACAAAAAAAACTCAATTAACGTAAATATTTCAATGTAAGGCGTTCACCGTTGATTCAATCACAGCTTGAACCAGATCTCCAACATGACAAAAATGAATGTCAGAATGCTTGCGCATATTGGTGTAATAGTATCACATATTGTGCATAGGAGATTTGAGCAAAACGTTTGTTCGAGCCCTAGAGCACAAAAATGTTAAGCTATTTCTGGCCTAAGTTCGAGGTACCAGAAAGTTGATTTTGATAAGTAGTGTCGGTGAATCAATATTATTATGAAGTAGGTTGAACAAAAATTTTAAGAAGGCACATACTCCGCGGACATTAAGGCTGACAATGAAATCTGATTTATTAATCTCCCATATTCAATACCCTATAGCGGACAGATATTGCACGTTTTGAAGTACAGATATTTCCGAAACCTTCTTTGAATTCGCGCAACAAAAACTTTGTGACACTCATAAAAAGGATGCCATATTATATCTCCGTATTCAAGTTGAGAACGTAAAAAAGTATTATATAGTATTTTTAAAGTCACAATATTTGAAAGACCTTGAGAACTTCTTTCAATGAACCCATACAGCAGCATTAGATGTCATATACTCAATATGATTCGTAAAAGCCAGTTTGTCATCAAAAATGATACCTAGATGCTTTACTTTTTCTCATTTCTCAAGGAGATTATTGTTAATATTATATGAGATTTAGCAAGAGCTGGTGAAACTGATAACACAAGGAAACAAATGGAAGTTTCTCGCTTATTTCACAAAAATTTTTTAAATTTGCCGTTAGTATCATGAGGAAAAATTAGCAAAATAGAAAAGTATTTTCGCGAACTTGGTCATGTAAGATACATAAAAAAGTAGCTGCCAATGCTGTAAGTGATAATATGAAATTGGATATTATGATTGAGTTTCAAGAAACCCACATAATTCTGGTCGAAAAGGAGCCCCACTGTTCAACCTTAGCCACACATCAACTTTTGGAGTATTAAAGGAAAGCAAAATGCATCCCTATAAAATGATGCGGACTCCAGATCACTGTGAGCAAATGGCAAAGGTTAGATAACAATGCGACCAAATTAGAAGCTGTTTTGTCTTCTTATGAAAACACATTTACACTTCACGGTCATGTTAATCCTCAAAATTGCCACTATTGGTCTAAGGGAAATCCTCACTGGATGACAGAGAAACATACGCAATATCCTGAACAAGTTAATGTTTGGGCAGGAATTGTTGGAAATCATATCATTTTCATTCATGGCAACTCGAATGGAGATAAATACTTAGAATTTCTCCAAAATAATGTCGTGCCAACTTTGGCAAATTTATATCCTGATCCTGTACACCCAGAAGTTCCTGCCAATACAATATATTTTCAGAAAGATGCAGCACCGCTCCATTAGGAAATATATGGCTGGCAGTACCTGAACCAATTTTTTCCAAATAGGTGGATTGGGAGGCGCGGATCGATAGAAAGGTCAGCACGATCTCCTGATTTGACGCCATTGAATTATTTTTTGTGGGGATATGTCAAAAATACTGTATACAAAACTAAACCCCTCAACGTATATAATTACATTGTACTAGAATTATGTCATCATTGCATGAAAAATAAGAAAGTTGGTATTGTCACATGACACACCCTATATATTTTTTATTGTTGTAGAAAGTGCACATTTAAAAATAAAAATCGGCGTGTTCAAGCGTTTTTCTCAAAACGCCCTAATTTATTCTTTATCGAATTTATTCCATTTGGCTGTTCCACACTGTATATTTAAATTTTATAACTGAGATAATAGATATTTTTTCAAATAATAGATAAATATAACTATTGGAGTAATATTAGTAGCGATGTATGCGGAATGCGATGTATTTTAGATTGTTATCTAGTATTTTTTAACGTTTATTTTTCGATACAAATCGAAGAAATTTTTAAGATGAATAGAAAGATCTTGAAAGATTAATACACTTAAATTATAAGAAATACTAATGTATAGAATATAACAAATTTAATATCGAAATAATTCTTTTTAAAACAATATGATATTTCTTATGAAGAAATTTACAGTTGTCGGCTTGCAAGAAAAATCTCTAATAGTTTTTGTTTGTTCTCTAACCTTCGTTTATCTATAAGCAACGTTCTAAAATCCTTCCCAGAAAATATGCTTTGTTTCAGCCGCCGAACTAAACGATTATTTTCGAACGTCGGCGTATACGCCAGTAAAAAAATATGAATAGTACTTCAATAAACAACCACAACAGAATTTAATATTTTAATCAGTTTTTAATTAAACTCGAAAATATAAAGCCTATTTATATGTATTATTTTTTCTTAAATTGATGTTTGAGAACGAATAATGATATCTTTAATGCTGGGTGGCGACAAAAACAGACTACTAAGGTTAGGTTAGGCCTCGTATGCCAAAGTTATGATTTAAGCTCTATGTTTTCAAACGGGAATGTTTATCTTATGGGTACTATGAGTACACGTTTTTGATTTAAATTTTCTTTAAAATAGCTCTTTTAATTTGAGCGGCGCCTTGCCTAAAAATTACATTTTGATTGAAAGTAAATCAATTGACCAGTGTTAACTGTTATTTTATTGACTGAAAATGTGCGACATTCACCTCGATGCAATAGTTTGAACTGTGTTTTTTGGCACTTTTAAAATCTTCTGGTGAACTTTGTTGGCATTTTCAGATGTTCATGAATAATTAAATCAGAGAAAGATAAATTAGGGTGATTTCGTAGACTACTCGATAGCACCTTTCCCCTAATTTTTGCCGTATAGGTATTGTATAAGGAGGGCAAAATTTTTATTTATATTTTCTGCACATATTATCACTAACTTCAAGAAAAAAGATTTAACTCACTTGTCAAGTTCAAACAATAGCTCAATATAGTATCATTAGGTAAAGCTTGTAATTTCAGTAATTTTGATTGTATGCCTTCCGTGACATCAAAGAATTGAATTGTTATTAGAAATATCCGAGATGCCCAGAGATAAATAATAAGTTTTTTGGTTAGGGCAGTAGATTGGTTGTTAGAATATAACGAGGATGCATATGGCATTTTTTTAGTTGTGTGTCCTTTGGTCTTGTTATGATGTTTGATATCTCTCCGACGCCCATGGCCCACAGAAATGCATACCCTGCAAACTGTGCAAAATGCTTAGTTGCCTGTTCTTCGATTGTTAATAAATGGTGTAGTCATCACTAAAATTAAATTTCCTATTTAGTTGAGACATCATTCACAAGACGAAGCAGTCAAAACAGTAAACACTTTACAATGTTCAAATGTCACTGAAAGAAAACGAAATTTTTACTACTCTTGCACACTGGTTGTCTATAAATAACAACTTAATGATTTACATTTTATTTTTTAATATCATAAACCATTTATAAAATCTCGATCTAATCTAATCGAAAGGACCAAGTAGCATAGAAGTAAATATTCCGCTTAAGTAGGTACTTTACTCTAGATAAAGTAATAACTAAGCATAAAGGGCCTTTGAGAAGATGTTTCACAACGTAGTCATTCCTATTTAAAGAAATAAGGGGTTAAAATTACAGCCATGGAATTAATAGACAAACTTGTTGTCAGTTCTTCATGCAAAGTCGTAAACCTCTCACCATAAACGTTGTATATATATATATATCAGAATACCTAGTACTAGAATTTGTTGTTGATAGGGTAATAGAATTTAAATAATTTTTTTATCAAAATAATTGACGTCAGATTGTGAGATTCCATAAAAAATTGGACTCATAGAATTTATTCAGTCCATACTTGATGGAGATTTATTATGAGAATTAACTGACACTAATTTCAACTGAAATTTTCATTTATTATATAAATTATAAATTTATTTTATGAAACTTTTCACAGCGTTCAATATCTTTATCGGGAATTGATTATGTACCTCTGACGTTCCGAAGAGTGCTATCGTTTTGAAACTAATTGATTTCACAACATTTCGATAGCTTTAGATTTGCTCCCATCATCGTTGAATGATGTATAACTTAGATCTGTGGCATTCTTAAAATTGGCTTATCTTATGAACTCATGTTTCATACGAACGGCGTGTAATAATTTCAAAATTTGCACAAATAGCAACAATTTTTCGCAAAGAACAACAGAAGAATTGTTCAATCAGAACGAATCTACCTATTTTGTTGAATTATGGTGGGTTTGTATTACTTATACTGATGTCAGTAGGTCATAAGTATCAGTGTTTAGTGTCTAAATTGCCCTTTAAACAATTTATGGCAACAACTAGTTTTGCGTGTCTTAGTCAAAATTGTAGATCACAAATTAATTCTAAACATACCCATACATTATTTTTCACACATATCAACAATATTAGTAAAACAAATGATTTAAAGATTTTATGTTACGCTGTTGAAGCATTAACAATTTATTGTAAAAATAAATAAATAGTCGCGATATTTTAATTTTGTGATCAATAAAAATGAAGTCTAAATTAGTATGTCTGGTAATAATATTTTTATATGTATAATATACCACAACAGGCTTCAGTAAAAAAGCCCAAAATATTTACCAAGGAACTGACAGTTTCTATTATAAATAAAATAATAATGTCATTATAGGTTAACTAAAAGGCAAAACAAAAACAAATTGAAAAAAAAAATTAATCTCGCATTAGTTGGCCTTGACTCCAACAACGATTTTTTTATAAAGAATACAGTACTTGTCAAATGAAATTAGAGCACACATAGTTTCAAACAAAATTAGTTTCACAAATGAAGAAAAACAAGATATGTTAAGTTTATTACAAATTAGATGGAAACAGTACGAAAACAGGCCAAAAGTATTTTGAGTTATATCTGAAAAATCATAGACCATTATGTATTTTTTTTTCGACTATTAATTAAGTGCTTAAACTTAACACCTTCTTCTTGAGCACACAAAGGAATACGTCGGTTTAAATTGGTGACATTACTAATAATATTTCTTTTTCTAATCGATCTGAATTGTGTAATGATAGTTTTCCTAAATTCTTCTATCGTATACGCTGCTTTTCAAAGTGCCTCAGAAAAATGTACTCAGACTTGTAATGTCGAAACACCTTGCCGGCCATGTTACCGACCCATTTATGTCGAAAATTTTGATCTAAATAATCACAAAAAGGTCTAATATTATGTGGAAGGGCCTCGTTATGCTGGAATCCGCACCTTAAATAGTTGATAAGCGAGAATTCATCTATATTCTCCAAATTAGGTTCTCAAGAAAGTCGGATAGGTTTCCTTTGAAACTCACTTGAAAAAAAGAGCTCCGAATATTTGATCATTACAAATTCCAGCCCATACATTTAAACCGAAAACGATTTTGCGGCCTGACTCCTAATATTATTTCTATGGAAGACGCTACAGTTTGAAAAAACACTTTCGTCAGTCCAAATAATGGTTTTCAAAAAATCCCGAGTACGATTCCTATTTGAGAGCCAATGCTAAAACTACATTCCTCAGAATCACCTGGATTTAGATTAGAAAATGTACATTTCCCAGAACTGGTAAATGTCTATTTTCAATATTTTAAACTACTTCCTTTAAACTTCCTCCAATCGCTAGTCTGTGCTACACCCACATCTGAGAAAACTTACTAGTTGATTTTAAACGGTTGGTATTTATCTAAAAACCATAGAGATAAAATGTTCCAATTTTTTAATGTTAAATTTATGAAATTTTGTTTTACCTCCACACTTTTTCTATCTCCAATTTTCTATTTTTTTTGGAATTTTTCGGAAGTATTCGGAAAATTTAATAAAAAAAACACTAAAGCACAAGCACTAAGTACTTAAGCAATTTTGGCCCCAATTAACTTCGCCATATCTGCTGTAGTTTGTTTCCGAGTGGGTGTCGTTTCGAATTACCCTGCATAGTAGGTGGTAAGAACTTGTACGTCTCCTCGTAGAATCCCTTGTCGAATATATAGTTAGTTCCTTTGTCTGTAAAGTTTCTAATTCAGACCTTATGCTAATATTTTTTATGACGCAGCTATGATTTCGCAACTTTTGTTTGTGGAGTTCTAAAACAGTTACCGCACCTACATAAACAACGGCAAGGCATTCAGCAAGATTTGGACTTATGTTAGTTTATTTGCAATAATGTCATTAAATTTCTTTAAAATATTGTTCATCTGTCTATTAATTTTCAATAGCCGTTATTTGGTACTTGATAGAGGTTTTTGCCTGCTAAAGTAAATGAAGTTTACCTCTAAACACGTTTCTTCTTGATCTATTATACTGGTGCTCATGATTTCGTCATTTTTATTATGTGATGTTTCATTGAGATCTGGCTCTGGTTGACTCATTCCCACTACAATTTCAACTTCTCTTCTTCTCGTATTTATCGTTCATTTCTATTGTTTATGAATAACTGTCGCCTCTTATCTAAGGTATTCTAATATGACTTGTTTCTTAATTGTGGAAATCTTTCGGGCATTACCTTATAGAGTTCCATATTATACGGTCTGTGGGCCGTTTCCATTTTATTCAACTTCCACGGTTTCTTACCTGTAGGTGTGTCTTGGGTGGGTCGAACAGTGCGTTCGGCAGACCTTTCAGAGTTGGCTTTTTTTGCATTGTTATCAATTCGTTGTTTCCTTGCAGGTTGTGTAGTTGGTCCAATCCGTGATACAATACAATATAGTTTTCCTAATTTCGTCTGACATGATCTGTATAAACTGGTCTTAGAAAAGTTCTGAGGACAACTTTTATTTGCCTCGAACTCCACAGTAGTATTACTAAGATATTACAAAACTTTTTACCCTAATAGCAATACCTTTTGGTGATAGGTTGAAAAATGTTGTGTTGTTTCTGTTATAAACCAAGAGCTCCACAGGTTTTCCAGTAGCATTAGTATTATAAATCATCCTTTCCCATTCATTTTTCGTATTTATTAACATAAATACGAAAAATGAATGGGTCTCACAGAACTTCTTACGTTCGTTTGTTCTGTATTCTATAATCTCTCCAAGATAATCGTTTTATCAGTAACAAAAAAAACAGTTTTGTTTGATCGCTTTGAAAGGCATATAACTTCCTAAGGGTGCGTTTTAGGGCACATGTTAATACGGACTCTTGGCTTATTTTAATGAGTTCTATGCACAGCAGAATTTCGGGATCCTATTTTAGAAACACCCTATATAATTAATTAAATATTGTTAATGTTATAACTATATAATATTTGAAAATGTAGTAGATTATAAATTTTTCTATAGACCTTGATAATATCTAATGGGCAAATAATATAAAAAAAATCTTATGTAAAATCCTTTTCAAATACATTACTACCTACATTACTATCTCCATTATAACATTTCGTAAGATAGTAGCAGACACCCACGCACCCTCAAATATCTTTGATAATTTGTGAATGTTCCATTGACTTATTTCAAACCAAGCATGAAATATTTTATGACATGTGCATGTTTCCTTGGTTTTTATTTCAAATTTAAAGTTCAAACTCGTGTGGTAAACAGACGAGGATTTAATTAATAAGAATTTACCTATTTATTATATTTTAATACCACAAATGTGAGTATTGTTACTTTCTGAACCTTTAAACTGCTTGAGAAGTGAAAATATTAAGTAATTCCTAATGTTTAGATAAAAATAATGTCGTTTTCATTTTACACCAATTCCAGGGACCCTATTTCTCAGCAATGTTTGTCGACGCGACGGCAGCGTAGTATAAAAAACCTTTCTTAAAAATTCCGTCCGGTGATACAAGAACTGTTTTATATTTTGTTGTCTAGTCAATACCTACGTATATATGTAATTTATCAGGTTGATAACGAATGGTGGAAGCCGCTTTGTGTTATTCGATCATTATAATCAATGAAATTAAATATTTTGTAATAATATCGCGTTTCTATTAATAAACAGTGACTAATTTCGACATTAGACATGTCATTTTCAAACAAAATATAATTAATAAGGTTAAAAAACATAGTGCATTTCTGGATAAAGAATATATAGTGTATGAAAGGAAACTGGCTATTTGAAAAAGTCAAATATGTTCCTGTTTACATCTTACATCTAATTGATCATTAAGGAGTTTTTTCTTTAGCATTAAATAATAGGTTTGATAAACTAATTTGCGGTTTGAAAGTAACTCTAATATTTTTTTTACAATGGTAATGTAATTTTTTTTATTACTGGATTTATATTAGTATTTTTCGGGATATTGACTTATATCATATATATTTGTGACATGAAAAGATACTAGAATTCATTTTTAAGAGATTGTATGTTCAGTGATTAACCTGGACAGTTCTAATGAATTTTTCATTGAATGATGAGCTTTTAAATGATTTGAACTCTGAATTCAATTAAAGAATTGGGAATGATCTTTGTAGCATTAAAATGTATTTACCACGCTACTAAAATTTATTTAAAAGATGTTTATTAATGAAATGAGAACCAAAGCTGTCCAAAAATATAAAAAAGTCACGTTTTAAACTTTGTATATTATCAAGGTAGTATACTATTTCTGCATTCAAGGGATATATTAAATATTTCTCCTAATAGTGGACTGATACACACCGAGTCGGGGTAGGATTAACTACTATAAAATATATATCATTTTACAGAGTTGGGATAAAATTGTCAGTTTTTCAACTCTTATTTGTTTATAACTATTTCCACAACTTTATGAGATGGCGCAAATGGGTATATTTATTATACATATTATTTACAACCTACAAAAATCGGGTGTATTCCCCGTCTTGCATGAAATTTCTGTTCTCTTATTGAAACCTTTCTGCAAATCAGAGTAGTATATCTTCACCTCATTGGTATTCACCTAACTATATGGTTATTTATTTATGAGTGTACTAAAGTGCCAGATTTGAAAAAATATCTTAAGGCATTCCCAACAAATGCAGGAAATATTTCGAGAAGTGAATTCACTAAAATTTTACTGAACTGAGAACACAAAAACGAAAATTATATTTCGAGATTTACACTAATGTCTTTGTCAAGGAACTAGACATTTACATTAGTCGAAACGCGTCGGACAGTTTTCAAAAAACGTAATTTGTGGAAATTGCAATTGTAGTATCAGTTAATTATTATAATGAATTTCCTACAAGTATCGGCCGAATCAATTCAGTACTAAACAAAACAAAAATAAAGAAAATCAGTTGAGGTTCTGAGGTGAAAATGGTACCCAACCGTTTTGTCTTTGACTATTTATATATAGATATTGTAAACTGTAATTTCTGCAAAAGTCTTGGATCAAGTTGGTTTCGCCCATTTTATATTATTTTCAGTTTTGTGAACGTATCGGAATCTTCTAATAAACTAGTAATGTTAGTACTATATCTTGTAATACGCACTCCTCTTATATTTGTTTTGTTGTGTCACCCAATAAGTTGATTTATTCAATGTATATGAAATTATTCAACTCCACGTGAAATTTAACTATTCTAATTCCAAGTGGTTCGGCTAAAGTATGAATATAGAGACTTTATTTCTCCCAGTGTAGAAAAGAAACGCAACAAACACTGAGAACATATATATAGTGCAGCAGTTTCTATTTTTTTGTCAAAATAGGTTGCTTGCTTCAGAGGCCGATTAAAAATTTAACAAAATACACTTTACATACATAGAAGTTCATATTTTTATTATTTTATTCAAAGAACAGTTGAAATCGGTGAACAATCTCACAAAAAATTAAAATATCTCTTGAGGGAGTATTAGCCGAACATCCTGCAATGCAATAATGATCCTCGTATAGTTTTCATATGTTAATAAACGCATGCAGCATAAAAACAAAATTAGATAGAAGTGTAATTAATATAACTAAAAATGCAAAATGTGGTTAATAAATTCATTTATTTTTGCTTCATGATAATATATGAAAAGTGTTTTGTCATGGCATCGAACATAAATTGAATGTAAATGAAACCTATTTTGCCGAGTATTAAAAAAATAACAGACAAAATTTCTAAGTCTTCATAAAAAAACACCATATGTCGCCACCAGATACCTACCTATATTTCACTAAGTCAATGAATCTCAATCTGCAGAAACCTTCGTTCAAAAATTTGTTTGCTAATCAACAGATACTTTTCATATTGCCCAGCTATTGTATTTGTATTAATGTTTGATAAATGGCACAGTTACTAAATTGGTTAAATAACAATTAGCGCTCACTATAATACGCATTTAGAAAAATAAGAGTTTCTCATTTTGTTATTAAACGATTTATGCTCCCAGATATTAATATCAAATTAAAATATCTTTTTACAACATTTTTAGCAAAAGGAATTCTTCTTACGACGCCCTTCTTTGAAGCAGTCCTTCCGCGAATCAATAAATTCGTCTCCAAAAGTACGCCATATGCCTACTTCATGTATTCATTATTTCAATTAATATATACCTCTGAAACCAAGTTCCTACTGAATTCAAAATTTAGTAAGTAGCCTTTCCTCATTAGCAAAATGTAATTAAGTAATTCTTCATAAACACTACATAATGCTAAACACTGAATTCATTTAAATAGCAAGATAATTATTTTTATAGACTTTTATGGCAGTACTTAATTTGAAAAAAAACT
The DNA here is from genome assembly GCA_034190945.1 of Octodonta nipae. NCBI lineage: Eukaryota > Metazoa > Arthropoda > Insecta > Coleoptera > Chrysomelidae > Octodonta > Octodonta nipae. Next base: position 91,140,146 of record CM067217.1, on the reverse strand, counting down.
TACTGATTCATATTTCGTAATTTGTTCTGTTAAATGAATGAGAAACATATCCATACCAAATATTTAAAACAAATTATACATCTCGATTGACGACTTTTATTTACACCTTCCAAGTACACAATTTCACGAAATGATTGCCCTGACGACATATTTATTTCACAATTACCTAATTATAACCGGCCAATACCTCAGCCTGTTAGTATCTACTACCCCAGCTAACTATTACGGCATTGCATTAAAGGATCTTTGAAACTAATTTATAGTATTAACTTAAATCTCATTCATTAAATTTTTGTCTAATTAAAAATTTATATAACTTTTAGTACTTAATAATACTTTGATATGGCAAAATTTATGATATATGCTCAAAACTATATTTTTATTTATCTATTATGCAATAGGTCTGTAAATTAATAATTTACTTATTTGTATTAGTTTCAAATTACAAAGACAACAACTGAGAAGTAATACAAATTCCAAGTTCTCATATGCGTAATATAAAAACTTCTGAAATGTCCCCCAAGTATGCGTTAGACATGTAACAGTTTGGGGACCGTCCCCAAAGTATACAAATGTCCCCGAAGTATACAATAATCTGAAATTTTGTCCTCAAACTATGCGTCCCACATGTATATATATTTATATATATATATATATATATATATATATATATATATATATATATTCTAAGAGGCTTCCGCGGTCATCATTATGAACTAAGCTAGGTTTCGGGTGAGAACCGCGTCTGAATTTATTAAATACTCGACGTTTCGACTCCTGCTTTGAAGCCATTATCAACAGACAAAAAATAAAATAGAGTCTAGATCGAACTCGGGGCCTCATCCTGCCTACTCTCCAAGAGTCACCAGGTAACTGGACTACCTATCACTTCCTTTCCTATGAATGAGTTCAAAAGAATACTGAGGAAGTTTTACACACCACCTGGCTGATCTACCGGAAGGATCTTTTAATCCATTCAACCACTGCAAACTTGCATGGTCTGTGAAAATCTTAAATTCAGTCCCTTCTACATAACCATGGAATTTCTCAATATAAAACATAACAGCTAAGAGTTCTCTCTCTCTCTCTATGTCACTGAATAATTCTTCTTACTTCGATACAATGTCCATGAAGCATAGGCTATCACTCTCTCAAAACCATCAACTTCTTGTGTAAGCACACCTCCTATCGCAACATCACTGCCATCTGACTAAACGGTAAAAGACTTTAGAAAAATCCGAGGAACAAAAAATTGGTGCTGAAATTAAGGCTTTCTTAATACTCAAAAATGATTCTTCAGCCGCAGGATTCCATTTAATATATTGTTTCTTCTTTCTACCCTTCAACAACGCATTAATGGGTGCAATAAGACCAGCAAAATTATCTATAAAACGACGATACCATGAACAGAGACCTAAATCTTTTAAATTTCGTTTTTGGACGGGGAGAGTTCACCATGGCTGATACTTTTTCAGGATCAGTCCTAATACTATCTTTATCAACAACATATCCTAGAAATTTTAATGAACCTAAAAAAAAACACTTTTTAAGATTAACTGTGAGATTAGCCTCACGCAAAATCTCCCTAACTTCGGAAAGCAGTTTGACTTGTTCTGAAAAGGTTTTCGAAACTATGATTAGTCATATAGATATGAAAAAATATTAGGCTCATCCTTTGGTCCAAAAAGAGCATTACATAATCTCTGCTGAGTCTGAGCACTACTGCAAAATCCAAAAAAGGTCCTACTGTAAACTGAAAAAGACCTCTACCAGGTACACTAAAGGCAGTTTTCTCTTTAGATTCATTGTCTTTAAGACCTATTTGCCAAAATGCTTCCTTAAATCAATACTAGATATGTATTTTGCGTCTCTAAGAAGGTTAAGTATGCGATTTATTCGCGGTAAAGTATAACTAGCGTGTTTAGTCAGCTCGTTTAGTTTGCGTCCATCAAAACAAAAACGATATTCACCAGAATATTTCTTAACTAAAAGAACTGGACTATTCCAAGGGCTTTCTGACGGTTTAAGAACTCCTAATGATAACAGTTCATCTAATTCTTTATTAAGGATATTCAACAAATAAGGGGACATAAGATACTGACATTGTTTAAATGGTTTTGCGTTTCCGGTATATATACTCATCGTGATTTTATTGGTTCTAGCTAAAATACCTACACGATTTCTACTACTAACAGCGTTGAAAGACTGAATAACTTTACTAATTTCTGTCATTTGTTCAGGTGAACAAACCATGCCGTTGTCACTAATGTCAGATGTCTGGGCATTTAAAACTTTAACTTCACTTTTCGCAATTTTACTCTGAACTTCCCAGCGAGAATATTTGAAGTTAATAACAATTTGAAATCGTTTACAAAAATTACTGCCGAAAATGAAATAAGAGGTAACGAAGGAACCAACAAAGCTGATATAATCTGTACATTTGTATTAATTTTAATCGGTAAATCAACTAAATCTAGAAAAGATTGTTCGGTTCCATCTGCTGTTGTAATCTGACGCAAAGTAGATGGATTAATTTTTAAACCACAACGTTTTAAAATATCTATGCCTTTTTCACCAACTACTGAAAAGTTAGCACCACTATCTAAAAGAGCAATGATATTGTTATCAACTAATTTTACAGTAATATATGGTCTGTTATCAAAAGGTTTACACACAAAAAGAGGTGAAACTGAGTTACTATTAGCCATATAAAAGTCTCTAACTTTACTTTTCCACCAGATCCATTCATCTCTATCTAAAAAATTAGGCCTACCACTACTACAAACATTATTCTCTCTAAACGGTTGCCTATAAACAAAATGGTTCTCAAAACGTTTACTACATGCATGATTTTTCACAAAACGGTTCCTATCAAAATTAGTGGAGAATTGAGAACCTTTAGCATTCCTCCACACTACTCGTTTCCCTGACTATTTACTCTACGGGAAGCATCTTTACCCAAAATATCTTTTGTACCACACTTTAAACAAAATTTACCTTTACTAGGTAATATATAATTTCTAAATGTGTGGTTATCTTTTCCACAACGCCAACAACTATGATGGGCCTGTTTTGGACTAACTAAATGTATGGCATGGCTTTGGCTAAAAACTCTACTCGGAAATTTTTTACCTTTCCTAAATTTATTACTGCACCCAGGTTTACTATTACTGTCCTCTGACAAAAAGGCTAAATTTGTATCTATAGAATAAACATGTATTCTACTAGATGCAATACTCAAAACATCAGCTTCTTCAAGCTTCTGACAAAGTCTAACTAAAGTCTCAATGCTTTCAATATATCAATATCACTAAGTGCCAAACATTTCTGATATTCAGGTTGTAAACCAAATTCAAAAAAATTGGAGCGCTACTTATGCAATGGCCCCACACGTTGGGCACCTAAACCTGGTATCCTAAATTTGGTATAATCTGTCTGAATTTACTATCCCTTGTAATATTGACATGATTATATGTACTGTGTTCTTGATCCTGGAAGCTCAAAGCCAAATATCTCCAACTTAATAAATTAAATCGGTTCCATACCTAATAATAACCTCAAAATCCCATCTCGAAAATAACAGCCCCAAAAGTTGAAAATTCTAACTTAAAAAATCCCTAGTTAGAACATGGCTCCAATCGTAGAACAACCCACCATACAACAGGATTCAAAACGTGGAAAAATCTACCGTAAACAGGATTCAAAACGTGGAAAAATCCACCGTAAGTCAAATCCACGGTAACTAAAAATTCACCGTAACTTCCTTAAGGAAAATTCTCCCGTGACCCTAAAATAAAATTTGCACGTGACGAATTTAGTTCGCTAAAATTGCTCAACTAATTATATCCAAAGAAATCTCAACCATAAACGCCACTTTATAAGGGTATTTTTCACCAAATAATACCATCAATTAGCCAACATTTCCTGACGCGAAAAAATCGAACAACTAACTTAAGGAAACGCCATTTTTATAGTAGCCTACAGAAATCGCACACGGCGAGGCACGGCTTCACTCTCTTCGAGACGAATAGGTACTGTTTTCCCGAGTTTGCGTTCTTCGAATCAGAAAATCTCTCTACTCAAATGAACCAAACATGCGTAAATCTTACAGCACAGGAGCGGCTTCAGATAAATTACGAATTAGAGGATATGAATTAATCTAACAGATTTTTAAGAAGAAAAGTATTTTATGGATGACATCAAACTTAACTAATATTGTACTGTGCTAACAAAAAAGTATTGTCATGGATATCGACGGCTTAGCGATAAGTCGAACAGACAACGGACAAGGTACTCGAGGAGGCACCAGAACGCTAAGTAGTTCAGTGAGCCTACAAAAAAAAAACAACTCTAGCCACAGCAACTCCACCGTACTAGAGGCACATAATCTCCCTCAACTAACTCGTAAGATTAGTTAAGAATGCATTAATAATGGGGAAAACAGCATTAATAAGAAAACAGATCTCCAGAATTTGAAAACAACTTATTGTAATCTTTTGTTGTCTTATTTTGTTTTCATAGAAAAATTCAGAATGCCATTAACTCTTTAGAGATTTTATTGCTGTACCTGTTGTTACTATCTCTGACTTTCTCCAGAGAACACTACTATTTTTAACTATTCATTGTTGTATGCGTGCGTGCCACTATATAATTTTGTCTTGTCATATTTATTTGACTTTGATCTTACACCAGAAATTAGATTATCCTTAAATATTTCAACGCTTAAATCAGCTGCTTTTTTCTATTTAAAGGAAAAAATCCTAGAAATACTTAATTACTTCTACTTTTCTATTATTTATTTTCACGTAATTTAATTGTCAGACCTTTTATCGACATGTGAGACGTCGGGTTTACTAAAACATTTATGAACTCATTTTGTATATTTGGCTCTTAAATATGTTACTTTAGGTGATTTTTCCTGCTTCAAATATAAGATATGTTCTTTCAACATTGCAAGGCAGCGGCATCTCTTGTCGTATGTGATTTACATCTCATTTCCAAAGTTTTCTACATTTTAAAATCTTCGTAATGTTGTGATATAGCTTCCACCACTTCTGAAATTCAGTTGTAAATGTTGATTGGTTATTTAACATAGGAGAATGAACCAACCATGGCCAAAGAATTTTTTCACCACTAGGCATCACTTTATGAAAGCAATCCTTTGAAAGATGACTACAATCATTTTTGATCTTTGAGTCATGTCGAGATAAAGTAGTAAACGGCCCTTCTTTGTCATGGAATTATTCCGTTCCCTTTTTTATTATCTCAATGCGAGCATTATCAGGAACGGGGTAAACTCCAATGTGAAACAACTCTCAAGTGTTGAAATATTTTTTTAAAAGCTAATGCTGTGTCCTGAAGGAGCATTAACGACTCATTTGCAATAATTATCTTGTTCTGTCGATGTACATGGGTTCTCTTCATTAATTCTGTATTGTCGATACTGCTATCTGCACGCAAGTCTTTTATTTTATTATCTGCTTTTGTAACATATTTAAAGAAAGAACCAGACATGCTCTGAACTTTATCCTTTTTATTTATTTCCTAAAGGATAGTTGTGCCATAGTTTGTCAATGTTTAAGCACTTTTTGGGAAATGATACCACGAATTACGAATTTACTGCATATTTCCAAACGTTTCGGGGTCGTTCTCAATAGCAAAGAAACTATGAAAAAATGCACAATTCTAAAATTTAAAATGAAAGCAATTAAATTTTAAATTTTAGAATTGTTTCATAGACCCCGAACCGTTTGGAAGTATACAGTAATTTCGTGAATGTGGTGTCATTTCTCAAAAAGTACTTAAAATTGTATCCATTTTACCGATTAGTTCTGGGTAATCTAAAAATTTTTTTAGTTGGGAAGTAATACGTTGATTTAATATACAAATTGTGGCAGTGAATAATACACTTCACGTAATTACAATTACAATTAATTACAAATTACGATTACTTCTAGTCAAAAATCAATAGTTAAGACTTGTAATTTTAAAGAAATATACCTAATTTAAAATAAAGATATTAAGTAAAGAAATATATTCAAACTTGTATAAATATCAGTGATATAAAAAAGCCTTTATTAATCAATAGGTACATATTTATCGATATTATCTACTTTTCCAGGCTAATCAATAAATTATTACTGCCTCTAAAATATCTACTGTACTTTACGTTAAGAACACTTGAAAGACCTCATATTAAATACCTGTTCAAAAATCCATTAAATAAATTAAATCTTTTTTCTAAAAAATCTAACTTAAGCTACTAAATCAATTAATAAATTGTTGCTTATAACAAAAACAGAATTCAGATTTCAACTTTTGAAAATGCTAAATGAGATTTTGGCGAAACGTCAGGTAAAATGTTCTTTTCAGAGCACAAACCGATAAATGGATGTACACCGGATACAACAAAGAAAATCACACCACACACACACACACACACACACACACATACACACACACACACACACACACACACACACACACACATATATATATATATATATATATATTCATAATTTCATCCTACGTATGGGGCTCATCTCTAAAAGGGGGACAAATTAAAGTCAGCTTATGGCGACACCTACGTGGGCGATATATCAAGATACAACATTTATGTACAATTCTAAATATTCTATTCCAGCATTTGTCATCGTTGCATTATTTGTACATTTTAATCATGTATTATTATTCTGTATTTTATTAGACTTCGACAAGTTAAGATCAATACTAAAATTTTAAGTCGGTTTCGTGAAATACTTATTTTAAGATCAAGTTCCGCTCCCAAATTGTTTCTCCCGCTCATCAGAAAACTCACTAGAACAAAGTAAGACTGCCAAGACCTTCTGCGATATCTTCAAAGATTGGTAGTAGGTAGTAGACGAAATACTGCATTTAATTGCTCGACTTCTATTCAGTCTCATACAAACCGTACGTCAGTACATCTTTCTGATCCTCATGTAACCAGTCAGACGCAACGTGCGGAAAACAAAAAGCGGGTCACTTCCGCCTTCTGCGGGGGTGGAAGAAAGACAGAACATCTATTGACGTAATCGCGGATGGTTACGATCTTCTGCGATATCGACCGATCGTCTTCGTGTACTATATTTTACATGCTTTTTAGGCTTTTCATCCAGTTTCGAACAGCGATTGTTTGTGTACGGTGTTGAGTGTGTTATTAAGGACACAAAGCCGGTAAAGATTTTTTTAGATTGTGCGACAAGTGTGAATTAGCCCATTAGTAGTGTTGTGCTTTGTTTTTTATGTTTGTGCTTCAAACGTTGATTTCTTCTTAGTTAAATGTTACCTTTCGTTTTTGCCTGTAAGTTTTTCTTTTTTGTGTATATGCTTTCTAATTCACATTCAATTAAGCTGTAAGAATATCTTAAGAAAGTTGAAACATACGTCAAGAGTTGAGTAGATTTTCATATAATTCATCAGAAAATCGACCTTTTTAAATGCATTTGTTTTAAAAAGACGGTCGCCTCAAAAAAGTAATTTGACAGTTATTATAATACATTTTAGCTTCGTGCCCCGAAGAAAATGAATTCTGGTCCTTAAACTACAATTACATTTAAACAATTTTCCTAGTTTAATTGCTCTGTTATCTTACCTACTACTTAGAAAAAAATATATAAATCTACATTTTTATGGCAATCCATATTAGATTACTGGTAAATCCGAAAAATGAACCGAATTAACTGTAGCAATGCAATGTTAAATTCATATAACATTTAAATATTGAAAGTAAAATTTATTCAAAAAATTCACGTTATCCAAATATGTTAAAAACCACCTGTTAAAGGACCATGTGATGACACATATTGATATAATATAAAAACTTTCCACATAAATAGTTTGCTTACATTTTTCCAGTCAAAATTCCAATATAATGATTTCCAGTTAACGAACTAATTTTATTACATAGTTTCTGATTAATCGAGGAGTAAAATAGCCATTTTGATTGTTCATTTGGGTTTTCTTACCTCACAGTGGTTTCCGAAAAATTCTACATTACTTTTCAAAGTTTTTTTAAGCTAAATTAGTTCTCTTGGCTTGTTTTACTATTATCAGTTGGTTGATTAGATACTATTTTGACAATTGCAAAAGTAGTAACGTAAAAGAGAGAGATTTTTCAATTAATTATTCCTATTTTTCAGAAACCACTGAGAGGTGTGAACCCCCCAAATGCCGATCAGAATAATTTCTTTGGTTTTAATTTTTTAGAAATCGTTGCAATTCTTGTAAATAAGTACAATATAATAATGGATGGATGTCGTAACACAGCAAGTAACTGTAGTATTTCCAAATGTAGCAATGCACTTTTACACTGCAAGACTGGTGCACTAAGTTTTTTTATTAGTATGACTTCTCCTTAGACTCGTCCGATTTTCCTTATTTCATAAATTGATTATATCAAATAAATATTCAACAATGTATGGCACGCACCCTCCATCGAAGGCACGGATAGCATCCTTTTAGTTGCAAATTCACTAAACTTCAGTTAAACTAGATAGGATGTACTCGAAACAGTCGATATGAAAACAATTTAGCTTTGTAGGAGCACATGGGTGCCCATGTTTATCAGAGCCATTGTTGACGACTTTTTGCCTTTTTGCAACAGTTACTAAAAATGTTAGTCCAGCCCCAGGTATTTTATTTATTTATATATTCGTTTATATATTTATTTTTGTACCTATATTACCATTAAAAATAATTTCTAGAATATAATACAGCAAAAGTAATCAGATGTACACAAACATATACAAAAAAAGCCTTTTACACACTAGTACCTGGTGCACAAGAAACCACCATATTTAAACTATACAGTTTGTTTTCTGAATAACAGTTGTGGCATTTTGTATTTTTAGAACTTCTTGGGAATAACATCACAATTACTGGCAAGTCTGAATATTTCAAATACTCCAAATGTTTCAGCGTCTAAATCAGAACCGGTTTTCAATGACAATAAAAACTTAACGGACTTCCTTTAAAAAACAACGGTAACGAACAAAATAGACATTGTGATCTAAGAAAAACTGTAATTAACCTATTATGTAAAAAATTAAACATTTCAGCAACGTCAATTCTACAAAAGTGCATGAACTTTGCAATTTGTCCAATAAGTAAGTATTTCAAAATTTGATACTATCAGTTCTGCGGAACAAACTGTAAATAAATTAAATTTTAGGGAATCTGAGGACTATTGAATAAGAGAAAAAAAATGAACTTGGAAAACATCTTTCTAAAAATCAATTACTTGCAATTAAAGCTTTACAAAATGACAGTAACTATGTACTATAAAAATTTACTGCAAATAAAGGCAATTGCCACAGTAATTTTATATACAAGTGAATATGATCTCAAAATTCAGAACATAGTCAGCCAATGACAGTACACTAAACTAAACAAATGCCCAGCAAGTTCTTTAAGAGTACAAAATATTCCGCTTACTATACTATACTAACTGAACAAGAACGCAAAACTCTTACTCCGCACTGTTCTAAGCCACCACATTTCTATCGCTTACCTAAAATTCATAAACCCATCACTTTACGACCAATTGTGAACTATCAACATTTCTTTTAAAGATCATATCTCCACTTCCAGGTAATTCCAATTCTCATCTTAAAAATAGTGCACCTTTCTTAAGGCGCCTACAGACACACAAATATTCCTTGAGATATGTAAGCGCGTACAAGTACGCGCGTACATATTCGTCAGTGTGTAGACAATATCGGCCTAAAATATCTGTCCAAGATATCTTCAGGTTGTGGTTGAATTTTTATACGCACGTACAAGTTGCACGTACACATCTTTCCGTGTGTAGGCAGCACGCATTTACATATCGGGGATAATATCAGTGCGGTTCGTATTAATCATAAGGTATTAACTGTGGTTCATTACGGTTTAAACTACTATTGAGCTTTATAAATGTCTCCCCTGTTTATGGAAAACTAAATCCAAAGACTACATGAATAGGAATAAAAAAAACGATACGTATAAAATATTGGCGGAAAAGTGGAAAGACTCCTAATAATATATATATATATATATATATATATATATATATATATATATATATATATATATATATATATATATATATATATATATATATATATATTATTTTCCTTAGTAATACCTTCATCCTTTAATACTTGATAAATAGCATTGCAGGTCTCCGGAATTATTTTACGTAGGGGGTAAAAAGATACTAGAAAATTCCCAATCTTCATAATTTCTGCCAGTGGCGAGGTATCGAAGGGTGACTGATAATCTTTTGTGTTGTGATATGACAAACCTCATGCAAGTGTCTTGTCTCTGGATTAATGGGATTACTGAATTTTAAAGAAATAGAAACCAATCTTCATTCATACAGACATTATTTCGAAAATTATCCGATTCTAATCGGAGTTCTTCCAGTAGATTTACAGGTGAAAATCGATCACGCCCAATTACTTCCTGCCTTTCGTTTATTCAATAATCGGTTTTGTTTCTACTTTATTACGCATACATACGCCACTGCTAATAAATTTAAATCACTGTTACTGACTGTTCCCATGTTAATTTAACAAACTGAATATAAAAATTGTCTTCCGTGTGTAGGCAATTCGAACAAACGTTTATGTACGGGCGTACTTGTACGCGCGTACATATCTGGAGGAATGTTTGTGTGTCTGTAGGCGCCTTTAGACAAATATCCCGTATATAATAGCAAAATACTTTCATACTAGTTTTGATATTCTAAACCTATATAACAATGTTCGTGTCTTTTCAAAATATCTATAGCAAAAAAAAACTAGTAGAACATGATTCTCTACTAAACTAGCGTACATAATTGTCCATTGACACAATAATGGAATTACTTAGTAACAGTTTGTACGAAAGCATCTTCAACTCAACGGTGACTTCTGCCAACAAGAAATAGAAAAAAATATTTACTTTGGTGGCGTTAGGTTGAAGATATATTCACTATTTGAGAATAGTATCTTGAATACTTACATGAATTATAAACGACATCAACAACAAAGAAAAAACTGTACAATTCACATTAGAAATTGAGCGTAATAACCCACTACCTTTCTTAGATATTTTGGTAACAAAAACACAATTTTGATATAGAAGTCAACAGAAAGGCAACTCACCCTAACATGTACGTCCAATTTAACCCTTATCATCCAAAAGCCGTAAAAAGGACATCAATAAATTTGTATCTGATAGAGCAAAAGCCAACTTGTCTAATATCCTTAAAACTGATGAAGAAAAACCATTTATAAAAAATTTACTATCTGCTAAGTAATAATTATTGTAAAACAATCTTTAATAAAGAGTCAGACAAAATTGAATTAGAAACAATCACTAACATTAAACACCAAGCTGCTCCAAACAATACTAATATCCAAGATAATGACAACTCAACTCAACGATGACTTGTACCAACAAGATTTTGGCGTGGCTATGGGTTCTTGCCTGTCCCTGCCTTAAGCAACATTTTGATGGAAAAATTTGAAAAACAAATAATTTTTACAAAAGAGAGTAAACATTAATTTAGTGGCGTTATTTTGACGATAAATTCACTATTTGGAAACACTCTCTTGAAGACTTACATGAATTATTAAACTACATTAATAACAAAGAACCAAATATACAATTCACATCAGAAATAACAACACTACCTTTCTTAGAAATCTTAACACAAATACAATCGTCATTTGATACAAAAATCTACAGAAAGTCGACTCAATCTAACAGATATGAATTTTAACTCTAATTAACCAAAGATGTACCATCTACTAACAATTATCCTAAAAGAGTTGGATAAAGTTGAACACAAAACTGCCACTAACAGTGTGCAAACGGCCGGCACGGTGCTCTATCTTGAAATCGTATTGCTGTAATTTCTCCATCCACCTGTCCAGTTGTCCTTCCGGGTCTTCATGTCCAGCAGCCATTTGAGGACGACATGATCTGTTCGGATTAGGAAATGACGACCATAGAGGTATTTGTGAAAATGGTCTACAGCCCTTATTATTTCAAGAAGTTCTTTTCTGGTGACGCAATAATTTCTTTCCGGTTTCGAGAATCCACGGCTGTAATACCCGATCACCCTCTCTTCACCATCTTGCACCTGGGATAGGATGGCCCCCAAATCTGTGTTGCTGGCATCGGTGTCTAAGATGAACATGTCAGACTGCGTAGGAAATGCTAGGATTGGGCTGGAATAGAGTTCCGTCTTCAGTCGTCTGAATGAATCCTGATTCCAACGGAAGGTCTCTTTCTCAGTGGTCTGCCGATGCAGAGGCGCGGCAATGGTGGCAAATCCCTCAACAAATCGTCTGTAGTATGAACAGAGACCTAAGAAGCTTCGGAGTTCATGCTTGTCTCTTGGGACTGGCCACTCACAAATGGCTTCTATCTTGTTCTCGTTGGTGTGGATTCCTGACTCGAAAAACACGTGGCCCAAAAACTCTACTTCTTTTTGGAACATGGAACACTTCTTCGGGTTGAGTCTCAGGTTGGCGTTCTTAATTCTGGAGAATACTTCACCCTGGTTCTTCAGATGGTCGTCGAATGTCTGACCATGTCGTCGAGGTATACTAAGCACGTTCTCCATGTCAACCCGCTCAATACTTACTCCATTAGCCTCTAAAATGTAGCGGGAGCACTACATAACCCAAAGGGCATGATCGTGAATTGAAACAGCTGTTTACTGGTGGAGAACTCTGTCTTCTCTCTGTCTTATTCGTGTAGATCAACCTGCCAATATCCACTCTTTAAGTCTAGTATGGAGAACCAACGGGAGCCTGCACGGGTGGTCAGAGTGTCATCAAGTTAGGGATAGTGGACACCTGTCTTTCTTCGTGACGTCATTCATTGTTTTGTAATCCACGCAAAATCGAGTGGCACGACGGGAGCGGACCAGGGCTCAATAACTCCATTTTGCAACATGGAGTTGATGTTTTCCTCGACTGTCTGTTGTTGCCCCAATGGTAGTCGTCTAGGTGGTATTCTGATGGGTTGAGTCTTTCCGGTATCTATTCGGTGCTGAATGATGGTGGTGCGACCGGTAGTTCCTTCTTGACTGTTAAAAATTTGCCAGTGCTTTGTGATAAATCTTCTTCTGTTCCTCTGGTGTAAGGTGGGTCAAATGGTCAGCAAACTGTTGTAGGAACTCTTTACTGGGCCCTGTCTCCTTCACTGATGTCTGGTTCTCTTCTTCGCAATTGATGATGGTCTCTACTGTATCGAAACAAGCTATCTCTTGACCATTGGCAATTCTGATGTCGTTCTTGGACAAATTCAGGACTCTAATTGGTATATCTCGTCCGGTTTTAACTATAGCCCGTCCAACTAAATAGTCACTCCACCATTCCAACGCAGCTCTCAGGATTGCAATCTAGCTGCCCATGAATAATGTAATCCGTTCGATCGGGAATTCTGGCTGAGGATTTTGCCACAATTTTTATGGGAGTGTCTGAACTGTTGACGGGCCGTGTCAATACAAATTCCTCATTTAGGAACCTAAGAATATATTTTATCGGCTCTAACATAAATCCATGCTGGCTGATTACATCCATACCCAGTATGAAGTCGTCCTCAATATTCGCTACCAGGACCCTATGTCGGATTCGGTTGTCCCATCTCTGCAGTACTATGTCTGCTTCACCCTGTATTGACAAGGACTCGCTGGTGACTGTTCGGAGCTGGATGTTGTTGGTAACTGACTGGATTTCTGATGCTCTCAAAACCCTGGACTTGACAGTGAACACAGCGGCGCCGATGTCGATGGTGACGGTATTTGCTCGACCATTAATGATGCCCCTGATGATTGGGCTGCTGCTATCTCGGCAAAATCCCCGGATGGATAACGTTTTGGGGGCTGGTGGAGGGTTAGTCAGCATTCGCCCTCTCATGCTGACTGGCTGACGGTCCCTGGACATGTGGCTGTTCTGTGGGTTACCACTGGTCGGTCATCGTTCAGGTAGCCTCACTCTGCAGTGGCGTTGGAAGTGTCCTGTCCGTCCACAACGGTAACATGCTCTTTTGGTATCAGTTCTCTGTGACTGTTCTAATAGTTTGTTCATACCAGCCAACAGCGCTTGAAATGGTGACTCTGGCTCTTCCTGGTTGAAGGAAACTGCTCGGACCCTCGGCTTGGACATGTTCATGACGGCCTCTACTTCCAAAGCCCGAAGTAGAGCTTCATTACTTTTCTTGATGCCACTAAGTCTTTCTTTGTACTTCCACATCTCTGATACCGTTTATGAAACTTTGTGTGGCCAACTGGTCTTTTGTTTCCTCTGGCAGGACTGGGCAGGACAAGTGTACTAACCGTCTTATCTCTGCTTCGAATTCTTGGAGGCTCTCGCCAGATTTTTGCGTTTTTCCACCGAGTTGGTCTTGGTATACCTGGCTCAAGAATTGATTGTCGTATCGTTTGTCTAAAATGGCGATGATCTTGTCGAAATTACCTTGTTCATCGATTGGAAGGAAGTGTAGAATTTATAGATAAGCTTTTTAACTTTTTTGACAAGGTGTTCAATATGTGTTTCCACTTTTAAGTTGTCATCAATCAACATACCTAAATATTTTTTATTGATGATACTTGTTTCGCGCTTTCCTGGGCCCCATTAATTGTTAGAGGTGATAAAGCAGCGCTTCGTGTCTTTGTTGGTATAAATCCTATTTAGTTTTAGATACGTTTAGATTCAGGCTGTTTTCATCTAACCAATTTTTGACCTCTGAGATTGCATTTTATGCTTTATTCCAGGCTTCTTCACATGTTGTACCATTACATATTAGTACAGTATCATCCGCATAAGAAACTACACTACATCCTTCATAAGACAGCATATTAACAAAAATTAAAAATAATGTTGGACCTAAGACTGTGCCCTGCGAGATTCCGGTTTTCAGAAATCTTTTATTACTAATGTCATCTTCTATTCGTACTTTACTTTCTGACAAGTAATTATTAAACAGTTACAGAATGGGTCCCCGTATGCCAATCTCATTTAGTTTGCTTACTAAAATTTTATGTGATACCATATCGAAGGCTTTTTGGAGATCAATAAATACTGCAATTGTTTTTTTATTTTCATTAAAATTCTTTTTACGTTTTTGTAAAGGTTCCTTTATCCCTACACATTTTTGAAACCCATATTGATTTATGGATATTATTTTATTTTTGTCTATTTTACCACAACTATCCTTGAGAAAACAGACCAAAATTTGTTGCTACTTTGTTGTTGTAAGACCCCACAAAAAATATACAACTAGTCCCGTAAGCTTAACTCGATTATTCCAGAATGAATGAAATAAATAGTTTTGTCTTCTAAACGTTGTTTGTGGCATATTCTTGATTACTTCTATGTTTTTTTGGGGAATAACACCACAATAGAAATAAAACTACGTATATTGCAGGAATACCAAACGTTTCAAAGTCTATTCTGACTTCGTTGTCAATGGCTTTATATTTATTGAAAATGAAAATTTTGCAATCACATCAATAAATATAAAGCCATTGACAACGAAGTCAGAATAGACTTTGAAACGTTTGGTATTCCTGCAATATACGTAGTTTTATTTCTATTGTGGTGTTATTCCCCCAAAAAACATAAAAGTAATAAATAGTTTTGTTGCTAATGGCAGCAATGATTGTTGATTCCTGGAGAGTCAGCAACAAGATATATAACAGCAAATCGAGTGAGATTCTGACCATTTGATGTGTTTTCAACCTGCCTTGCTAGCTTAACTTTCAATTTTTCTGGAATTGACAAAATAATTTCGGTGATCTATATCTGCTGTTTTTATTATACCGTGTGAGTTATAGAGCGGGAGAAATGATGCTTCAAAAACAGGTTTTCCGGGAAGAGTCCTGTTTACTTTTTTAAAGTTTGCATGATTACGCGCCTATGTTTAGTCGGGACATAATTCCAAAAAATGTTTTGTCTCAAGGAAGCAGAAAGGGAAAACGATCGTAATCTGCAATGCAAAAGATTTTTTTTAAATTGGAATCTTATATTTAGTTTGTGATTATTAGTGAGCATATCCTACTTAATCATTTGATAAAATACAATGCTAGAAATAGCAAATATTTGTTTTTAATTTGAAGCTGAGGAAGCAGTGATTTTTATATTATAGGCATTGTAAAACTAAATTAATAGCGAAATGAGTTCTAAATTTTATTACAGATGAAAGAGTAAGTTAAAATATTTATTATTGATCATTTGAAATAGTTCATTCTCATGTATTTTACTGATCTTCTGCTAACAAAGGGATGAAAATAATGTAATTAAATATATATGTATTTATTTTTTTTAATGGGGCCTTACATCAAAGTACCAAAAAATGTTGGTCTATTTGTTTTTTTTTATTATCTCCAAGTAATTAGCAACAAATTAACAGCAAATTCTGGCGGATCTGGCACTGCCATTATAGCTCGTCTCTAGATCCGTCCTTGAATGTAGGTATAATAAGGGATTGTTTACTTTGAAACTCAAATGGTTTGAGGGGGGGGGGGTAAAATAGTAGTCAAATTAATACGCGGATTCAATAGTCGTATTTATACTTTTTTAATGTCATCGATTTAAATGTAAAATTGTTCATAGATGGCACCAACTCAGCTGGTTATTTTGCAATAATTCTCTTTATTTTAGGTACTTTAAAAATAAAGACCAAAGCGTAATTTCTTTTCATATTCACGTATTAATATATGAAATTCTTAAACTAATAACAGCTTCTTTCTTCTTTGAGTCTTATAACGTTTAAACTACTGACGCTATTACTTCTACCTACTGTCGTTGTTTCCATTACAATAACTTCCACGACTATTCCTATACTACTAGTACAGAATAATTGCTTTAAAATAATTTACATCTGTTATCACAATTATTCTAACAAAGTTCTACAAAAGCAATGCTTCTTGAACGTCGTTCGAATCACAGATCATACAAAGAGAATAGATGGGAAACTCAGTGATAAAAATTGTGTTAAAAAAATTACGACTAGCGCCACTACGGGATCCAGCAAAACTCTTCTATGGCATAGACACCGTTGTCACCTACTCCTTTCTTGAAAATAAAACGAGTATAGAGATCTATAATTACGGTTTTACCAAAAATAAAAAAGGATCCTACTTTATCCATAATCCTCGTTTCAAAAATGTAACTACTAATTGAATATTTTTTATTTATGAAAAACAAATAAACATATACAATTTAATATGATACATAGAAAGATTTATTGTTAAAAATCTAGAAAAGGCTGAAAATAACATATATAAAAATATGTAAATTTTAAGAAATAGAATTTATAACAATATACTATACATATATCAATAAATAGTTAATAATAATTACATGATATAATACTTTCAAAGAATACAAATAGCTTATAATCATAAAACATTAAATGTAATATATAAAGAAATATTTTACGAGTAACACATGTTTAGAACTAACCTAATCAGTCTATTATGTGCTTCCTAAGTACACATCCATTTTATCAACAGAAAGTTTAACTGATTAATAACGTTCTTTTCCGGTATTAAAATTTTGATTAAATTCCTAAATTTAATATTTTCACATGAAAAATATTAAATTTATATACAGGGTGAGTTTTTTTGATGATCAGTATGGGGATCTCGGAAACTAGCGGAGATAGAGCAATGGTTAAATTGGGAAAGATTTGCAGTTTTACTGGCCCAATTTAATGACACTTTCGGATTTTTGTAAAAAGTCATGGCTTACTAGATATTTTGAAAAAACGAAATTCTGTCGACTTAGTCAAATCCCTCTAGCTCCTTTGTTTTTGATTTTATAAAAAAGTGTAAAGATCAAAATTGAAGGGAATTGTATCCCGAATATGATTGTCACGTCCTCGTGGCAGCTCTCGTTTTCGAGATATGATACAAACTTATCTTTTTTTGGATAGAAACCATAGTTGGCTATGACTTCAAAAAATCGGATATTTTTAGAGCTTTTCAACGATATAATACTCGATATAGTTGTTCATAAAAATAACGGAGTTATAGATGATTTTCGCTCTTATTTTGACTTTTAACGTAGGTAGCCATGAAAAAGATTGTTTACACTTTGACGTTTCCTCATTTGAGAGTAATTCCATTAGTAGTGCTGAACTGACAGTCGATATTGACAAGTTTTCGTGATAAAATGGAATATTCTAACGAAGAAAAACTGAATATGGTGGAATGTTATATCATATGCCATAAAAATTCAGTTCGTGCAGCTGAGGAATACTTTCATAGATATTTTAATCGTCGTCAACCTGCTCTATGTACATTTAAGAGGCTTTACGATAGTTTACGCAGATATGGATTTTTTAATAAGCCACCAAAGGAACGTAATCAAATTAACGAAGCAGCACAAATAAATGTTTTGGCAATGGTAAATCAAAATCCATCTACATCAACTCGTGAGATGGCGGCAGAAGCTGGCACATCTCAACGAACTGTAGTTAAGCTACTGAAAGCGCACAAGTTCCACCCGTACAAACTCTCAGTTTCTCAAACTTTGCATGCTGGTGACGAACATCGACGTATTTTATTTTGTACATGGTTTAGAGACATGTGCTTTGACAATCCACAGTTTCCATTAAAGGTGTTATGGTCAGTTGAAAATAGATTTACTAACTGCGGTATGTTCAATAGACACAATGAGCATATCTGGGCTAAAGAAAACCCTTTCCATGTAGAACAAAGACGACCCCAGATAAAATTTGGTTTTAATGTTTGGTGTGGTATCATAGGGTCTACTATTCTGGGGCCTTTTATCTATGACGAATCACTTACTGGGAGCGCTACTTGCATTTCTTGCAATATACTTTTCAAGACATGTTGCATAATTTGAATTTGAGAACTCGTTTAGAAATTGAGTGGTTCCAACATGATACAGCACCTGCTCATAACTCGTTATTAGTAAGACAGCACTTAGATAATATCTATCCAAACTCTTGGATAGGAAGAAATGGCCCACGCGAATGGCCACCCCGGTCTCCCGATTTGGCAGTTATAAACTTCTATTTATGAGGTGCGCTAAAAAAAACAAAGTATACAAAAGAAAGTATGAGACAGTTGGTGACCTAAGGGAGGCGGTATTACAAGCAAATGAAGAAATTGATAGAAGGTCTGTGAGGAAAGCGGTAATGTCAATCTTAAAAAGATGCAATTTTTGTCTAAATAACAATGGACTTTTCGAACATAAATTGTAACCATTATTATTTACTTTAATTTCTTAAGTTTTTAGTAAATACCTACTTATTTAGTTTTTTCGTTATATCTGATATACCTACCTAATAAAAAAATCGTTCAATGTTTTTTGGAATAGTTATTAATAAATCAATCTACCTATTTCATGGCTACCTACGTTAAAAGTGAAAATAAGAGATAAAAGCATCCATAACACCGGTCATAGCCAACTATGGTTTCCATTCAAAAAAAGATAAGTTTGTGTCATATCTCGAAAGCGAGAGCTGTCACGCAAACGAGGACATGACAATCATATTCGGAATAAAATTCCCTTCAATTTTTTACACTTTTTTATAAAATCAAAAACAAAGTAGCTAGAGGGATTTGACTAAATCGACAGAATTTCGTTTTTTCAAAATATCTAGTAAGCCATGACTTTTTACAAAAATCCGATAGTGTCTTTAAATTGGGCCAGTAAAACTGCAAATCTTTTCCCAATTTAACCATTGCTCTATCTCCGATAGTTTCCGAGATCCCCATACTGATCATCAAAAAAAAAAACTCACCCTGAATATATATATATATATATATATATATATATATATATATATATATATATGCAATGTACTTCGTGGGTTCAATTGAAAATTATAACAACTGATATTTACTTTCACTTTTCTAGAACTTTATTTACATTCAAACATCTGATTCAAATACAATAACAAGCCCATATAAGCTAGTCGACGCGGTATCACTGCCTGGCGATCGTGGCGTTCTTCTTTTATATCACCAGCGTAGAATTCTCCAGTAGAAATCATCATAGTTCCTTCCGCTGCCGAGTCTTTTCGAGAATCGTATTTTTTTGTCGTAAAGCGTTTGTTGTCGTGCTGAAATGACACAGGGTCGGCTTTGGGTAAATTTCGTAACACTGCCCCACCTTTAATTCTGATCGTCCCGATCAGAAACATCCTCTCCATGATAGGGAGCTAGTCGATCTAAATGAACCACCTTCAATTTAGCCTTGGGGTTTCGACGGATCCGGTAGACGACGTCATTAAGCCTCTTGACCACCTCGTATGGACCATCCCAGGCGGGTGTAAGCTTTGGGGATTTACCCTTGCTCCGTTGCGGGTTGTACAACCAGACTTTGTCCCTCTCCTGGAACCCGACTGAATTGGCCTTGAGGTCGTATCGCGTCTTCATCCGGTCACTGGTGGCCAACATCTGCGTTCGGGCTAATTCGTGTATTGCCAGCATGTTATGTCGGAGTTGGTCGGCATAATCGTCGATGTCTTGGGGAGGTTCTTCGGGGGAGCCAAATGCCAAGTCGCATGGTAATCGCAGCTCCTTTCCGAATAGGACCCTGGCTGGGGTCAGGCCTGTACTATTATGTAAAGCAGAGCGATATGACAACAGGAATAGGGGGATATGCTCATCCCAATCACGCTGGTTATTGCTGACGACCTTGGATAGGTGTTGTTCCAAGGTCCTGTTGAATCTTTCCACCATTCCGTCTGACTGTGGGTGTAATGGTGTTGTTCGCGTTTTCCTGATCCCCAACATCGTGCAGACCTTCTGGAATACATTCGATTCGAAGTTACGCCCCTGGTCTGAATGTAATTCCATCGGGACGCCAAACCGGCTGAATAGTTGTTCTACTAGCACCGTCGCTACCTTGGTTGCCTCTTGGTTGGGTATCGCATATGCCTCAGGCCATTTGCTGAAGTAATCCATTGCGACCAGAATGTATTTGTTCCCCCTCTCAGACTCGGGAAACGGACCGGCGACATCGATGGCGATTCTCTCAAATGGGACGCCCACATTGTACTGCTGCATTCTGCCCTTGGTCCGGGTCTTCGGGCCCTTACTGCCGGCACATGTGGCACATTTGCGGCACCAAGCTCTGACATCTTCGAAGTAATTCACCCAGTAGTACCGCTGGCGAACTTTGTCTAGGGTTTTATTCATGCCCAGGTGGCCTCCGGTAATTCCATCATTTACTTCGGTCAGGATGGCTGGTACCTTTTTCTTCGGAACTACCAGTTGGGACTTGGTTTCTCGTCCATCAGCGCTTTCCCACACTCGCTTGAGCATTCCATTGTCTACTCGTAGAGAGTCCCACTGAGCCCATAACGATTTCAGCACGCCGGAGTATCTAGCTACCTCGTCCCATCGTGGCCTGGGTGCCCCTCTCATTTTGAGTGACAAGATTGGTTCGATGTCTGGATCAGCCATTTGGTCCTGAATGCACTGTTCCGTTGTCCAGTCTTCATTGGCCTGCACTCGAATCTGCCTGATGGAGATACCCTCTCGCTGTTCCGTCTTCAGACAATGCTTGCATTCCGCTCTACAGGGTCTTCTGGATAGGGCATCGGCATTATTGTGCAACCGGCCGGCACGGTGTTCCACCTTGAAGTCGTATTGCTGTAATTTCTCCATCCATCGGGCCAGTTGTCCTTCCGGTGTCTTCATGTCCAGCAGCCATTTGAGTGCGGCATGATCTGTTCGGATTAAGAAATGGCGACCATACAGGTATTTATGGAAATGGTCCACAGCCCTTATTATTGCAAGAAGTTCTTTTCTGGTGACGCAATAATTTCTTTCTGGCTTCGAGAATCCACGGCTGTAGTACTCGATCACCCTCTCTTCACCATCTTGCACCTGGGATAGGACGGCCCCCAAACCTGTATTGCTGGCGTCGGTGTCTAAGATGAACTTGCCGGACTGTGTAGGAAAGGCTAGGATTGGGCTGGAACATAGTGCTGCCTTCAGTCGCCTGAATGATGTTTCGCAATCCTGATTCCAATGGAAGGTCTCTTTATCAGTGGTCTGCCGATGTAGAGGGGCGGCGATGGTGGCAAATCCCTCAACAAAACGCCGGTAGTATGAACATAGGCCCAAGAAGCTTCGGAGTTCATGTTTATCTCTTGGAACTGGCCAATCGCGGATGGCTTCTATCTTGTCTTCGTTGGTGCGGATTCCTGACTCGGACACTACGTGGCCCAAAAACTCTACTTCTTTTTGAAACAAGGAACACTTCTTCGGATTGAGTCTCAGGTTGGCATTATTAATTCTGGAGAATACTTCGCCCAGGTTCTTCAGATGGTCGTCGAATGTCTGGCCCATGACTAGAATGTCGTCGAGGTATACTAAGCACGTCCTCATGTTAACCCGCTCAGTACATACTCCATTAGCCTCTCAAATGTAGCGGGTGCATTACATAACCCAAAGGGCATGACCGTGAACTGAAACAGCCCTTTACTGGTGGAGAACGCTGTCTTCTCTCTGTCGTTTGCGTGCAGACCAACCTGCCAATATCCACTTTTTAGGTCTAGTGTGGAAAACCAACGGGAGCCTGCTAGTGTGGTCAAAGTGTCATCGATTCGGGGTAGTGGATAGCTGTCTTTCTTCGTGACATCATTCAGCTTTCTGTAATCCACGCAAAATCGGGTGGTTCCATCTTTCTTTTTAACTAGCACGACGGGAGCAGACCACGGACTGATGGATGGCTCAATAACTCCATTTTGTAACATGGACTCGATGTTTTCCTCGACGGCCTGTTGTTGCCCCAATGGTAGTCGTCTAGGTGGTATTCTGATGGGTTGAGCCTTTCCGGTATCTATTCGATGCTGGATGATGTTGGTGCGACCGGTAGTTCCATTTTTACTGTTAAAAATTTGCCAGTGTTTTGTGATAAATTGCTTGGCTTTCTTCTGGTTCTCTGGTGTCAAGTGTGTCAAGTGGTCAGCAAACTGTTGTAGGAACTCTTTATCGGGCCCTGTTTCCTTCACCGACGTCTGGTACTCTTCTTCGCAATTGATGATGGTCTCTACTGGCTCGAAACAAGCTATCTCTTGACCATTGGCAATTCTAATATCGTTGTTGGATAAATTCAGGACTCTGATTGGTATATCTCGTCCGGTTGTAACTATAGCCCGTCCAACTAAGTAGTCATGAGCTGAGTGTACGGGCTCCACCATTCCAACGCAGCTCCCAGGATTGCTGTCTAGCTGCCCATGAATAATCTGTTCCGTTCGACCGGGAATTCTAGCTGAAGACTTTGCCACAATTTTTATGGGCGTGACTGATGTGTTGACGGGCCGTGTCAATACAAATTCTTCATTCAGGAACCGAAGAACATCATATCTCGGGTCGAACATAAATCCATGCTGGCTAATTAGGTCCATTCCCAGTATAAAATCGTCCTCAATATTCGCTACCAGGACCCTATGCCGGATCATGTTGTCCCCTATCTGTAGCACGACATCTGCCTCACCCTGTATTGACATGGACTCGCCGGTGACTGTTCTGAGCTGGATGTTATTGGTAACTGGCCGAATTTCTGATGCTCTCAAAACCCTGGACTTGGCAATGGACACAGTGGCGCCGGTATCGATGGTGATGGTAACTGCTCGCCCGTTGATGGTGCCTCTGATGACTAGGCTGCCGCTATCTCTGCAAAATCCCCGGATGGATACTGTCCTGGGGGCTGGTGGAGGGTGAGTCAGCATTCGCCCCCTTATGCTGACTGGTTGGAGTTTCCCTGGTTGGTAAGGTCGGTTTGTTGGCTACCCCTGGTTGGTGATCGTTCCGGTAGCCTTACTCGGCAGTCACGTTGGAAGTGTCCTGTCCGTCCGCAGCGGTAGCATGCTCCTCTGGTGCCAGTTCTTTGTGACCGTTCTAATATTTTGTTCAGGCCAGCAAGCAGCGCTTGAAATGGTGAATCTGACTCTTCCTGGTTGAAGGAAACTGCTCGGACCCTCGGCTTGGACATGTTCATGACGGCCTCTACTTCCAAAGCCCTAAGTAGAGCTTCATTACTTTTCTTGACGCCACTCAGTCTTAAATTTCTTTGAACTTCCACATCTCTGATGCCGTTTATGAAACTCTGTGTGGCCAACTGGTCTTTCGTTTCCTCTGGCAGGTCTGGGTAGGACAAGTGTACTAACCGTCTAACCTCTGCTTCGAATTCTTGAAGGCTTTCACCGGATTTTTGCGTTTTCCCACTGAGTTGGACTTGGTATACCTGGCTCAAGGATTGATTGTCGTATCTCTTGTCCAGAATGGCGATGATCTTGTCGAAATTGCCTTGTTCTTCGACTGGAATGCTTTGGAGGAGTTCTAGGGCCGGACCTCTTAACGAAATTACCAGAGAGGTAGATTTTTCTTGATTATCCCATCCATTAGCTGTAGCCACAGCCTCAAATTGCCGTTTATACATGGGCCAAGATGAACTGCCATCAAATGTGGGTGGTTTGCTAACAGAACCTTTGGTACTCACGGTGTGCTGGTATTTTCCTCTCTGCAAATCTTGTTGCAATTTTTTAATTGCTGTTTCCACTTTATCTTGTACTTCACTGTGTACTGCGTCTTTAATTGAACTGATTTCAGCTTTTACCTGGTTTTGGACAGCACTTATTTCAAATTTCACCTGGTTCTGGACGGAATCGATGTCATCTACTTTGGTTTCAAGGGCCTCCACATTATTTTTTAGGATCTTTATGTCGTCGTTTATCTCTTTTATATCTGATTCTACTATTTGCATTCTAACATTAACTGTTTCGTTAACTTGTGATACTATTTGCATTAGTTGTTCAAATTGCATTTGTCTTTTTTCTTCAGTTTGATCTTGTTTTTGTTCAAATATTTTAAAATCATTTTCTTTTTTTCTTCAAATTTCGAGAACAATCCTTCCAATAAATTTTGTTGTTCGCTTTTCATTGTAGAAACTAGATTTTGTTGTTTTTCTTCCATCGTGGAAACAAGATTTTCTAATTCTACTTTACGTTTTTCATCGATATTAGTGACAAGATTTCCTAACTCAACTTTAAGTTTATCATCAAAAGATTTCACTAACCTTTGTTGAATTTCTTCTTGATGTTGTTTCTCCTTCTTGTCACGTTTTTCTAGAATCTGTGCTATTTTTTCGTCTAGTCCCTCCGTAACCTGTTTCATCATTTTTCAGGTAGTTTCGTCGGTTTTTTCCATCCTTCGAGTTTCCATGAATCAAATTACGATTTTAACTGACTTAATCCTTCACTTCTAACACCAAATTGCAATGTACTTCGTGGGTTCAATTGAAAAATTATAACAACTAATATTTACTTTCACTTTCTAGAACTTTATTTACATCCAAACAGCTGATTCAAAAATACAATAATAATATCATATAAGCTAGTCGTCGCGGTATCACTGCCTGGCGATCGTGGCGTTCTTCTTTTATATCACCAGCGTAGAATTCTCCAGTAGAAATCATCATAGTTCCTTCCGCTGCCGAGTCTTTTCGAGAATCGTATTTTTTTGTCGTAAAGCGTTTGTTGTCGTGCTGAAATGACACAGGGTCGGCTTTGGGTAAATTTCGTAACAATATTTATTAGATGGTTTCCGGGAATTCATCCGCGTAGTTGATAACTGATCCCTGATCGATGGTAAAATGACGACGTTTCGGCAGAGTCACATCTGCCCTCTTCAGGTCGGTTCGCATAATTCTCGTAGCCTTCTGCTTTCGCTTTTCTAGTTACTCGAATACTGACTAGTACTTAACTTAAAAACAAATATATATATATATATATATATATATATATATATATATATATATATTTTACAGAAATACGTTTATTATTTGACAAAAAGATCAATTTATAAAACATGTATATGCCAATGACTCTAATTATATACAACAAATTACTTTCATGATATATAACTCATTGAAATATTGTGAAATATGAAACAACCTCTATAAAAATGCTTCAGGAAAGCAATCCTCTTCAATTTACTTATTGAAAAGTCTCTTTCTAGTTATTACATATATATATATTCTCATGTGGCAAACTAAACTTGGGGGTTAGTCATAAAAGTGCAACAATATTCCGTGTCTTTCCTCTTATTATTGGGCACTAGCATGTTTTTCTCTAGTCTAGGTGTGCAAAATTGTCTCCTGCATTTCTTGTGTAGCCTAAAATAAGGCCATATATGTAAAACAAGTAACAGCATAAGATAAAAACATGAGCATACCATGTAAATTTGGAAAAACAATCTTAGTAATTTGCCATTCGTTCCAATGTATTTCACAGATTACCTAACAGTTTAGATTTGCTGTGAACAGCTCTTCACTGATTATATCTTGAGCCAATATTTCCTGGCATTTTGTGGTTTTTGTAAAATAATGCCTAAAAAACAATCATTAAATTGTTGAAATGATTTTACTGGTTTGATATTCCTTATTTTATATACTCCATAAAAAATATAAGCGATTAATGGCTAGTACGTTCATAGAAAAAATATAAAAAATTAATGGCCGGCAGCATATCACATACAGAAAGAAAATGGCCGATCTTATTTATCTTATTGTCTATTATTGGCTTTGGCAACGGCATGTAAACACTGTTGCATATTATCAATCGATAATTGCGCCTACCATGGCGCCCTCCCGAGGGAACTTGATGAAGCATAGTTTTGCTGGGTCTCACTAGATGACTCTCAAACATTTGAACAATATTCCCTATGAGAGTTACCATCCCCTGGTTCGAATCGATACTATCTATTTACGCTTTTGCGTTTTCTTGTACTTCTTTCTGCGATATAAACTAAGCTTACCGCCAGAGTGCGCTCCATGCAGCAATCTTTGAATTACTCACTGTTACACTCCAGATATACACATATCATTAAAAGGATGTAGCTTTGTGGGATGCCTTGCCAGGTTATCAGGCCCAAGATTAGTCTCTTGGATCGAATTATCCAAGAATTTTAGGACCGTCCGGGCTCTTCCTAGAAGAAAGATTTTTGAATCAGTTTATTTTATTATTAATATATTGATAAACCTACCGGCCACTCAACTTGTGGAAAACAAAATAAAATTTGGCTATTTCCCAGAAAAAAAGTTATATCCTGTTGATAACCCAACTATATATTTCCAGCATAGAGTCAAGATCGCAGTCAATGAAATTTTGTTTGTAGATTCAATTTTAACGAATTAACACTTATTTTCATAAAAGTAAATTTTATATTTTATACATTTTTTAAATATTGAAAATACTTGTTATTAGAAATACAACTCTTGCAGCCCTAATCAATCCTTCTCCCGTCAAACAGATTTTCTGGAATGAGTCAAGTTGTTTCTAATTCTCATTTTCAAATGTTTTAGATAGAAAATCTGTGAATATCACAAATATAAAGGGCAACTAAATATATTTTTATATTATTTTTTTTATAGCCATTTTTTGTTTTTTTTTTCTGAAAGTAAAATACTGCATGGGCTACATTTTAGTTCAAACAACTACTAGTATAATAAATCTATCTCGTATTAAGATTTTTATTTATTAAAATAGGTTGATTGATGTATAACGTTTACTTTACAAACGAGGGTTAAAAATTAAAATTAATATTAACTATACAAATTTATCTTCATGGCAAGGTGAAATTAATGATACAGTTAATTTAAATCCAAGTCGCAAAGTTTAAGAGGTGCCCCTGTAAAAAATTTGACATATGTAAAATCGCCGACGTAAGCATTTATATTTTTTCAAAATGTAATTTTAAAATCGTTTCTATGGAAGTTGAAACTAAGTTTTTTTCTGTGTGACAATAAGAGTTAAAGAAAACAGAATGTCAAAGTATAACTTTGCTATGGCCTGATATTTTTAGTTGGGTGAAAACGTCACATGTAGAAATTTGGCATCATTGCCTGTGTGACTTTACGATTAAGTAAAATGCAAGCGTATACAGTGTGTTCGACTCCAATGTACTTCAGTCATTAATCTTAGATACATTTTTTTGTGCCTCTATTATTTAATTTTAAAATAAACAGTTATTTATGAATACAACAATTGAAATGTAGAATTTGGTTTGACGTTAGTGCATAAAAATAGATTCAAGGTCTGTTGCTTTATTCATTCATTGAAAAACACTGCTTTCAATGCTTACTTCATGTAAAAAACACTAAAGACAAAAATTATTCAGTAATCCCTTAGAGGCTTAGACAATTTATTAGGACATTTAGAGGTTTATATGGATTAGGCTCAGAACATTAAAAATTGTGAATGAACAGGCCATGTTGTCACATAAAATCACTCTAACCTGTCAACTCCAGATCGAATATAAGTACGTGTACGTTTCATATATTTTATGTGATGTAACCTTCTATGTTAAAATCACACTGAATTAATTAAGGACTGAAATTTAAAAAATAGAGAATGACAATGAAGATAGTTCAACACCTGGGATGACAAGCTCCATAAAACTGGGAGAAATTAAAAATATATATCTCAGTATTTGTTGCTAATTAGTTGCTAACAAAATGATTTTGTTGCTCGAACCTTCTCGAGAAATCGACGACCATGATAGCTTTACGTAAAGGTTACAGGACAAATACCTAAATATAAGGTAATAAAAAAACGAATACAGTAAAATTTGTTGCTAATTTTTTGCTGTCACAACCCACTAAAACAAAAATTTAAAAACTCCATTTTGTTGCTTGAACCAATCTCGAGAAATGCGCAACAATATTAGCTTTACGTAAAACTAGCTGTAAATATCTAAATATGAAAATCAAAAAAAAGAAATAGACCAAAATGTTTTGCTAATTTGTTACTTTAAGACCCCACTAAATAATAATAATAATTAAAAAATCAAATATATCAAAATTTGTTGCTAATTCGTGTACGCACCACCACTAAAATGAAAATTAAAGAAATCGATTTTGTTTCTGTAACCGAGCTCCATATATCGACAACGTAAAGGTGCCAACAAAATAGCTAAAAGATGAGGTAATCCAAAAAACAGCTATACCAGAATTAGTTGCTAATTTGTTGCTTTAAAACCCCACAAAACCGAATTAAAAAAATCCACAACAGGTAGCCAGAAAAATACTTAAATATGAGATAATCAAAAAACAGAATACCAAAATTTGTTGCTGTAAGAAAAAATTTTTTAAAAAATTATATTAAAATTTACAGCTTAACTGACACTCGATTATTCCAGAATATATGAAAGAGATTATTATGTTACTCGTGATATCAATTATTTGTGATCCTGGAGAGTCAGCAACAAAAAAAATATTTATCTGGAAATCTAATGAATTTCTGACTTGAACCGGCCATGAAGGATTTATTTTCTTGCTAATTTTGTAATTATACCTACTATTTAAGAATCAGCAACACAAAATTTTAACATATAGCTTATTTTTCCTGAAACCCCTAGGTGTCGAACTTGATTTCGGTTTAAAATGTTAAACCAAATAAATAAAATTATTCCAGGTGTCAATCAGGTGAGGGGAGCGCAACTGATGAAGGTTGTCAACTAGAAACAATATATTGTCCTACGTTCAATTGACTGAAAAATTCCGAAAACATTTCTTTTATAGGTTGTAGTTAATCTACGAATTTGTTCATGTGGTTTCTACCCTAGGAATCACAGGGAAACGGCGTTACTCCAGATTTGGGGTCTCCTGAAATTTATAGATTTCTGTGCTGTTTTTACATGGCGCAGCAAGGATTTGTACCAAGATTTGACCGCCCTGTATTAGCTCATTAGCTAGCACCACTTTCGCAGTTGTCAATAATTCTAATTAGCAGCGGTTGCGAACGAAGCTAAATTTTTCATTACGCCAATTTCCGACCTTTCGTTATACTCATAAACATTCAAAATTTCATAATCTTACTTTTAAAGCTATACGGAGTGACCCAAGAAAGTACCAACGTGTTGTAAATTTTGTTAAATTTCAAACACATTCGCTATCTTGTTTTTAAAACTAATTTTAAAAGTATGAAGTCAGCACTCAGACTGACATAAAAATAAAATTCCGTTCTTGGACAACCCTATATATTGATTTACTTGTTTTATTGTTGTTTGTCCTAATGTGATTATAGGTTCCTCCTCTTGATTCATAATTGTTTTTGTTTTATTATCATTTATCTGTAGTGCTATTTTTGTCAAATCATAATTTACCTAGTTCTTTAATTAGCCTTTTGTAATTCTTCCTTTTTGTCTGTTAAACTAATACAATATTGTCTATGTGAATATCCAAGTTAAAAAAAACTAATATATATATATATATATATATATATATATATATATATATATATATATATATATATATGTAAATTGTAACAGCCGAATGATATATCAATTGTAGTGTAATTAACGGGAAAACGGCTTATAGGACAAATGAAACAAGAGTACTCATTTCTTCTTTGAGAGCTTTCGTAAATTTGGTTTATTTACTTCGTTCGTCAGTCTAAGCTGCAAGTTACATTTGTTGTTAATTGAGTACATTAGTTAAAACTTAAAATACTTACATAAGTTGAGATTAATAAATAATTTAGCAAATCGTTCAGATTGAAGAATGATGATAAAAAGTTATAATTTTGACATTGAATATCATTATGACAAATGTTATTTGGTATTTAAAATAATCAAATCAAATTTTCGTAACTAGATTAAGTGAAGAGT
Organism: Octodonta nipae; assembly: GCA_034190945.1. Taxonomy (NCBI): domain Eukaryota; kingdom Metazoa; phylum Arthropoda; class Insecta; order Coleoptera; family Chrysomelidae; genus Octodonta; species Octodonta nipae. The sequence continues at coordinate 91,109,488 of CM067217.1, read as the reverse complement.
ATTAGAGCAAGAAGTACCAACTGCAAGAAAATTATGATGTTTGTTAGATTTTTTATTAATAAATCATTCTTATTTATTTATTTTTTATAAATTTATTTAAAAAAACAGTATCTGAATTAGAACTGTGTGACTAAGAAGTCTGTGTATGTCTTTTTTTGTTATCTAATTCTAATAAACTAGCGGTCGCCCAGTGGTCGAAATTCGACCAAAATCATTTTAAAAAAATCATGATAATATACCTATATGCATTTGCATATTTGCACTTTTTTGTGTACCTATGCTAAATAGTTCACTACCATTATAATTAACTAAAAAATTATTTCGCCAAGGATAAGAATGGACATATAGAGAAATAACGTTCTGTTTCTGAATAAAAAATAATATACACATTTTCATACCATCATACCATTAGGTATTGAATAAATTTACAATACAAATACACTTCGAGAATTGAAAACGTCAGTAAAAATCAAGAAATTATAAAAATCCTTGATTTTAATTATTAGAAAATATATGAAATAATTTTGTCCTCTAGCGGTGGAAGGTTTAATGGTGCTAGTTCAGCTATTATGGAGTAGATGGGGCAATAACTGTTATTAACATAAAATGTTGGCCGTTTGAACCATTTCTTTTATTACTAACACTAAAGCCTGTCAATTAGCAATTAAAAATTAAAAAATTGGTTCACAAACAGAATGAAATAGTACCAAACTCTTTTATATTTGTGTATTTACATATAGTTTTTTAATAAAGTACACATATTTAAAATAACAATATGTTCATTTTAGGCAAGTCATTAAGGGGCACGATTTTGCAGGCATGACAAATTAAATAATAAATTAATATTAAACATGACTAATATTTTTAAACTTTAGTTATACAAAATGTTTTGCGGTTATTCAGGTATTTCACAATTACGAATTCAATTTCTAAGAACTCTTAAGTCACTATGCAGATGCAGTATAAATAAATAGATACATAAGTACTTAACATATTAGTACACCTTCAACTACACTCTATGTATAATCTCAATAACTTCAATTCATGAACTTGCCGGACTGTGTAGGAAAGGCTAGGATTGGGCTGGAATATAGTGCTGCCTTCAGTCGGCTGAATGAACGCTGTCTTCTCTCTGTCGTTTGCGTGTAGACCAACCTGCCAATATCCACTTTTTAGGTTAGCCAGTGTGGTCAAAGTGTCATCGATTCGGGGTAATGGATAGCTGTCTTTTTTCCTGACGTCATTCAGCTTTCTGTAATCCACACATCCTTCTTTTTAACTAGCATGACGGGAGCAGACCTTGGACTGATGGATGGCTTAATAACTCCACTCTGTAACATGGACTCGATGTTTTCGTCGACTGCCTGTTGTTGCCCCAATGGTAGTCGTCTAGGTGGTATTCTGATGGGTTGAGCCTTTCCGGTATCTATTCGATGCTGGATGATGTTAGTGCGGCCGGTGGTTCCATCTTGACTGTTAAAAATTTGCCAGTGCTTTGTGATAAATTGCTTGGCTTTCTTCTGGTTCTCTGGTGTCAGGTGTGTCAAATGGACAGCAAACTGTTGTCGGAACTCTTTACTGGGCCCTGTCTCCTTCACCGACGTCTGGTACTCTTCTTCGCAATTGATGATGGTCTCTACTGGCTCGAAACAAGCTATCTCTTTACCATTGGCAATTCTGATGTCGTTGTTGGACAAATTCAGGACTCTGATTGGTATATCTCGTCCGGTTTTAACTATAGCCCGACCAACTAAGTAGTCATGAGTTGAGTGTACGGGCTCCACCATTCCAACACAGCTCTTAGGACTTCTGTCTAGCTGCCCATGAATAGTCTGTTCCGTTCTACCGGAACTTTGACACAATTTTTATGGGGGTGACCGATGTGTTGACGGGCCGTGTCAATACAAATTCCTTATTTAGGAACCGAAGAACATCATATCTCGGGTCGAACATAAATCCATACTGGCTAATTAGGTCCATTCCCAGTATAAAATCGTCCTCAATATTCGCTACCAGGACACTATGTCGGATCATGTTGTCCCCTATTTGTAGCACGATATCTGCTTCACCCTGTATTGACATGGACTCGCCGGTGACTTTTCTGAGCTGGATGTTATTGGTAACTGGCCGAATTGCTGATGCTCTCAAAACTCTGGACTTGGCAATGGACACAGCGGCGCCCGTATCGATTGTGATGGTAACTGCTCGCCCATTGATGGTGCCTCTGATGACTATGCTGCCGCTATCTCGGCAAAATCCCCGGATGGATACTGTCCTGGGGGCTGGTAGAGGGTGAGTCAGCATTCGCTCCCTTATGCTGACTGGTTGGAGTTTCCCTGGTTAGGTAAGGTCGGTTTGTTGGCTACCCCTGGTTGGTGATCGTTCCGGTAGCCTTACTCGGTAGTCACGTTGGAAGGGTCCCGTCCGTTCGCAGCGGTAACATGCCCCTCTGGTGCCAGTTCTTTGTGACCGTTCTAATATTTTGTTCAGACCAGCCAGCAGCGCTTGAAATGGTGACTCTGACTCTTCCTGATTAAAGAAAACTGCTCGGACCCTCGGTTTGGACATGTTCATGACGGCCTCTACTTCTAAAGCCCGATGTAGAGCTTCATTACTTTTCTTGACGCCACTTAGTCTTAGGTTTCGTTGTACTTCCACATCTCTGATGCCGTTTATGAAACTCTGTGTGGCCAACTGGTATTTTGTTTCCTCTGGCAGGTCTGGGTAAGACAAGTGAAGTAACCGTCTAATATCTGCTTCGAATTCTTGGAGGCTTTCTCCGGATTTTTGCGTTTTTCCACTCAGTTTGACTTGGTATACCTGGCTCAAGGATTGATTATCATATCGTTTGTCTAGGGTGGCGATAATCTTGTCGAAATTGCCTTGTTCATCGACTGGAATGCTTTGGAGGAGTTCTAGGGCCGGACCTCTTAACGAAATTACCAGAGAAGTAGATTTTTCTTGATTATCCCATCCATTAGCTGTAGCCACGGCCTCAAATTGCCGTTTATACATGGGCCAAGATGAACTGCCGTCGAATGTGGGTGGTTTACTAAAGGAACCTTTGGTATTCACGGTGTTCTGGTATTTTCCTTGGTGTAAGACCTGTTGCATTTTTTTAATTTCTGTTTCTACCTTGTTCTGGATGGCACTGATTTTATCTTGAACTGTGTTTTGGATGGAATCAAGGTCATGTACTTTGGTTTCAAGAGTGTCCACCGTATTTTTTATGGTCTTAATGTCATCATTTATTTCTTTTATGTCTGACTCAACTATTTGCATTCTGTCATTAACTGTTTCATTAACTTGTGCTACTATTTGCATTAATTGTTGAAATTGCAGTTGTCTTTTCTCTTCAGTTTCGTTTCGTTTTTCTTCTAGTATTTTAAATTCTTTTTGTCGTTTTAATTCAGTTTGATCTTGTTTTTGTTCAAATTTCGAGAACAGTCCTTCAATTAAATTATGTTGTTCACTTTTCATCGTGGAAACTAGATTTTGTTGTTCGCTTTTCATCGTAGTGACAAGATTTTCTAATTCTATTTTACGTTTTTCATCAAAAGATTTTACTAACCTTTGTTGAATTTCTTCTTGATGTTGTTTTTCCTTCTTGTCACGTTTTTCTAGTATCTGTGCAATTTTTTCGTCCAGTCCCTCTGTAACCTGCTTGACTATTTTTTTGGTAGTTTCGGCCATACTACGGGTTTCCATAAATCAAAGTTAGGATTTTAACTGCACTTAATCCCACTTCTGACACCAAATTGCAATATAGTCCGTGGGTTCAATTTAAAATTATAAAACCAATATTTACTTTCACTTTTCTAGAACTTTATTTACATTAAAACAGCTGATTCAAATATCACAATACATTCTCATATACGCTAGTCGACGCGGTATAACTAACTCTCCATCGAGGCTGCTTCCTTTATAAGCAAGCATAGAAAATTCTCGTAAAATCATCACTCCTTCCGCTGCCGAGTCTTTTCGAGAACCGTTTTTGTTTTATTTCAAAGCGTTTGTTGTCGTACTGAAATGAACAGGGTCGGCTTTGGGTAAATTTCGTAACAATATAGAGCTACTTATGCGCCACGCAATATAACATTGTTTGTAACAACTAAATTCACCAATCCCCAACATATTTCACAAAACCGCAACTGTACATGGCCACCCTATGTAACAATTTTATTCAACATTTTAAGAACTGCCTTCTATAGCTATAACTCTACTTCCATCTATATTTAAACTATCTTGTATATACTGCTGCCAATTAGTCAACCATTATAACTTATGTGTCTATCAGTTTTTGAACCATCCTGTATAACCATAATTAAAATTCTACAAAATATTTCAACTACGCTGTATATGCGTCTGCATTGGGGCCACCAAATATAACATTTTTTAAACACTTAAATTTGATCCACTCTATATTTCAACTATCTTATCTATGCAACTGCTTAAGGACTGGGCTAAATATAACCATTTTTGAGATATTCTTTAACCATCATGGAAATTATAATTTGTCTCCACCTTATGGATCAACCACCCGTTATATGCAACTTTTTCTAACACGTTTTAATCACATTATATAACTATTTTACTTCGGTCATGTTTCAGATATTGCATATTTGCAACAGCTCATGTTCTATCTTAAAAAAAAATTCCAACAATTTTTTATCCACACTGGTTAATTCTAATTCTACTCCACCCTCTATTTTAACCACATTGTATGTGCAACTACTTATCGGCGGCCACCCAATTTGACAGTTTTTGTAACACCCGGTTTAAATGTAAATCCTTCAATTTTCCATAAATTTCACCAAAACTGCAAATGCTTACGAGGCACCCTGTGTAACAATTTTTAAATGTTAAACTACTTAAATCTACTCTTCTCTATATTTCAAATATCCTATCTGTGGAACTAATTATGGGCTACGCTATTACCTCACAATTTTTAAAGCATAGTATAAAATATAATTTCTCTCCACACTTCATTAAAACCATCCTTCATTTGCAACTTTTTCTAACTTTTTTTACCCTTACTGTATAATTATTGTTGTACTGCACTTACTTATGGGCCACCCTATATAATATTTTTTCACCACCCTGTATACTTAGAATTCTAGTCCACCCTATATTGCATCTATTCGGTATATGAAACTGGTTGTAGATCATAACAATTTTATAATATTTTTTAAACCCACCTAAAGATATAGCTGTAATTATACTCTGCTACATATTTCAACCATCCTGTAATATGCTACTTGTGAACTTGTGAACTATTTGTGGTTATAAAACTACCCTAAAAACTATAATTCCCCTCCATATTATATTTCAACCATCCTGTATAAACAACTGCTTCTAACATTTCTTTAACCTATTTCATAATAATTCAAAGATACTAACTGCTTACCTAAGACAATTTTTTTCAACCCATTTCGTAACTATAATAATAGCTCAAGAAAATTCAAATATCCTAACTGCTTACGTAACATATTTTTTTATCCACGCTGTATAAATATAATTCTATTTTACCCTTATTTCACCCACATTGTATATGCTACCACTTATGATCCTAACAATTATAACATTTTGTTATCTGCCATGAATAAATATAATTCAACTCCAGCCCTTTTTCAACCACCTGGTATATGCAACTGTTTCAATATATCTTTTTTGAACCACCCCGTATAACTTACCTCTTATTTCAAGAATATTGTTTATAACTCCTTACCGGCCACCTAATATACCTCTTTTTAAGATTTTTTAAACCCATTTAATTCTACATATCTTATATATGGAATACCCTGTAAAATTACACTTGATATATCAGTTCGATTTTTTTTAAAATGGAAACATTGGCATATTCGAATTTTGAATAAAAGCTAAGCTGGTGCAAGTATCTAAAATTTGGTGCATGCTGTAGAACCAATTGACTAATTGTGTACCTACGTATTACGGAATATGGTAGTAGATTTTTCCTTATATCTACCGTGTCTGCCAATGTAGGGAGATAAAATGTATACCAGATTTTAAGTCAATCTATAAGCTTTGCAACAAAAAAAGATTCAGCAAAATCAGTTCAGTAGTTCTTACGTGATGAGATAACAAACAAACAAACAGACAACTATAATTTTATAATAGTACTACCCGTTACCCGCGGTTTCACCCGTGTACGGAATGTTCAAGCCTTCGCAAAAAGAAATAACTTATGAAATATATGGGTTATCCATATAAAAAACGTGTTTGAACCACCCTACTTAACCATAAATCCACCAATCCCGAATATATTTCACCCAAACTGCAAGTACTTATATGCCACCCTACATAACTATTTTATTGGACATTTTCTGAATCACCTTGAATAACTGTAACTCTACTTCACCCTATATTGCAACCATTCTGTATATGCTGCTGTTTTATAATTTTTTGAACACCTGACTAATAACTTTTCCCTACCCTATATTTCAGCTATGCAACTGCTTATGGTGTACCCTGTATAACAATTATTTCTGATATCTTTTTAACCACCTTTTAAAGTAAAATTTCTCTTTACTATATATATTAATCAAGCTTTATATGAGCTTTTTCTAACATTGTGTTACACACTCTACAACTATAATCTTGCTTCTCCCCATATTTCAGATATTCCATATAGTAGAATGCAACTGTTTATAACTTATATAACAATTTTTTTAAACTTTTTTGATTCATCCTAATGGAAACGATGTGGATCCCTTCGTGAACCACAAATATAAAAACACAGTTTTGCACCCTAACACCAAACTTCTCTTTAAACCCTCACCCAAACTGCAACTGCTTATTGGCCACCCTGTATAACAATTTTATTCTAAAAAATGTTTAACCGCTTTGTATAACTAACTCTACTTCCATATACCTTAAAACCATCCTGTATACACCGCTGCCAATTTGTCAAACATTACAACTTATTTTTCAACCATTTTACTCTACAAAATATTTCAACCACCCTGTATGTGCATCTGCTTAAGGGCACCCAAATATAAAATTTTTAAATACTTCTAATCACACTGTAGAACTATAATTTTACTTTTCAGATATTGCAGATATGCAACAGCTCATGTTCTATCCTACAAAAAAAATTATCCAACCTGTTTAACTATAAATCTACTCCACCCGCTATTTCAACCACCTTGTATTTGCAACTGCTTATCGGCCACCCAGTATAACATTTTTCTGTACCACTCTGTATAACTATAAATCCATCGATGCCAAGTATATTTCACCAAAACCGCAACTGCTAATGAGGCACTGAAAATAACAATTTGGTTCAGCACGTTTTTGAATCACCTTGTATGTATTACAACTACCCTGTATACTGCTTATTGGTCAACCAATGTAACATTTTTTAAATAATTATCATAACACTTCTTCACCCTATGTTTCAACTATCCTATCTTTGCAACTTATTATGAACTACGCTATTTCACATTTTTCCCTTATATTTTTTTCAAGATAAATTAAAGTATAATTTCTCTCCACACTTCATTTAAACCACCCTTCATTTACAACTTTTTCTAACCTAAAAATTTTTCTAGTATTTTTTACCCATCCTGTATAATACTAACTGTAAGCCACTCTATATTTCAACAACCTTTTATATGCAACTACTTATTTGGCACCAAATATAACATTTTTGTACGAACCTGTATCCTTAGAATCCCACTCCACCATATATTTCCACCATCCGGTAAATGGAACAGCTCACAGATCATATCATTACTTTAAAATATTTTTTAACCCACCTGTATAGCTGTAATCATACTCCGCTATATATTTCAACCATCCTATATATGTAACTACTTGTGGATATAAAACAAGTTTTTAACCACAACATAAATTATAATTCCACTCCATCTTATATTTCAAACACCCGGTATAAACAACGGCTTCTAACATTTCTTTAACCCATTTCATAATAATTCAAAAATATTAACTGCTTACCTAAGACATTTTTTTAAGTTTTTTTATTCACTGTAAGATATACCCCTTTTCAACCACTTGTTATATGTAAATGTTTATGGTGCACTGAATATAACTTTTTTGGACCACCCCGTATAATTAATTCCACTCCCCCTTATTTCCAACCACATCGTTTATATCCAGCTGCTTACAGGACACCAAATATAACTTTTTTTAGATTTAGAAATATGTAGCGGAGTTACAGCTATACAGGTGGGTTTAAAAATATTTTAAAGTAATGGTATGATCTACAAGCTCCATTTACCGGATAGTTGAAATATAGGGTGGGTAGGATTCTAAGGATACAGGGTCGTACAAAAATGTTATATTTGGTGGCAAATAAGTAGTTGCATATAAAAGGTTGTTGAAATATAGGGTGGCTTGCAGTTAGAATTATACAGGATGGGTAAAAAATGCTAGAAAAAATTTGTTATATAGCACCTGCATATATAGAGTACCTGAAGTATGGTGCGCAGTAAAGTTATAGTTATATAGTGTAAATGAAGGGTGGTTTAAATGAAGTGTGGAGAGAAATTATACTTTAATATATCTTGAAAAAATATAAGGAAAAAATATGAAATAGCGTAGTTCATAATAAGTTGCAAAGATAGGATAGTTGAAACATAGGGTGAAGAAATCTTATGATAATTATTTAAAGTATTAGTTGTAATACATACAAGGTGATTCAAAAACATATTGAACAAAATTGTTATTTTCGGTGCCCCATAAGCAGTTGCGGTTTTGATGAAATATATTTGACATTGATGGATTTATAGTTATACAGGGTGGTAAAAAAATGTTATACTGGGTGGCCGATAAGTAGTTGCAAATACAAGGTGATTGAAATAGTGGGTGGAGTAGATTTATAGTCAAACAGGTTGGATATATTTTTTTGTAATACAAGATGTTTAAAATAGCGGGTGAAGTAGATTTATAGTTAAACTGTTGGATAATTTTTTTATAGGATAGAACATGAGCTGTTGCATATATGCAATATCTGAAACATGGATCGATGTAAAATTGTAGTTCATAGAGTGTGATTAAAACAATGTTATAAAAATCTACATTTAAGGGGTGGTTGAAATACAAGGTGGAGACAAGTTATACTTTCAAGGGTGGTTCAAAAATTGTTATATAGCATCCATAAGCAGTTGCATATATAATACAGTGAGTAGACCAGAGTTATAGTTAAGTGTTTAAACAATGTTATATTTGGCGGCCCGTAAGCAGATGCACATACAGAGTGGTTGAAATATTTTGTAGAGTAAAATTATGGTTATACAGGTTCAAAAATAGTTGTAATGTTTGACAAATTGGCAGCGGTGTATACAAGATGGTTTTAATGTAGATGGAAGTAGAGTTAGTTATACAAAGCGTTTAAAAAAATGTTGAATAAAATTGTTATATCGGGTGGCCAATAAGCAGTTGCAATTTGGGTGATGGTTTAAATAAAAGTTTGGTGTTAGGATGCAAAACTGTGTTTTTATATTTGAGACACACCAAGGGTTCCACAGGCATTTCCATTAGGATGGATCAAAAAAGTTAAAAAAAATTGTTATATAAGGTGGACCATGAAGAGTTTCATTCTACTATATGCAATTTCTGAAATTTGAGGAGAAGCAAGATAGTTTTACATTGTGTTTAACTCAATGTTAGAAAAAGTTGCATATAAAAGTTGATTAAAATATAGAGTCAAGAGAAATTTTACTTTAAAATGTGGTTCAAAAAATATCAGAAATCATTGTTATGCAGCTTAGACCATAAGCAGTTGCATAGCTGAAATATAGGATAGCGAAGAGTTATAGTCAGGTGTTAAAAAAATTATATTGGGTGACAAATAAACAGCATCATATACAGGATGGTTGTAATGTAGGGTGAAGTAGAGTTACAGTTATTCAAGGTGATTAAAAAAATGTCGAATAAAATTGTTATATAGGGTGGCCCATAAGTACTTGCAGTTTGGGTGAGATATATTCGGGATTGGTAGATTTATAGTTAAGTAGGGTGGTTCAAACAAGTTAAAAAAAAATTAAATAGGATAACCCATATGTTTCATAAGTTATTTCTTTTTGCGAAGGCTCGAACATTCCGTGCGCGGGTGACACCGCGAGTAACGGCTATACTATTATAGAATTGTAAGTTTGTTTGTTTGTTTGTTCGTTTGTTTGTTCGGGCATCACGTAAGAACTACTGAACTGATTTTGTTCAATCTTTTTTTGTTGCAAAGCCTATAGTTTGACTTAAAATCTGGTAGACATTTTATCTCCCTAAATTAACAGAAACGGTAGATATAGCGAAAAATCTTCTAACATGTTGGATAACAGGATTACTCTATTGGTTCCACAGCAAGCAGCTATCAGCTTAGCTGTTATTCAAAATTCGAAATATGCCAATGTAACATGTTTCGATTAAAAAAATCAACTGGTATATCAACCTTAATTTTACAGGGTGTTCTATATATAAGAAACTTAGTGCGGATTAGAATGACATTGATTTTAAAAAAAGTTATATTAGGTGTACCATAAGCAGCATATATACAAGGTGATTGAAATAAGCGGGAGTGGAATTAGTTATAGAATTAGGTTCGAGGAAGTTATATTAAGTAGGCCATAAATAGTTGCATATACCAGGTGGTTCATAAACGGGTGGAGTAGAATTATATTTATATAAGGTGGATAACAAAATAATATATTGTTTGGCTAGTAGTTGCATAGACAATATGGTTGAAATAAGGGTAGAATATTTATACACGGTGGATACATTTATGTTAGAAAAAAATGTATTATGTAAGCAGTTAGGTCCTTTGAATTATGTTCTTGAGTTATTATAGTTATGAAATGGGTTGAAAAATGTTAGAACAAGTTGTTTATACAGGGTGGTTGAAATATGAGAGCGAGTGGAATTATAGTTTATAGAGTTATTAAAAAATATTTTATATCCACAAGTAGTTGCATACATAGGATGGTTGAATTATGTAGCGGAGTATAAATACAGCTATACAAGTGGGTTTAAAAAATATTATAAAAAAATGTTATGATCTACAAGCTGTTCCATTTACGGGATGGTTGAAATATAGGGTGGACTAGAATTTTAGTAATATAAAAATGTTATATTGGGTGGCAAATAAGAAGTTACATATACAATGTTGTTGAAATATAGGGTGGAGTAAAATTATGATTATACAGGGAGGGTAATACATTTTGTTATATAGCAGTTGCATATATGGAGTATCTGAAATATGGGACGCAGTAAAGTTATAGTTACACAGTGTGATTCAAACAAGGTTAGAAAAAGTTGCAAATGAAGGGTGCTTTAAATGAAGTGTGAAGAGAAATTATACTTTATAATGTGGATAAAAAAATAAGAGGGAAAATTGTGAAATAGACTGGCTCATAATCCGTTACACATATAGTGTTGAGGATTCATTAACATTTATTAGTAGAGTAGTGTATTTATTTTGGAACAAGAGTTTTGGATTAGCAGTGTAATTCCGAATCTTTTCTTTTGTATATTTTTTTGTTTTTTGTTGGTGAATTTTACGCGCACACTCATTGCCAGAGTCGCTTAATCCATCGTCTGGGACGGATATAGACATTCTCGCTCGTAAAAGAACTAATCTCTCTAGTTCTTCATTGCTATAGTTTTAAGGGAAATCAGACCGGTCGTGAAATAGACACAGTAAAATCTACTAAAGGGCAGTGCGGGGTCAACTCCTCAAAATACAGTCCACTTCCACTACAGAGCGGTCAGCAGAGCAAGCGAAGACAAAACGTAAGTACTCTGGCATGATCGTTCTTTAAATTGTTACCAACATATCAAGTTAAACCCCCATTCCATTTCATATAGGATAATTAAAAGTGTTATAGTTAAGTATTTTAAAAAAAAATTAAATAAAATTGTTAAATAAGGAGTTGCAGTTTTGGTGAAATATATTGGGCATTGATGGATTTATAGTTTTACAGGGAGGTTCAAAAAATGTTATATAGTAGTCCATAAGCAATGCTTAGATAAGATAGAGAGTGGAGTAGAGTTATAGTTAACTGTTTCAAAAATGTTATACTTGGTAGCCCCTAAGCAGATGAACATACAGGGTGGTTGATATATTTTGTAGAGTAAAATTTTGGTTATAAAGGATGCTTCAGAAATAAGTTATAATGTTTGACTTATTGGCGGCAGTATATAGAGGATGGTTTTAATGTAGATGGAAGAATATAGTTATACAAGGTGGTTAAAAAAATGATTAAAATTGTTATATAGGGTGGACAAAAAGCTGTTGTAGTTTGGGTGAGTGTTTAAATAAAGGTTTGGTGTTAGGGTGCCAAACTGTGTTTTTACATTTGTGACACACCAAGGGTTCCACAGGCATTTCCATTAGGGTGGATCGAAAAGTTTAAAAAAATCGTTATATAGTGCTTGAACAGATGCATCCTATAATGGAATACTTGAAACATGCGGCGAAGCAAGATTATAGTTTTAGAGTGTGATTAATACAATGTTAGAAAAAGTTGCATATAAAGAGTGATTAATTATACTTTACAAGGTGGCTCAAAAAATATCGAGCTCGGATTTGCACTGCTTTTATTAGATAAATAGTACGCATTTTTGCGATGGGTAAAAATCCTCAATTAAGTAAAATATCAACGTAGAATCTCGTTTAAAACTCTACTTGTTTTTTGCGCTCATAATATGGTAAACATCGTGTACACTACGTTTCATTAAAAATTGCTACAAGACAAATTATTTTATTTTGATTTGGGTAATCGTTTCTCGCTCATTTTTGTGGAAAATTTAATATTTTGTCATTCGCATATAGTGGATATAGTTTTGTTTTTACTTAATTAGGGTTTGTTTGTATTCGTATAATCGGATTTTTCAACTCTCTCTCATTCTCTCGGTAGAAATATAGGTCAAATTTGTTGCAGTTGAAGAATATTTTATTTTATTCTCTCATTGGTTATTGCTCTCTCTCTCTCTCGTTGGTGAAAATAAAGTATTCAGAACAGACTGCATCGAATTTGTAAAATAACTCAATTTCTCTGCTTCTCATTTTTTGTTATTGTTTTCGGTTTTTAACAACACACAGTGTAAAAAATATCGCTTTCATTTCTCATTTAAGTAAATAAGATGGCGGCGGCTGCACAAAAAAGAATTGATCAAGCCAAAGCACTCCGGGATTTATTGGTTGAAAGAATTTCGGAACTCTTTTGTTTAGCGGAAAAGGCTAAAACTGATGTATTTTTACGCTCTAATTTCAAAATTCGTTATGAAAATTTGTTAGATCTTTACTCGGAGTTTAATTCTCAACATACTAGTATCTTAAGTAATTATGCTCTCTTAGAAAATCATCACTATTACCTACGTATCAAGCTCTCTATGAGTTTCTCCGGAAAAATTGTAAAGCTAACGATTCGGTCGCTATGTTACAAAGAGGTTTTAAACCTCCTCTGAAGCACTCACAAGTAAAACCTATCAAACGGTTCTCTAAAACTGCATTAATCAGTAACGCAGAACTCTATACCGATTCTCGTATTGTACACAAATGTAGTTATTGTAACGAGGAACATAAAATTTATAAATGTCCTACGTTTAGCACTTTGTCTCCCAAAGATATATTTGAAATAGTGAAGCAGCGCAATTGGTGTTTTAATTGTCTCGGTGCCCCACATGTCAGCAGACAGTGCTCTTCCACTTCTTGCTGCAGGGTTTGTCACAAACAACACCACACTTTGCTTCACTTGGATACCTCTCCTCGCACTACTGCAAAAACGGTTACCTCAGATTCACACATTAGTCCTCCAGCTATTCCACAGCAAAATCAGCCCTCTACTTCTCAAACACTCACTAGTACTGTACCTACGGTTGATAGTACTGGTCGAAAGGTTGTTCTCCTCTCTACTGCTTGTGTGGAAATTTTGGATGCTTTTGGAAATTACCAAAAGATCAGGGTCTTATTAGATTCCGGCAGTCAAACAAATTTCATTTCCGAGCCATGTGCCTGTCGATTAGGTTTGAAACGTTACAAACTTACTACCAATGTTGATGGCCTTGGACAGTTGGGTTTGAAAACTTCAACTGCACTCTCATCCACCATAAGACCTGTATTTCAAGCAACTCCTACCTTCGATATTGAAGGTCTTGTAATACCTAAGATTTGTAGAGATATGCCTCAAGTACCTGTATCTCTTGAAAGCCCATTCTCTAACCTCATTTTGGCGGATACACATTTTGGTGTTCCTGCTCCGATAGATATGTTGTTCGGAGCAGATCTCTTCTCAATGATTCTCAAGGATGGAAAAATTCAAAGTCGAATAGACAGTCCTGTTGCCTTAAATACTGTTTTTGGCTGGATTATTATGGGTAAAGTCAATACCTCTGTTCCAAAATTGAACTCCTTTTTTTGTATATTACAAAACACACTCGCCAAGTTCTGGCAGTTAGAGGCAGTTCCCCACTATATTAACTCTTCTCAGGAGGATATAAAATGTGAACAAATTTTCGCTGACACTCATACTCGGACCCCTTGTGGTAGATACATTGTCTCTCTTCCTTTTCGTGATCTGGAACCTCTTTTTCCCGATACTCGATTTCTAGCACTTAGCAGATTCCTTGCCTTGGAAAGACGTCTTTTAGCTCATCCCTCTCTCTATGATAGTTATAAAACCTTCATGCAAGATTACCTCGACAAAGGACACATGGAAAAGATTTTAGAAGAGACTCCTCCTCGGGGTTATTACTATATTCCTCAGCATGCTGTTATTAATCATAATAGTAAAACTACGAAACTCAGAGTGGTATTCGATGCCTCTGCAAAAACCTTCAATACTTTCTCTTTAAATGACACTCTCTTAGTTGGACCTAAACTTCAAACGGATATTAGTTCTATTTTGTTACGTTTTCGTTCACACTCTATTGTTTTCATCGCTCACATTCAACAAATGTATCGACAAATTCTTGTAAATGATACACTAGAACTGCTCGTAAATATTCCTGGGGATTGTAGATTATTAGATCCCATGTCATTTTATTCGGTTGATGACACTAGTCTGAAAGTTTTAGGTCTGCAGTGGCAAACTTGGATACGTTCTTCTATCAAATTATGCCTCTAGATCTCTCTTGTACTAAACGGAATATGCTCTCCGAATTAGCCAGGACGTTTGATCCCCTTGGATTATTATCCCCTCTTTCATTTCTTGCTAAACACCTCATTCAAAAATTGTGGTGTCTAAAATGTGATTGGGATGACTCACCTCCTCCAGATATCCGTGCAAAGTGGAAACGATGTAAACAGGAATGCCCTTCTCTCTCGAATCTCATGATACCTCGAAAAATAGTCTCGACCTCATTCGTTTCCTGTGAACTACATGGTTTTTCTGACAGTTCTGAGTTGGGATATGCTGCTGTAATTTATCTTAAATTTCGCTATATTGATCGCCCTGCTCAAGTGTCTTTACTATACGCAAAATCTAAGTTGCACCGCTTAAAACCCTTAGCATTCCTCGATTGGAATTATGTGGTGCTGTCCTCTTATCAAGTTTGATCGAATTTGTTGTCCATACTTACAAAAATAAGTTGAATATAGATTCGGTATGTGCCTGGTCTGATTCAATGGTAGCTCTCACTTGGATCAAATCCTCTCCACATCGCTGGAAAACTTTCGTTAGTAACCGAGTCTCCTATATTCAGGATAAAGTTAAACCTGAATACTGGTTTTATGTGCCCTTAATAGACAACCCGGCGGATTGTGCTTGTCCCGGGTGTTTCCTCAATCCCTTATAGAAAAGAAACTTTGGTTTAATGGCCCTACATGGTTATTGTTATCAAAGGAATGTTGGCCTCAAAAGGATATTCTGCTTCAGACAGAATGTACGGTAGAAGAAAAACCACATATTTTCTTAACGCTCTGTTCTCTATTGACACATTACTCAATCGTTTCTCCTCTTTGAACAAACTCAAAAGAATTTTGGCATATTGTAAACGCTTTATATACAATTGCAAAAACCCTAACTCTAAGTTATTTACTCATTTCAGTTCACTCGAGTTGTTTCAAGCACTTCTCATGTTAGTTAAAAGAGTAGAACATCTCGAATTTTCAGATATACTTGAAATAATAGAAAATTAACGACGCTTACCTAAAACTCTTAGAAAACTCAACCCGTTCATTGATAGTGATGGATTCCTCAGGGTGGGCGGTCGTTTACAAGCCTCTGAACTTCCCTATGACAACAGGTTTCCTCTTTTGTTGCCTCAAAATCATCGTCTAACTCAATTGATTATTGAAAATTACCACATAGAAAACTTACATCCTGGTTTTCAAACTCTGTATTTTTTAATATCTCAACACTTTTGGATTTTATCAGCTTGTAGAGTAATTAGGCGTACTCTCTCTAATTGCTTACGATGTTTTAAGGTTAAGCCCAAAGCTCTTGAACCCTTCATGGGTAATTTACCCGCATCACGGATCTCAGAAGTCAAACCCTTCTCAGTTGTCGGTGTTGATTACGCTGGACCTTTTCTTGTGACTCCGTGGAAACGACGAGGTGTTCAGCCTCAAAAGGCTTATATTTGTCTCTTTGTTTGTTTTGTTACGAAAGCTCTTTATCTTGAACTGGCTTCTAGTCTCTCAGCTGAAACATTTCTTTGTTGTCTCAAACGTCACATAG
Source organism: Octodonta nipae (assembly GCA_034190945.1). Lineage (NCBI taxonomy): Eukaryota > Metazoa > Arthropoda > Insecta > Coleoptera > Chrysomelidae > Octodonta > Octodonta nipae. The sequence goes on along the minus strand of CM067217.1, from coordinate 91,092,833 downwards.
CGAGACGAGGAAGATGTTCTCATATATTCTCTGACCAAGGTACCAATTTTGTTGGTGCATATAAAATCCTCAATGATTATATGGCCAACGCCGTAGCTACCGAGAATATTACTTGGGCGTTTGGGAATCCGCTGTGAAGTCAGTAAAATCGCATCTTTTAAGAATTGTAGGATCGCAAATTCTAACATATGAGGAGTTCAATACAGTTCTTACCCAGATCGAAGCCGTTCTAAACTCACGACCTCTATACCCCATGAGTTCGGATCCTAATGATTTATCAGTCCTTACTCCCGGACATTTTCTCACTTTAGCTCCGTTATCTACTATTCCTGAACCTATTGTTACTCACATTCCCTGTAATAGATTGAATAGATGGCAATTGCTCCAGAAAATACATCAGGTTTTTTGGAAACGTTGGCATAACGAATATTTACACACGCTGCAGCAACGTCATAAGTGGAATGACATGTCGCGGTCTTTACATGTTGGCGATTTAGTACTTATTAAGAGTGATAATATACCGCCACTCAAATGGCAGTTAGGGAGAGTTGAAGAACTCCATCTGGGCTCTGACGGGATCTCGAGAGTGGCTACAGTTCGTAAAGCCACTGGGTCTTTACAAAGACCTTTCGTAAAATTATGTCCACTACCCGCGCCCTCCGGGATAGCTGGCTGAAATACCTTGTATTTCGGTGGGCGGTTTATGTTGAGGATTCATTAACATTTATTAGTAGAGTAGTGTATTTATTTTGGAACAAGAGTTTTGGATTAGCAGTGTAATTCCGAATCTTTTCTTTTGTATATTTTTTTGTTTTTTGTTGGTGAATTTTACGCGCACACTCTTTGCCAGAGTCGCTTAATCCATCGTCTGGGACGGATATAGACATTCTCGCTCGTAAAAGAACTAATCTCTCTAGTTCTTCATTGCTATAGTTTTAAGCGAAATCAGACCGGTCATGAAATAGACACAGTAAAATCTACTAAAGGGCAGTGCGGGGTCAACTCCTCAAAATACAGTCCACTTCCACTACAGAGCGGTCAGCAGAGCAAGCGAAGACAAAACGTAAGTACTCTGGCATGAACATACAGGGTGGTTGATATATTTTGTAGAGTAAAATTTTGGTTATAAAGGATGGTTCAGAAATAAGTTATAATGTTTGACTGATTGGCGGCAGTATATAGAGGATGGTTCTAATGTAGATGGAAGAATATAGTTATACAAGGTGGTTAAAAAAATGATTAAAATTGTTATATAGGGTGGACGAAAAGGTGTTGTAGTTTGGGTGAGTGTTTAAATAAAGGTTTGGTGTTAGGGTGCCAAACTGTGTTTTTACATTTGTGACACACCAAGGGTTCCACAGGCATTTCCATTAGGGTGGATCGAAAAGTTTTAAAAAATCGTTATATAGTGCTTGAACAGATGCATCCTATAATGGAATTCTTGAAACATGCGGCGAAGCAAGATTATAGTTTTAGAGTGTGATTAATACAATGTTAGAAAAAGTTGCATATAAAGAGTGATTAATTATACTTTACAAGGTGGCTCAAAAAATATCAGAAATAATTGTTATATAGCGTAGACAATAAGCAGTTGCATCGCTAAAAGTAGTTATAAGCAGGTGTTAAAAAAAGTTATATTGGGTGACAAATAAACAGCAGCATATACAGGATGGTTGTTCTAGATTTACAGTTATTCAAGGAGATTCAAAAAAATTTCGAATAAAATTGTTATATATAAGGTGGCTTATAAGCACTTGCAGTGTAGGTGAAATATATGTGGGATTGGTGGATTTATAGTTAAGTAGGATGTGTCAAAAACTTAGGAAAAATTATTATATAGGATAACCCATATGTTTCATAAGTCATTTCTCTTTGCAGACTTGTAAATTCCATAGGTGGTGAAACCGCGGGTAACGCGTCTAAAATTATCAGTTTCATTACTGTCTAATTTTCTAGGAATATTATAAATGATTTTGTTTATTAATTTTGAGGGATATGAGTTGTCTAAAAATAGTTGAGTTAGAATTCGTAAATTTTTATCCCTCATTGTAGGATGGCAGATGTTACTTTTTGTCATATTTTTATAAGGTTGATCTTCATTTTTAAGGAATGGTTAGAAAAATAGTTAAGATACCTACCACTATTAATGGGTTTTCTGCACCAATCTAATATCAATTTGTTGTTATTATTTCTTATTATTTTTGTATCTAAGAAAGGAACACTAAAATTATCGTCCTCCTCTTTAAGAGTGAATTGAATGTGTTGGTTGTAATTATTGAAAATTTGTAACATTTCTGTGGTTCCATCCTCAGGAATACAACAAATTATGTCATCAACGTACTTTTTTAAAAACTCAACTTGAAAACTAAGCTGTGGGAGACAAGCTTCTATAAGGTCGTCCAATACAAATTGAGAAATGATAGGAGATAAGCTAGAACCCAAAGGAGAACCAAATATTTGTTTATAAAATTAATAAACAAAATCATTTATAATATTCCTAGATATTTAGACAGTAATGAAACTGATAATTTTATACATATAATAAATACTGTAATCAATAGTATTAATGACAACAATATAACTTCTAATAACTTGATTAAAAAATTCATTCCCATACCATTCATCAAGGAGGTGTCACCAAAAATCAATAACATTTTTAAAAACGAACACAATATTGCTTTAGGTAATACGTCTATAAAAACAGTCAATGCTTTGTTTAGTAAGACCAAGGACAAAACTCCACTTCTTTCAAGATCAAATGTTGTTTACCGCATACGCTGCAATAGTTGTCCTGTATCATATATCGGACAAACCTCAATAAATTTAAAAGAAAGAATCATCTCACACAAAAGTGATATAAGGTTGGGCAAAGATAGCTGTGCTTTGTCGACCCATTGCCTATCAAATGGTCATATAGCCGATTTTGATAATGTACAGATTTTAAGCTGCCAACGAAATTTCTTTAAACGTTGTTTTCTTGAAATGGTGCATATTAATAATTATAAATAAAAGAACAGATGTACAAAATCTAAACCTTATATACTGTAATTTATTAGAAATAGATAACAAAAAAAGACATACACATACTTCTTAGTCACACAGTTCTAATTCAGATACTGTTTCTTTTAAATAAATTTATAAAAAATAAATAAATAAGAATGATTTATTAATAACAAATCTAACAAACATCATAATTTTCTTGCAGTTGGTACTTGTTGCTCTAATAGTCTTTACTTAATCTAGTTACGAAAATTTGTTTTTAATTATTTTAAATACCAAATAACATTTTTCATAATGATATTCAATGTCAAAATTATAACTTTTATCATCATTCTTCAATCTGAACGATTTGCTAACTTGTTTATTGATCTCAACTTATGTAAGTATTTTAAGTTTTAACTAATGTACTCAGTTAACAACAAATGTAACTTGCAGCTTAGACTGACGAAGTAAATAAACCAAATTTACGAAAGCTCTCAAAGAAAAAAATTTCATTTGTCCTAAAAGCCGTTTTCCCGTTAATTACACTACAATTTATATATATATATATATATATATATATATATATATATATGTTGGGGCTTTATTACTTAAAACCCTTTTTTAAAAAACAGAATTTATTTGAAACACAACTATCACTACTTGTTACAAAAACGACTATTTTATAATGATTAATATATCAAATTGAACAGACCAAATGTTGTGACTCTGAACAACGTTAAAAGTCTTAAAGTTGAATTCAACAGCGATCTTGTTTAGGAATATTCTCCTATTTATAATCTCTGCTGAAAATGGGGAACTATGCAGAATCATCATTTATGCAGGTGCATCTAGTAATATAATTTAGGTATTGTTTTAGTTTCTGCGTAATTCCTTTACAATGGATTATTATTTTATTATAGACATTAATCAGCATATTATTATTTATAGGTCATGAAAGGTGATATGTAACACTCCTCCCCCTCTTATTTAAAATTTGGAGTCTACATTTGACACAAATTTTTTGATTTAAAATTGATACAAAATTACAAAATTCAAAATTAAAATTAGTAATATTACATTGGTTGAAACTTACAATTTGTTTAATTAGATTGCGGGTTCTTGCATTTCTATTATATTTTCATCTCGGATTGAAGATCTTCGTGGTCTGAATCTTCTTAATAGGCTTCTGGATTGCTCTGGTTCTGCGCCAATTGTTGGGAATATAATTGCTGGGAACTGCTTTCTACGTCTTTTTCGACATTTGTAAATAACAAAAATTGAAATAATTAGTACAATTAATAGGATGCACAAAATTGTTAACCACTGGGTATGTCTTTGAGTAAAAGGTCTATTTATTATATCATCAAGTTCTTCGGAATAATGATCTAATTTATGTTCTGCAATATTAAGTTCGTTAAGTTCATGTTTTTGAATTTTTAAAGGCTTTAATTTAAACACATTTCGCGCACTTTTTGTTTCTTCGCAACATTCATAAGGAATGTTTGGAGTTTCGATGACTCTTGAATCTTCTGACATGTAGTTTTTGCTTGACTCTATTCTGATTGAACCAACCAACCAATGGGGTTGTAACTTCAGGATTGAATTTGTATTTATATTTAATGTTTTCGTCGTATCTTCTTTACATTGGATACTGATTGGTAAAAGGGCATTGGTGACGATTAACCATTCATTTTCAGATATATGTTGTACCTTGTAGTCTTCAATATTAACTTCAATGGTTTGGCAATTTTCTGGTAGCTTTATGGATTTGATTACTTTTATTTCGCAGGGTGCGTGTTCATCGATTGGATATGCAATTAAGTTGTAACATATTTTTGTTTCTGATTCGATGCTTTTGCATTTTTCCAAATTATCAATTGTAATATAAAGATTATTATCTCTGCTAACAGCTATATATTTATACGTGTTTAAGATAAGTTAAGACAGTTTGGTTTTTCGATTAAAAATTGGTAAAGAGTAAACATGTAGGAGTTTGTATTCTTCAGGCTCTACTAAAGGAATTGGTAAAATAAAGACGATATTTTCTAGATTTGGCAACATTGGTAAAACATGTGTGCTTAAACTTGTGGAAATTTGTCTTAATTGGAATATAAGATCTTCGGGTTGAATTACCGATGGATGGATGCTTTTGAGTCTTGCGAATGTGACTGAATCAATGATATCGTTAAGTTCATTTTCTATTAGAATGAATGACTCTAATAAATGTTCACATATATTTATAATTTGAAGCTTTGAATCATAAAAATTTTGGTTATCTGATATGTTAAAAATAGCGTTTTCTATTTTGTGAAGATTTTCATTGAATGTTTGCTCATCTATTTGTAATTTGCGTATTGTATAGTTAAAGTTTTTTATTACAGAATTACTTACAGTGATTTGATTTTTCATTACATTTTCTAGAGCTCTTTCGACTTCTTCGACTTCATTTATGACTTTGTCGTAGTATTCACCATCTGTACTATCTAGATTTCCCGTAATTGCTTTCCATACTGAGCCTATAAAATTAAAAGCTCCTCGTTTCATACGAGTGTTATTTAAATTAAATTCTTTTGGGTCATAAGGGTTAATATCATTTTTAATTTCACTGAATTTTTGACTGATTGCCATTATTATTTTATTTAACATTGTAATATGAGGTTTGACTTCAGTGTAAAATGCTATAAGTCTTGGAGTGTCTCTTTCAATTAATTGCTTTATGTGGTTTAAAATTGAGATATCATTTTTTAAAGAATCTAATAGAATTGTAATGTCTTTGACAACTAGTATTTCCATTTTTCATTTGATATTTTTATGTCTGATGGATAGTAGTATTGTATTCCTAGAGTGTTATTTAGAGTTGAAATTTTATAATTACTTGCTTGACTTACTGTGGTTAGTACAGCAAGACTGATGATGTATTTCATCTGAAAAGAAAGAAAATCTATTTTAAGATTGAGCTAACTTGATCCGAGTTAATTGTAAATTCTCTGTTCGTTTCTAAGTCTTTGACTTTTAAGGCATTATTTCTTAATATTTGCATCACTTTATAAGGACCATTCGATTTGTTACTTAATTTATGTTTTATCTGTGACTCTTTTATGAATATAAAATCATTTACTTCAATATCTTTTGGTTTTGGTTTCGCTTTTTGATCATGACGTTCTTTAGATTTGAATTTTTTCAAAATTGTTTTTTCTCTCGCTACTTTATAAAAATATGAAATTTTATTATTTAGTTCACGTACATATTTTGAAACTAGTTCTTCTTGATTAAATAATTTTTCAGGTGGTCTTGAATTTGTGTGACCAAAAATTAGTTCCTATGGCGTATAGCCATGGGTACTACTTATAGAATTATTGTAGCATATAACTGCATATGGGATACATGTTAGTGGATGATCTCCGGGTTTTTCAGTAATTGTTGATCTTATCATCTCTAATAAGGTACTCATAAATCTTTCGATTGAGCCATTGCTCTGTGGATGATTGACTGATGAAAATGTTAGTTTAATATTATAAAGAGTACACAGATCTCTCATTATCTCTATCACAATATATTCTTAGTGGCGTACCGTAGTGCATAAAATATAATATTAGTGTATTGACAACATTTTTCGCGGATTTATTTTCAATTGGATAAGCTTGGGTGAATTTGGAAAATTCATCTCTTATTACAAGTACATAATTTTTCTCTGGTATTTCTAATATATCGAGGTTAATGCGTTCAAACGGTGTTTTTGGTGTTTCTGTTATTACTAAGGGATTTGATAGATTTTTTCTACAAGCTTTGGATTTAATACATACTTCGCAATTTTTTATGATATTTTCAACGTCGTTGATTAAATTTTCCCACTGACATTTTCGTTTTATTCTTGTTACTGTTTCTTGGATACCTCTATGCATATTTAGTTTGACCGTATGATTTTCTTCGATAATTATATTTCTTTGTTCTTTTTCTGGGATTATAATGTTTGGATTACAAGTTATAAATTCTATTTCATTATCGGAAAAAATGAAAGATAGCATTTCTAAAATTGGTACATTTTTTAATTCTTCCATATAGTATTTATTGTTTTCTAACAATATCTCTTTATTGTAGTAACGAATTTCAAAGATTGCTTGGTCAGGATTTAAATGTGGAACGATGATAAGGTAATACTTTCGTTTAGGATTGCATTTTGATGTGACGACGTTTATTCTGTGTTCTTCATACATTGTATTTAAGTCAATTAAATCATCAGCTATTTGAAATTGTAAATCAGTTAATTCGCCTGGCTTTAAGAATGATATGATTCTCTTTTGATGTTTATCTAGAAATTTCTCATTAGTAAAATTACATTTAGAATAATGAATTAATGATTTTGATTCGTGTAGTTTCTTAAAAATGTTATATTCTTCTAAGATTGTTTCATGTCCGATTTCTGTATTTGGAGTATCCGGTCTTTCTTCATTTTCTTCTTCTTCTTCTTTTATTGGACTTCCGTAGAATATTTTTGAATAATCTCTGAGATGATTAATTCTTATTCCAGATAAGGCATCGGCATTGGTATTTTGTTTACCTGGTTTTATATTATTTGATAATCATATTCTTCCAATTTTAATCTCCATCTTGCGAGTCTTGAACCTGGATCCTTTACATTAAATAACCATGTTATCGGGCGATGATCTGTGTATAGTTTGAAGGTTGTCCCGTAGACTAATTCTCGATATTTAGCAACTCCCCATACTATTGCTAGTAATTCTTTCTCAATTGTCGAGTATTTTTGTTCGTGAGCATTCAGAGTTCTAGATGCGTATGCTATAGGCAAATCTTTTCCTATTTTTCTTTGTGATAGTATTGCTCCTATCGCATAATTATTTGCGTCTGTAGTAATATTGAATTCTTTTTCGAAATCAGGATATTGTAAAATTGGATAGTTTGTTAATGTTTGTTTCAATGTTTCAAATGATTTTATGCAATGTTCATCAAAATTAAATTTTATATCTTTCTTTAATACTGCTAAATCTAGGAAACTTTTCACGTCTTTTGCGTTTTTAGGTACTGGGAATTCTTTGACTGCTTTTATCTTTTCTGGATTGGGTTTTACACCTTCTTCTGTCACTATATGACCTCAGTATGCAACTTCTTTTTTTAAAAATTCACATTTATCGGGTTGCAGTTTAAGATTTGAATTTCTTAGTCTTTCGAATAATTCTCTTAATCTTTGTATGTGTTCTGGTAATGATGAAGCATAAGATATGATGTTATCCATGTATACAAGTGCTCGTTCATTTTGTATGCCAGTTAAAATATTGTCCATAACTCGTTGAAAGGTCGCGGGTGCATTTTTTAAACCAAATGGCATTCTCTTAAACTCATAATGACCATTTTCAACTGTGAACGCGGTTTTTTCTATATCTGCTGGATTAATCTCAATTTGATGAAAACCTGATGCCAAATCAAGGGTTGTAAAATAACAGCAATGTCCTAAATTGTCGAGTAAATCATTTATTTTAGGCAACGGATATTTATCATCTACCGTGACTTCATTTTTTTTGCGGTAATCTATAACCATTTTCCATTTTTGCTTACCACTAGCGTCTAACTTTTTGGGGACTACCCATACTGGAGAGGACCAAGGTGAGGATGAGGGTTGGATTATTCCTTGTTTTAACATTTGATTTACTTGGGTTTTTACCTCTTGTTTATGGAAATAAGGGTATCTATATGACTTTGTTGCAATTGGTTTGGCTTGCCCGGTATCTATTTTATGTTTTACGTTATTTGTGAAAGTTAATTCATCATTTTCTAAATAAAATATATCACAATATTGTTTACATAAGGCGGTAATTGCTTCTTTTTCTTCAAAATTTAAATGTTCTAAACGCACGGATTTTTCGACTCGTTGTTGTCTTGAATATAAGTTTTCCTTTTGTAGATTTAAAATTAATGTTTGATTCTTATTTACTGGACTATTTTCAATAAAAGGTTCAATTATTAGTTCATCAAAAAATATTCTTTTCCTTTGATCGCTTTTATTTAAAATTGACGTTAGAAATTCACCTTTTTCATTCGTTTTGATTACACAGTTTGGCAATATGACATTTTCTTTTTCTTGTGAATGTAAAATTAGTTCAGCATTTTTTTCATTACAATTTAACTTGAGTATTTGTTAAGTTCTTGGTTCTATAGTTATTTCATTGACAATTTCATTTTTTTTGTATAATGGCAAAGTTATATATTTGGTTATTAGTTTTCTATTTTTTAAATCAACTAGACACTCATATTGTTGTAAAAAATCTATACCTAATAAACCATCAAATTCTATATTTAAGTTATGTACGAATACTTCCATTTCGTCATTTTTCAAAAAGAAATAAAAATTTATTGCTTTATTTATTTCAAAAAATTGGTTAGTTACACCTTGAATTCTTATGGGTTTTACGCTTTTTATTTTTTCTTGTTCAAATAAATATGGTTTCAAAATTGATATACCTGCTCCGGTATCAATTTAATAGCGATATTTTCCGTCATGAGTTTTTATATAAAATAAATTATTTGAATTGATTGTGTTTACGAATTCTGATCTTATTCTTGGCTTTCTAAATTCTGTGCTTGACTGGTTGGAATGAGATGAGTAGAAGCGCCAGTCTTCATTTCCACTCATTGTTCGTTTAAATGAAATGTTTTTCTTGGAGGATTTTGCACGTTTCTTGTATTTGAAGAATTACTTTGATATTTATTATTTTGGTTATAATTATTTTGGTTAGATGGTCTTTGATAATAATTTTCTCTTTGATTTTGATTATTATTTTCATGTCTATTCACAAAGGAAGTCATACCTTGATTGAAATTTCTTTGATTTCCCGAATTATATTGATAATTTCGGTTTTGATTATAGTATTTATCATTATTTTGTTGTCAGTGTTGCTTGGTGAAGTTTGATGTTGGTTGTTAGGAATTGTTTGGTATTCCATTTTGTTTAACTCGTTATTAATAAATTTATTTGGGTAATGATTGACAGAAAGTATATTTTTTATAAACGTTTTTTCTTCATTGAATTTATTGATATTAGAACAGTTGGTTTTTGCTCTGTCATATAGAGATTTACTGAACTTGGATGATTAGACTTAAAGCTGAGATACCTGTTAGTATGAGTTGGTTTTCTGTAAACTTCTGTTTCAAATGTCGATTGTGTTTTGGTTATTAAAATTTCTAAGAATGGTAATTTGTTATTCTGTTCAAGCTCGAGTATAAACTGAATAGTTGGTTCTGTGTTGTTTATGTCGTTAAGTAATGCATGTAAATCCTCAAGATTATGTTCCCAAATAACGAATATGTCATCAACATAACGCCACCAAACCAAAGGTTTAATCTGTTTTGAGAAAATTGTTTGTTCTTAAAATTTTTCCATAAAAATTTTGCTTAAAGCGGGAGACAAACAGGAACCCATTGCCATGCTAAAATCTTGTTGGTAGAAGTCATCATTAAGTTGAAAATATTTTGTCTGTACAAAATGTTAGTAGTTCCATTATTGTATTAATAGACAATTGAGTACGTTGATTTAGTAAAGAATCTTGTTCTAATCGTTCTTTTACCATGGGAAGTGTTTTGATGTTTTAATGTAAATAAAGTTCTAGAAAAGTGAAAGTGAATATTAGTTTTATAATTTTAAATTGAACCCATGGAATATATTGCAATTTGGTGACCAGAAGTGAAGGATTAAGTGCCGTTAAAATCGTAATTGGATTTATGGAAACTCGTAGCATGGAAAAGATGGACAAAACTACCAAAAAAAAATAGTCAAACAGGTTACGGAGGGACTAGACGAAAAAATTGCACAGATTCTAGAAAAACGTGACAAGAAGGAGAAACAACATCAAGAAGAAATTCAACAAAGGTTAGTAAAATCTTTTGATGAAAAACGTAAAATAGAATTAGAAAATCTTGGCACTACTATGAAAAATGAACAAAAAATTTAATTGAGGGATTATTCTCGAAATTGGATGAACAGAGACAAAATGATTTTAAATTATCTGAAGAAAAACAATGCAAAACGGAAGAGAAAAGACAACTGCAATTTGAACAACTAATGCAAATATTATCGCAAGTTAATGAAACAGTTAATAAAAGAATGCAAATAGTTGAATCGGACATAAAAGAAATAAACGACTGCATAAAAATCCTAAAATAATGTGGAGACTCTTGAAATCAAAGTAGATGACATCGATTCCAGAGCCAGGTGAAATTTGAAATCAGTTCCATTAAAAACACGGTACAAAGTGAAGTAAGTGAAATACAAGATAAAATCAGTGCCATCCAGAACGAGGTAGAAACAGAAATCAAAAAAATGCAGCAGGACTTACAGCGAGGAAAATACCAGCACACCGTGAATACCAAAGATTCCGTTAGCAAACCACCCATATTTGATGGCAGCTCATCTTGGCCCATGTATAAACGGCAATTTTAAGCCGTGGCTGCAGCTAATGAATGGGATAACCAAGAAACATCGACGTCTCTGGTAATTTCGTTAAGAGGTCCGGCCCCAGAACTCCTCCAAAACATTTCAGTCGATGAACAAGGCAATTTCGACAAGATCATCGCCATCCTAGACAAATGATTCGACAATCAATCCTTGAGCCAGGTATAACAAGTCCAACTGAGTGAAAAACGTAAAAATCCGGTGAAAGCCTCCAAGAATTCGAAGCAGAGATTAGACGGTTAGTTCACTTGTCCTACCCAGACCTGCCAGAGGAAACGAAAGACCAGTTGGCCACACAGAGTTTCATAAACGGCATCAGAGATGTGGAAGTACAAAGAAATCTAAGACTAAGTGGCGTAAAGAAAAGTAATGAAGCTCTACTTCGGGCTTTGGAAGTAGAGGCCGTCATGAACATGTCCAAGCCGAGGGTCCGAGCAGTTTCCTTCAACCAGGAAGAGTCAGAGTCACCATTTCAAGCGCTGCTTGCTGGCCTGAAGAAATTATTAGAACGGTCACGAAGAACTAACACCAGAGGGGCATGTTACCGCTGTGAACGGACAGGACACTTCCAACGTGATTGTCGAGTCACTGAACGATCACCGAGCAAGGGTAATCTACAGAACAGCCGCTGTGTCCATTGCCAATTCCAGGGTTTTGAGAGCATCAGAAATTCGGTCAGTTACCAATAACATCTACCTCAGAACAGTCACCGGCGAGTCCATGTCAATACTGGGTGAGGCAGATGTCGTGCTACAGATAGGGGACAACATGATCAGGCATAGGGTCCTGGTAGCAAATATTGAGGACGATTTTATACTGAGAATGGACCTAATTAGCCAGCATGGATTTATGTTCGACCCGAGATATGATGTTCTTCGGTTCCTAAATGAGTAATTTGTATTGACACGGCCCGTCAACAGTTCAGTCACCTCTATAAAAATTGTGGCAAAGTCTTCAGCTAGAATTCCCAATTGAACGGAACAGATTATTCATGGGCAGCTAGACAGCAATCCTGGGAGCTGCCCAGGAATGGTAGTTGGACGGGCTATAGTTAAAACCGGACGAGATATACCAATCAGAGTCCTGAATTTGTGCAACAACGACATCAGAATTGCCAATGGTCAAGAGGTAGCATGTTTCGGGCCAGTAGAGACCATCATCAATTGCGAAGAAGAGTACCAGACGTAGGTGAAGGAGACAGGGCCCAGTAAAGAGTTCCTACAACAGTTTGCTGACCATTTGGCACACTTGACACCATAGAACCAGAAGAAAGCCAAGCAATTTATCACAAAGCACTTGCAAATTTTTAACAGTCAAAATGGAACCACCGGTCGCACCAACATCATCCAGCATAGAATAGATACCGGAAAGGCTGAACCCATCAGAATACCACCTAGGCGACTACCATTGGGGCAACAACAGGCAGTCGAGGAAAACATCGAGTCCATGTTACAAAATGGAGTTATTGAGCCATCCATCAGCCCTTGGTCTGCTCCCGTCGTGCTAGTTAAAAAGAAGTATGGAACCACCCGATTTTGCGTGGATTACAGAAAGCTGAATGATGTCACGAAGAAAGACAGTTATCTACTACCCCGAATCGATGACACTTTGACCACACTAGCAGGCTCCCGTTGGTTCTCCACACTAGACCTAAAAAGTGGATATTGGCTGTTTCAGTTCACGGTCATGCCTTTTGGGTTGTGTAATGCACCCGCTACATTTGAGAGGTTAATGGAGTATGTACTGAGCGGGTTAACATGGAGGACGTGCTTAGTATACCGCGACGACATTCTAGTCATGGGTCAGACATTCGACGACCATCTGAAGAACCTGCGCGAAGTATTCTCCAGAATTTATAACGCCAACCTGAGACTCAATCCGAAGAAGTGTTCCTTGTTCCAAAAAGAAGTAGAGTTTTTGGGCCACGTCGTTTCCGAGTCGGGAATCCGCACCAACGAGGACAAGATAGAAGCGATCCGTGATTGGCCAGTCCCGAGAGACAAACATGAACTCCGAAGCTTCTTGGGCCTCTGTTCATACTACCGGCGTTTTGTTGAGGGTTTTGCCACCATTGCCGCGCTTCTCCATCGACAGACCACTGAGAAAGAGACCTTCAGTTGGAATCAGGATTGCGAAACATCATTCAGGCGACTGAAGGCAGCACTATGTTGCAGCCCAATCCTAGCCTTTCCTACACAGTCCGGCAAGTTCATCTTAGACACCGACGCCAGCAAAACCGGTTTGGGGGCTGTCCTACCCCAGGTGCAAGATGTTGAAGAGAGGGTGATCGAGTACTACAGCCGTGGTTTCTCGAAACCAGAAAGAAATTATTGCGTCACCAGGAAAGAACTTCTTGCAATAATAGGGGCTGTGGACCATTTCCACAAATACCTCTATGGTCGTAATTTCTTAATCCGAACAGATCATGCCGTACTCAAATGGCTGCTGGACATGAAGACACCGGAAGGACAACTGGCCAGATGGATGGAGAAATTACAGCAATACGACTTCAAGGTGGAACACCGTGCCGGCCGTTTGCACAATAATGCCGATGCCCTATCCAGAAGACCCTGTAGAACGGAATGCGGACATTGTCTGCAGACGGAACAGCGAGAGGGTATCTCCATTAGGCAGATCCGAGTGCAGGCCAATGAAGACTGGACAACGGAACAGTGCATCCTGGACCAAATGGCTGATCCAGACATCGAACGAATCTTGTCACTCAAAATGAGAGGGGCACCCAGACCACGATGGGACGAGGTAGCTAGATACTCAAGCGTGCTGAAATCATTATGGGCTCAATGCGACTCTCTAAGAGTAGACAATGGGATGCTCAAGCGAGTCTGGGAAAGCGATTATGGATGAGAAACCAAGTCCCAACTGGTAGTTCCGAAGAGAAAAGGTACCAGCTATCCTGACCGAAGTATATGATGGGATTACCGGAGGCCACCTGGGCATGAATAAAACCCTTGACAAAGTTTGCCAGCGGTACTACTGGGTGAATTACTGCGAAGACGTCAGAGCTTGGTGCCGCAAATGGAAGGGGGAACAAATACATTCTGGTCGCAATGGATTACTTCAGCAAATGGCCTGAGGCATATGCGATACCCAACCAAGAGGCAACCACGGTAGCGACAGTGCTAGTAGAACAACTATTCAGCAGGTTTGGTGTCCCGATGGAATTACATTCAGACCAGGGGCGTAACTTCAAATCGAATGTATTCCAGAAGGTCTGCACGATGTTGGGGATCAGGAAAACGAGAACAACACCATTACACCCCCAGTCAGACGGAATGGTGGAAAGATTCAACACGACCTTGGAACAACACCTATCCAAGGTCGTCAGCAATAACCAGCGTGATTGGGATGAGCATATTCCCCTATTCCTGTTGGCATATCGCTCTGCCGTACATAATAGTACAGGCTTGACCCCAGCCAGGGTCCTATTCGGAAAGGAGCTGGGATTACCATGCGACTTGGCATTTGGCTCCCCCGAAGAACCTCCCCAAGACATCGACGATTATGCCGACCTGCTCCGACATAACATGCTGGTAATACACGAATTAGCCCGAACGCAGATGTTGGCCACCAGTGACCGTATAAAGACGGGATACGACCTCAATGCCAATTCACTCAGGTTCCAGGAGAGGGACAAAGTCTGGCTGTACAATCCCCAAAGCTTACACCCGCCTGGGATGGTCCATACGAGGTGGTCAAGAGGCTTAATGCCGTCGTCTACCGGATCCGTCGAAACCCCAAGGCTAAATTGATGGTGGTTCATTTAGATCGACTCGCTCCCTACCATGGAGGGGATGTTTCTGATCGGGATGATCAGAATTAAAGGGAGGGGGCAGTGTTACGAAATTTACCCAAAGCCGACCCTTTTTCATTTCAGTACGACAACAAACGCTTTGAGATAAAAAAATGGTTCTCGAAAAGACTCGGCACCTGTAGGAGTGATGATGATTTTTACGAGAATTTTCTATGCTGGTTTATAAAGGACGCAGCCACGATGGAGAGTTCAGATATACCGCGACAACTAGCGTATATGGGAATGTTATTGTGATATTTGAATCAGCTGTTTTAATGTAAATAAAGTTCTAGAAAAGTGAAAGTGAATATTAGTTTTATAATTTTAAATTGAACCCACGGACTATTGCAATATATACACAATTATATACACATACATATATCATTTTTCAGGTGCATTTTTCCACTCTAACAAAAATTAATATACCTAGACATAAAAACTTAATTATATAAATAAATGTTGTATAAAAAATAAAGAATTTATCAGATTAACGCGAGCTATCAGATATTAGTAAATATTTTTTTAAACTGATTATTATTATATATATATATTTGTTTCCAAATTTTTTTACAATTTTGAACTTCCTGTTTTACCAGAAATAATGTCGATTTTAAAATTTGCAATGAAACACCCTTTATAATATTTTAGTTTCTGATGAAATATTTTATTGCGAATACAAAAATATCGGGTTTGATATTGTTACTTCAATACCTACCGAGATATTAACAGAAAAGTAACTAAGGAAAGGAAAAATTCGATGGTAGCTAAACTCGGTTCAGATTTCATTTACGCCCCATATAAACAAACCGCTCGGTAAAAATTTGTATTTCCATTGGCCAATCGGTGGCATTATACCGTCACAGTCAACAGCACTGCTTGTTCCATAGTCGAATACACGTGCGTTTGTTTAGTAGTCCATGAAATTCATTGCAGAAGTGACAGTAGTTGTCGAAATAAGTTATTAGTTTTTTTTATTTGAATGTAAAGAATTAAGTGAAAGAGAAAGAATAGAAATATTAATGATGATTGGGTATGGGGAGAGGAAAAGGACGCATCAAGAAGTTTGTGACTTTTTTAACATTGTTCATCCGAATACACAAATATCCCGTTCAGTTGTGACGAAAACTTTGCGAAGGTACGACACAAGTGGAACAGTTAGCAATTTACCAAAAAGTGTACGGTTAAAAAGTGCAAGTAATGAAGGTGTAGCTCAAAATGTTGCTATTTCTTTGGAAGAAAATCCTCACTTATCCACTACCGACCTCGCCAATATGTATGGAATTAGCCGTCGTTCAGTAGGAGGGATATTAAGGCGAGCAAAATATCATCCATACAAAATTCGTCTCGTTCAAGAACTATACGAAGACGATTTCGACAGACGTTTGCAATTTTGTGAAACGATGATGGATATTTGTAACCCTATAATAATTTTATAAGAAATGTGGTGTTTTCAGACGAGGCTACATTTTGTTTAAAATGGTACGGTTAGTCGATATAACTGCTGCTACTGGTCGCAAAGTAATCCTAATTGGGTACAAGAGGCTCATACATAACATGCCCAAAAATTGAACGTTTGGGCCGGCATTTATAACAACAGAATCGTGGGACCCTTCTTCCTACAAGAAACTTTAAAAGGAGATAGGTATTTACAGCTCTTGGAGACACAAGTTATTCCGGCATTAGAGTTAAATGGACAATTACCAAATAATATCTGGTTTCAGCAGGATGGAGCACCACCCCATTACGCTCGCATTGTCCGAAATCATTTAGATAGGACATTTCATCACAGATGGATTGGAAGAAGGGGTACTTATGAATGGCCTGCACGAAGTCCCGACCTTAATCCACTAGATTATTTTCTGTGGGGTTACTTTAAGTCTAAGGTTTATGTTGATAGACCAAACAATTTGCAAGAATTAGCTACAAGAATAACTCAAGACATCCAGAGAATTACACCAGAAGTAATAGCTAATGTTACTAGAGAAATTAAAAACCGACTTGCTTATTGTCAAGAAGTAAACGGTGCTCAGTTTGAACATCTAATACATTAAGTTTAGTTCAATGTTTTGAAAATTACTTAGATTGAGTTAAAAATTATGATTATGTATTTCTTTAATGGATATTAGATTTTTCCTTTCCTTAATTGCTTTTCTGTTAATATCTCGGTAGGTATTGAAGTAAACAATATCAAACCCGATATTTTTGTATTCGCAATAAAATGTTTCACTAAAATACTATACAGGGTGTTTCATTGCAAATTTTAAAATCGACATTACTTCCGGTAAAACAGGAAGTTCAAAATTGTAAAAATAGGCAATCTACTGCAGTATCCACCTTCCAAATTTCATTTTGATATCTCTAATAATTCTAGAGATATTTGCTTGATTTCACACATTTGCCCATCACCTTGGCGAAACGTCTGCAGAATTCAAACATGAATCAATATAACGAAATATAACGAACGGATGTATTCCCGGATAAATATTTCTTCATATATATATATATATATATATATATATATATATATATATATATATATATATACTAACACAATTAACTTAAAAAAAACTTTTTATTTAAAATACAAAGATTAATACTTGAAAATAACAATGTTGAAATAAAATGTAACATAATGAATTTAAAACACTTAATGACGCTCGCTGTCGTCGCATGTGAATTTATAATCTTGGTTTTGCAAGCTAAGCATCAGCAGATTACACGTGCGAGTAAGCCGAGCGTTGTCCGAGGAAATTGCTATATCGTGAAATATGAGATGTACGATATTTATGAGAAATGATTATTATATTGTTGCTATGGTGTAAATATTCTAAGTGTGGTTTATGACGGATATAACAACTCCCCGTACCAATAAAAAGTTGCTGTGTTCGCATAAAATAAGTACAGAAGCAAATCAGGAATAAAAATCTTAAGCTAATACACATTTCCAAAGGAATATGAATAATGAGGTAATAAAAATAATAAAATTAATAATCTAGTAATAAGATAGTAATAAATTTTCATACACATTACTATATAAAGTAATGAAAATGGTAAAAGAGAAATCGTAATAATCAAAATTTACAAAATTATTTATTTACTTGAAGTTCGATATCTCCGGCAGTTTTCTCCTCTAGGATAGGTCTTAACTTTGGTAAAAGTCTAGACAGTCTACTTTGTGATGACTTCGTAGGGTTTTCGTCCTTTTGGGCTGTGTGACCACTGGTCCAAAACGTTTTGAGCACGAAGGCAGCGATAATAATAACTATGGAGATTATGGTGGCATATGTAAACCACGAAATATTTTTATTGACGAATGTTTGGTTAATTAGTTCGTCCAACTCTTTCGAATACTCGTTCAACTTATGATTGGCGATGTTTAATTCATCCACATTTAAGTCGTTGAGCTTTAATGGTTCAGCTCTGAGACTTGGATTTTCTCTGAAATTGTGTCACAACAATTGAAGGGGGTGACAACTGGCTGGTAATTGTCTATTATGTTGATGGGTTTGAATGCTTCTGCTTGGACTTTAGTTATTCCAACAAAAGCACTGCATTCGCTCTGTAATTTCAACAAGGAATTGTTCGTAATTGTTAAAGTCTTTGCACTAATATTTGGACAACTGATTGTGATGCGGAGAGGTTCTGCAACCATGACTAGCCATACGTTTGTTTCTAACTTTTGAACATGGTAGCCTTGGGCGAGTATCACTGCGCTTTTACAATTATCTGGTACGGTTTTAAAGTTTTTGAGGAGTTGGGCTTCACATAAAGCACTCGAGTCTATTGGGTACGCATAAAGTTCTGAACACAATTTCTTTCGGATCGTTAATGGTCTTTAATGGGGATATACAGAAAAGAATCATCGTTTTTGGCAATATAATTCTGGGTAAATGACAGTACATGATGCAAGCCAGTTCTATAATCGTAGACGGGAATAGGATATAGACGGAAAGCAGTGAATGATTGTTGTTCGATTAAAGGTATTCTTAATATAAAAACAAGGTCTGAGTCTGTTTGAAAAACCTCCAATTCAGTGATTTCTAAATATCGCGCAATACTCGAATATTTAACAGGTAGAGGCAAATTATTCTTTACGAGGTTTTGCGATATTTCCTGTAGGGCGGTTATGAACTGTTCCGGGGTTAAAATAGAAGTGTGAATGATTTTTAAACGGGCGATTGTAATTGAGTTTAACCCGTCATTTAAGCTATCTTCTAAGAATAAGTAATTTTCCATAAGTCTTTCAGACATTTCTAAAAATGAAAGTTTGGCTTCCACGTAGGTCATTTTATTGCTTAGTTTACGTATAGTATTTTCAATTTTCCGAATATTTTCATTGAACGCTTTTTCGTCAAGTTGGATTTGTTGTATAGTATTGTTAAAGTTTTTTATCTAATGAAGTTGTTACGCTAATTTGATTTTTCAAAAGATTTTCAACTTGAAGTTGTCCCTTATTTAATCTGTTGATACTGTTTGTTAAATATTCCCCATCAGCGGCATCTAGGTTGCCAGTTATTGCCTTGAAGATTGTACCGGCACCATCTATTAATACGCGTTTATATCTCCTGGTATCCATATGAATTTCTCTAAATTTGTTTTTTATGGATTTCGAAATTTGGTTAAGTAGATTTAAGTGAGTTTGGACGTCGGCACGGAATAGGTTCATTGAGTTGAGGTTATAAGAAATAGATCTTGTTAATGTGTCAACGAGTCTGTTATTAGTAGTGAAGACTTCTTCAAGAGCTGAAAGGTTTTTATGAACTAAAAGTGTACATTTGTAATTTGAAACGACAATTCGTGCTTCTTCGTGATAGTAAATTCCTATTTTGTTATTTATGGTTTTTATTTCGAACTGGGATGCTGCTGATCTGAACAGCAGGATGACCCTGTAAACAAATTAGTCTTCTATGAATGGTTTCATGCGATCAAAGTTTACTTTCGTATTTTGGTTAGTTTGGGGGTTTAATAGAGTTGCTGAATTTTTATGGATTTCTAGTATTTCAAAGGGTCCGTTAAACTTGTTCTGTAGTTTGTCTTTAAATTGAGATTCTCTTATGTACACTTTATCACCTACTTGGTAATTAGGAGGATTTCCCGAAACATGTTTGTCAAATCGGACTTTGGCTTTTTGTTTCTGTTGTTCTGTCCTTTCGCGGGCGATCTTATAGTTATAGGAAATTCTATTGTTGAGGTCTCTAATATATTTTGTAATCAGGTCTTTTTCGTTGTATAAAGTCTCTGGGAGTCTGATGGAAGTGTGACCGAAGATCAGTTCATAGGGTGTGAACCCATGTGTCTTATTGGCAGAGTTGTTATATGCGATTACAGAATAGGGCAAAATGTTAAAAGGGTGTTCATCGGGATGTTCTGCTTTATGAATTCGTAACATATCTAGAAGAGTAGAGTGAAATCGTTCCAATGATCCATTGGATTGCGGGTGTCCAACACTTGAATATGAAAGTTTAATGTCGAAGAGTTTACAAAGATCTTTAAGTAGGGAGTTATCGAATTCGCGACCATAGTCACAGTGTATTCTAATAGGTGTTCCGAAATGTTGGAAAAATAAGAGAAGCGTATTGACTACTGTTTTAGCAGACTTGTCGGTGATTGGGTATGCTTGGGAAAATTTGGTTAACTCGTCTCTTATGGTCAGGGCATAGTTTTTATTCGGGACTTCGAGGATGTCAATGTTAAGTCTTCCGAATGGAGTTGTTAGAGTTTCAGTAATTACCAGAGGGCTATCAAGGTTTTTGCGAAATGTTTTAGCTGTTTGACATATTCGACAGTTCTTAATATAATTGTCAACATCTTTTGTAAGACCCTGCCAATTATATTTTTACTCAATTCGCCTAATTGTTTCATTAATACCCCTATGTATGTTGGTTTTTCCGTTATGAAACTGTTCAAGAATTATTGGCACTTGATCTTTTTCGATAGTTTGAGTTATGTTTTGACAAACTTTCCATTTTACGTTTAATTCTGCAAAGGTAAACGAAAGCATTTCTAAGATAAGTAATTCCAAGTTATTCTCGTCGCAACAGTGTTCTGTTTCGGTTAGTAAATTTTTGCTTTTAAATATTGAAGCCAATAGAATCTCTTTAGGGTTTCAGGATTAAATGGTAAAGGTATAATATAATACCGTCTTTTTCTAACACTTTTGCTGGAGAATACGTGAAGAAGTTGGCAGTTAGAGTATTGAATCTTACTGTAGTCAACGAGTACTGTTTTGTAACGTTCTACGAACGTTCGAAATTCGGTAAATACTAGGTCATCGTCGTTATTTGTTTCAGGTTCGTCTGAGTCGGTGTCATCGTTTTCGTTAAGGGGGTTTATTGGAAAGTATTGAAGATTGTTGGTTGACTGGAAATTGATGCATTCATTGAAGTGGGTTATTTTAATGCGCGAAAGGGCGTCGGCATTTTTGTTGACTTTTCCTGGCTTGTATATGATTTCCTAATCATATTCCTCAAGTTTGATGCGCCATCTCGCAAGTCGACTACCCGGATCTTTAATAGAAAAGAGCCACGTTAACGGGCGGTGATCGGTCAGGAGTGTAAACTTGCGGCCAAAAATTATTGGACGAAAGTGTTGGACAGCCCAGATGATGGCCAGAAGTTCGCGCTCTATGGTTGAGTATCTAGTCTCTGAGAGTTCTAGAGGCATATCCAATGGGCAGGTCTTTGCCTATTGGTCCCTGCGAAAGTACAGCGCCGATTGCGAGAGCACTAGCGTCTGTAGTTAGAAGAAAAGGTTCGTTGAAGTCGGGATAGATCAAGATCGGAGTGGACGTGAGAGCTTGTTTTAATTTGTTAAAGGAGTCAACACAGTCTGAATTAAAATGAAATGAAACGTCTTTTTCGAGCAGTTTTGTGAGAGGTTTGGATATTTTGGCAAAGTTTGGTATAAATCGACGGTAGTAGCTAGCTAGACCAAGAAAAGATTTAATGTCTTTCTGGTTCTGCGATTGAGGAAAGTTAAGTATACATTCGACTTTGAACGGGTTCGGTTTTACTCCGTCCTTTGTAATGAGGTGTCCAAAATATGCGACCTTCTTGCGGAGAAATTCGTATTTATCAGGTTGAATCTTAAGATTTGCCTTCCTAAGTAGTTTGAATACTTCAGTCAGTCGGGCCAAATGTTCGTGTATAGTTGGTGAGTAGATGATTATATCGTCCATATAGAACAAGCATCTCTCGTTCTGGATTTCGATGAGAATGTTGTCCATCACCCTTTGAAATGTTGAGGGAGCATTCTTCAAACCGAAAGGCATGCGAACGAATTCAAAATGACCGTTCTCTACGGTGAAAGCGGTTTTTTGAATGTCCTTCGATTCAACTTCGATCTGGTGAAAGCCAGAAGCAAGATCTAGTGTAGTGAAGTATTGGCATTTGCCAAGTTGGTCCAGTAAGTCCGATATGTTAGGTAAGGGATACTTATCGTCTACTGTGAGTTCATTAAGTTTTCGGTAGTCCACGACTACCCGCCACTTTTGTTTGCCGGATGCGTCTTGTTTTTTTGGGACAACCAACACAGGGGAAGACCAAGGGGAATTTGAAGGGCGAATGATACCTTGTTCTAACATTTTTAAGACTTGCGTCCGAACTTCCACCTTATGGATTTGGGGGTAGCGATAAGATTTGGTGAATATGGGTTTCGAGTTATTTGTATCAATAGAGTATTTTATTTCGTTAGTGAAACTAAGATTGTCTCCTTCTAGATAGAAAATGTCCGAGTAATCGATGCAAAGTTGTTGGATTAATTCTGCCTCCTCCTCGTTGAGATGTTCGAGTCGAAGTTGGTTATGAATTTCTGTTAGTCTGTCTATATTAGAATTGTTTCCGAAAGAGATTTGTTCGCAGTGGTTAATAGAAAGATTCCGAATGGGTTCTAATTGGATTTTATTGAAATTTATAATTTTTGGGCTAGCATTTGCATTTAAAATAGTTGTGAAAAATTCACCCTTGTCATTAACCTGAACTAAAGTGTTTGGTAATCTTACGTTTTCTATTACGGTGGAAGTTAGAATGGCCTCCGTATTTCGTAAATCGCATTTAAGGTTAAAAATGCGTTCTGTCCGCGGTTCGATACTGATGGTATTTGAAATCGTTTGGTTGTTTATCTGTAGTTTTCTGTCGGTTGATAATGTCTCGTCGGTAACTTTCATGAGCGGGATGGTTTTGAAATTTGTGACGAAAACTTTCTTATTAAAGTCTATTACACAATTATAATGCTCCAGGAAATCGGATCCTAATAGGCCATGGAATTCGATGTCTAGATCGCATATGTAGACTTTGTGTGGATCTGTTAGATTGAACGGGACTAAAGTGGATTCGTTTATGAGAATTTTTTGGTTAGTGATACCTTGTATCACGACGTTCTCAGGAGATCGGTTTGGAAATTTTTCACAAGTTTTGGGCTTGAAGATTGATAAGCCTGCTCCTGTGTCGATTAACAATTTGTAAGTGTTAGAAGAGTCATTGATGTAAAAGAGGTTCTTTGAGTTAACAGAAAGTGCGGGCTTATAGGAAAGCGTTTTCCGGGAAGTTGAGGTTTGGATTGAAGCTGTCGTTGAAATTCATTGTCTCGAATTGGGACTGAAGGTTGAGGATTTGAGTGTCCGATTGTTTGTCTACGGTGAGAGCCGTTTGAAAATTTCGCTGAGAATTATCGGGTATATCAGAGCAGAATTCTGGGTAAACGTTTTCATAATTGTCGTAATTTTTATAATTGTGAACCTGAGAGTAATATAAATCGTTAGTTTGTGTTTCAGTATCCAAATGTGAGTATTCATCTTGTTGAGGGTAATCAGAGTCATAGAAATAGTTGGACTGATCATTTGTGTAACTGGGAGTGTTATAAGTCTGACTGGTTAAAGTGATGGGCTCTTTGTTGCTGATTTCTGAAAAAGTTTGGATTGGGTCGAAAGCTGTTAGGACCTTGATTTTGTCCGCTAGTTGAGGGTCGATTTTGTTGATATTGTTGTCTATTCTGGTCAAAGTCGGGTCTCATTTGGTTGCGGGCTGAGAAAATTGATTAGGTCGAAATTGTTGGAAGTTATTATTGTTAAAATTCGAGTTTGGCTGCTGTTGCCTTTGTCTAGTTAAGCATTCGTTAAACGAATGCCCTGTTCGTTTGCAAAACGAGCATTGCTTTATAAAAGTACTATCGTTTGGTCGTTTTTGTTGTTGTTGGTTACGTGTCACTTGAAACTTTTGGTTTTCTAAATGACACAGTTGTATCTCCCGTTTTATTCTAGAAACAGCAGTTATAATGTCGTCAGGGTTGCTGGCACGTATAATTTGCCCTATTTTTGGCTCAAGATCTGTTAAAAGGCTGTTCAGAGCCATAGAGTCAATGAGAGAAATTTATGCGTCTGTTTCTTTTGTAGTTATGTTTTGTTTATTGACGGCGGCGTGCATTTTGGCTTCGTGTGTTTGAAGGCGGGCTGCGAAAGTTAATGGGCTCTCATTGGGAAGTTGTCGCATTCTCTGAAGATCTTGAATTAATGCAGATAAATCGCGTGAATCACCAAAGTGTGTTTCAAGAAGCGTTTTGATGTCGTCCCAAGTTGATGGGTTCCGGGAATCTACAAGTTCGGCGGCACGGCCTCTCAACCTGTTTTTTATGTGAAGGATTAATAAGGCTATTTGATTAGCAACAGCCATGTTGTGTGCTGTTGTGCAAGAGCTAATAAAAGTGTTAAGGAAAATGGAATTCCCGTCGTATTCAGGAATAATCGCAAATATCTCTGAAATTTTGTTAGGTTCTACCGTTGGGGTTGTGGCACCTTGTCTAGTCGTTGCCATTTTGTATTTAGAATACGGTTATTGCACAATATTATAAAATTCAATGACACAAAAACAATAGCAATAGCAGAATGAGAATTCTACTATCAGATTAAAGTATATAAAATGTTACCAAAAAGGGATAATAATAATTTATTGTGAAAAATATTTAAAAACTTGTTAATATATTGCGAAATATTTTATCGATATATAGTGTAGAGGAATGGTAAATTAGTTAAAAAGGAAATAAAAAAACAATAAATCAGTACAAAAATAAATAAGTATGTTAAAATAAATTGTCGTTGATGATAGAAATGTTCGATCAAAAATAAAAAATAAAAATAGTGATTAAGTGTAAATTAAACGTGATTCTTACAGTATAAATCTCGGCATGGACTGTTCTGTGAGGACCGCACTGGTTAGCCTGGCTTGTTCCTGGTGCTGATTTACTCTCAGTTGTGTCTCCAGCTCGAAGGTTGTTGTTCCACAAAGGTTTAGAAACCACCACGACGAGTGAGAATTCTTCGTGTTCTTGTCGTGTTGGAACAATCCTACTGACTGCGCCAATTTTTATATTATTACTAACACAATTAACTTAAAAAAAACTTTTTATTTGAAATACAAAGATTAATACTTGAAAATAACAATGTTGAAATAAAATATAACTTAATGAATTTAAAACACACGCATGTGAATTTATAATCTTGGTTTTGCAAGCTAAGCATCAGCAGATTACACGTGCGAGGAAGCCGAGCGTTGTCAGTGGGAATTGCTATATCGTGAAATATGAGATGTAATACGATATTTATGAGAAATGATTATTATATTGTTGCTATGGTGTAAGTGTGGTTTATGACGGAACTAACATATATATATATATATATATATTTGAAAACAGGTTGGCACGGACGGAACTAAGCCAAAATTGCACTTGGCCTTTTCATAAAGCTTTTCCTCTTCTTCCAACACGAAGTGTGGCTGCAGATTCGAACCTTTCCGGACTACTTCGTATCCGAGATCGTCGGCTAGGTCGTTCTCCGCTTGGTCTGCTCTCCGTGGCGTCTGAAGTGGAATTGAGCTCCGATATGTGCGCGCCGCTATTTATGCTATCTCCCAAGTCCCCTCCTATTTCTTTGCCCCGCCTCCGATTGTGTTGAGGGGGCGGTGCCGTTTGTTTTGATTGGGTGACACCATTGCGTTGTCGCAAATTGTACCGATGACGTGGTTCTGTTTGTACCGATGGCGGCCGCAGATGTTCGTTAGAAGGGTGGGCGTCCTGATAATTAGCTACGAGTGACGGAATGCAACGTTGTGGTATTGCGCTCTCTTTTAATTTGTTTTTCTTTTCCCGTAAGATGTTCTTCCAGGCTTGATGCAGGTGTAGAGCTTCGTTACGGTTGTCCCGATGCGCCCGATAGTCAATGCTTTCAACTCACCTCTTCAACAACTCGAGAAGTACCTCGCAGCAGCCATGCAACCTTTAGTCGAAAATGCCGCATCCTACGTAAAAAATTCATAACATCTTCTCATAACAATAGGGGACCTAAACTTACAAGAAGAATACCGCCTCGCAAGTCTCGACGTCAAATCACTTTACCCAAGCATCCCCGTCGACGAAGCCTTGGACCAAATTGCCATGAATGAAGACCTTTCTGCGCACTTCATACAACTCGCGGAACATTGCCTCAAAAATACATATTTCTGCTTTGACAGACAACTTTACAGACAGGTCGACGGTGCACCTATGGGCTCGGCGCTCTCACCAGAGGTGGCAAACCTCTTCATGTCTTATTTCGAAACGGCCCTTTTAAACACAGTTCCCCTGAAACCAAAATTCTGGCTACGATACGTAGACGATATCTTGATAGTGTGGCCTCATGGGGATACGGAACTCAGCAATTTCCTACACCTGGCAAACTCTCTACATGAAAGGATCCAATTCATCATGGAGATGGAAGAAGATGGATCCCTTCCTTTTCTGGACATCTACTTAAAAAGGACAACAACAGGGAAGCTAGAACACACAGTCTATCGAAAGCCGACACACACCGACAGATACCTTAATGCTAAATCCCACCATCATCCCTCCCAAATACAAGCAGTAGCAAATACACTTATATGCAGGTCACGACGCATTGCAGACGCCAAACACAAACAAGAGGAACTAAACACCATCTCACAGACCTTGCGGAGGAATGGGTACAGCAACAACACCATACGACGATCCCTGAATCAACAAGAACTACCAAGGCACGAAGAAACCCAACAAGACCCCCAAAAGGCAGCGACCACCCTTCCGTACATACAAGGAGTGACAGATCGGATGAATCCTTAGGAAAAGCAACGATAAAAATCATTCTAGGCAATCCCAAAGACCAACGTCCACTAGAGAGTCACGGAGTCTACAAGATACCTTGCGGCGGATGCGAGCAAGGTATCTTGTAGGATCGAAGCCCGAATCGAAGAGCACAAACTCAGCATACGAAATAAGACAACGCAATGGTGTCATCCAATCAAAACAAACGGCACCGCCCCCTCAACACAATCGGAGGCGGGGCAAAGAAATAGGAGGGGACTCGGGAGATAGCATAAACAGCGGCGCGCACATATCGGAGCTCACTTTCACTTCAGACCCCACGGAGAGCAGACCAAGCGGAGAACGACGATCTCGGATACGAAGTAGTGCGGAAAGGTCCGAACCTGCAGCCACCCTTCGTGTTGGAAGAAGAGGAAAAGCCTTATGAAAATGCCAAGTGAGATTTTGGCGAAACGTCAGGCGACCGTTCCTTTACAGGGACAAAACTTTCAACGGACGAACACTCGGACCATCAAGAGAGCTATATATATATATATATATATATATATATATATATTGTTTATAAAAATTCCACCACAACTTCTTCTTGTATTATTGTATTGTATCGTAGTATTATCGATAGTAACTATCACTCTGACTAAAAAAGCTTATATACAGAGCGATTTGTTCGAAATTATTATATCAAATGACAACTGTTTGTTTATTAATATATTTATATAATATTTTATAGAGAACTCCAGAAAGAGGCAATAGGTTTATATCAAAGTAAAACAAACACTGAACTAAATAAGTCAAAAAAGTCATGAAAATATCTAAATTAGTTTCTGACAAAAGCAATAAAAATATTTATAAATTACAGGCAGCCTGCCTATATTATATATTACTAAACGCTTCCCCTCAACAACCTTGTTTCCCCCCACTCCTTAGATCCATTCATACGCCCGCCCATTTTTTGTCATGTTTGCTAATATTTTTCAGATATTTCACAGACATTTTGTGAAAAATGAGAATAGAGGCTTTGTAGAATGTCACCTCTACTTTAAACAACTTTTTTTTCAAAATCGAAATTTGATCATCTATGACGCATGGAGGCACAAAGCAGAAATAGGGAACAGTTGTTCAGAAACTAATGAACCGGTAGCGCCTAGTTTTGGCATACATAAAATAGATATAAATCAGTTCTTACAAGCCCAATTCTACAGCTTCTAAAGTGACGTAGATTAGATTTTTTTTTAAATGCTACATTTTCCAGTATTTTTTGTTTATCCCTCTTGATTGAGCTTAATTTATTAGCTTTTATTTTATAAACATGCTAAGAAAAAAAACGTAGTTTTCTGCCTTCAATTGTTTATAACAAAGTAAAAAACCATAGTTGGGAGAGGAAAACATAGCAAAATATCGCTACGAATCGTTATTAATGTGATGGCACAGTCGGTATCCTGAAAGTATTTTTTACACATTATTAGTTAATTTTTGCTCTATTGATTGGTCTAAACCGATTTTATATGTGTTTCCAATAGATTTTTTTAAATGAAAATCAAATCACTTACACATTAATTTTGTCACAATTTTGGGAGAAACCTTATCTACCGCAATAACCAAAATTGCATAAACAATCGTAACGGTAAAGTAAAAAAGTTCATATGCCAAGTTGCAACATCCATTCCGAAAAACGTACCCCAAATTATAATAGAATATTCAGAGTTTAAATAATAATTATCTTTGTTAATGCAGTAGTAATTAAGGAGTATAAGCTATTGGGTATTTACATACATATTTAGCTTTACAAGTATTTTGAAGGCGGAAGTACTCTATTATTTAATAAAGAGTACATAACTTCTTTTCAACTTTTTTGGCAAAAATATTATTTATTTAGTTTTATAAAGCTTTTTGATTTGTTTTTACCTGAAGTATTGATCCTTAAATTGTTTGCACTCAAACCGTTTACACCCTGTATATATATATATATATATATATATATATATATGTTATATGTAAAACTTAACATTGGATTAACCTTCAACAAAGTAATTACATTGTATCAAACAATAGCTCATTGTTACTTGTTTACGCCGCTATTTTGCAGACTTGCTATTTTTGCCTTGCAGGTGTCCAGAACGGAAATGATGCCTAAGCATTCCTAAACTTATAAATTCATTCAAATATGCTTTCTCGTAGCTCTTTAACAATTGTTCCTCGTACGTAGAAGCTTTATTACGTTTCGTTCCTCATACAGTTCAGTTCACAAGTAAATTTCAAACGCGTATTTAAATCGCAAAATCCAAAGTTAAGTTATAAAGTAATTTCAAAGTGTGAATTTTTGTGTTAATAAAATAAAATCTTTTTTAAAACTTTGTTTATGAGAACCCACTCATAACATTTGGCGCAGTCAGTAGGATCCTGTACGCTGACATACCATTTAAACAGTCGGATATCCTGGTCCCTAACATAACATTTGGCAGTTGGATTATCCTGTGCGCTAACATAACATTTGGTACAGTCATCCAGATCTTGGACGCCGACAGAACACGCGTAATTCCTAAATTGGTTGCTCACTCCGGCGTTGGATTCCAATCCTTTACCAAGAAAACGAACCCCGCAGAAAAAGAAGAATCGCTCAGCAGAAGCAGAATCCTTCAAACAAAAGCAGAATTGCAGTTTCCAAGTCAAAAACAGTGACAGAACCCGCGTAAGTCCAGAATTGGTTGCTCACTCCACTGAACAACTTAGGAAACAAAGCAGACTCACTCAACAAAGCAGAATTGCAGAAGAAGAAAAACCAGTCTCCAAGTCTACAGTGACAGAACCCGCGTAAGTCCTGAATCGGTTGCTCACTCCACTGGCAGAACTTAGGAAACAAGGTAGGAATCATCATCTTAATTTAAATAATAACAATAAAACAATTGTATGTTCTAATATCTTCAAAAGGTAAAACAATCCTTAAAAATAACAATAAACTGTTACAAAATAATTTAATAAACTTTCAAGAAAAAAGAGAACTTTCAAGACTTTTCAAAAATGTCACACACAGAGGAACATATAGAGCCATACAAACTTTCAGAAATTTTCAGTTTAGTTCCAGAATTTGACGGAAATCAAATAAATTTACAAACATTTATAAACGCTTGCGAAACCGCTAATCGCATGGCAGTAGGTGATCAAAATTTATTTTTAACTATTCACATAAAGAATAAATTAAAATTAAAAGCCGCTGAACTAATCAATTCGAGAAACCCAAGCACTTGGCTTGAAATAAAAAATTTACTAGAATTACATTTTGCCGACACGAGAGATTTTTCAAGTTTAATACACGACCTTCAAAAAATGCATCAGTTAGAAAACGAAAACGCAATAACTTTTGTATCAAGATTACAAAGTTTAAATTCAAAGTTATATGCTTCCATTAATAAACAACTTCTGTCTACAATCGAGAAATCCGCTCAAACTCGCATGATAGACAATATGTGTTTAAATGCTTTATTAACAGGTTTAAACGGTCAATTAGGTTACGTAATTAGAGCTGCAAATCCCGCAGATATAGTAAGTGCAACGACTTTGATAAAGAGAGAACTTCAATTGCAACAATTCGAGAAACAAAAACACGATCTTTTGCCGCGTTCGCAAAAACGCACATTCTCAAATCAAAATTCACAAAAACAATGTACTTATTGCAGAAAAATAGGACATTTATACAATGAATGTAGAAAAAGACAAACACAACAATCTAATAATTACCCAAACAATTACTCAAATAACTTTCAAAACAATTTCCAGAGAAATCAAAACAATTTCCAAAGACCCCCAAATTTCTCAAACAATTTCCAGAGAAATCAAAATCAAAATAATCAAAGCAATTTCCAAAGAAATCCAAATTTTCGAAACAATTCACAACCTTCAACAAGTCAAGGAAATTCTTCAAACACAGGAACAATTCCTAGACCCCAGTCAATGAATTTCAATCAAAGACAACAAAATACAAATACAAATCCAAGAACAAATCATTATAATCAAGACAACTTTGAACAATCTTTTGACTCATCCCAACAAATTGATTACGAAAATCATGAAACATTTTTAGAAAATGAAAATTTTCAAGAGGACTTCATTCCAGAAGCTCCACCTCACATAGAAACTCTAACAGCCCAAATACAAACTCTCAACCTTACAGAGAACAGATTCATTTAAAAAATAAATTCCCCCTACTAACGGTAAATGGAGAAAATCTCTATTATATAAAAGATATGACAAACCAATTTAAAATTTTAATTGATACAGGCGCAGGTTTATCGATTTTCAAACCCCAAACTTGCAAAAACTATAAAAAAAGAAACAAAGAAAACATCACTATACAAGGCATAACGAATCAAAAAATTCTAATAACGGAATCAGTATTAATTCCCTTCGGAAACGATAGTCATCACAAAGTGTACATTTATGACTTAGATATCGATTTTGACGGTATTCTAGGGTCAGATTTTCTACAACAATACCAATGTGTAATTGATCTGAAAAATGAACAATTAATCACAAATTTTAAGTCAATACCTCTTTTTAAATTTACCAAAGATCATTTTAACGATCAACCCACAGAAAATATTTCAACAATGACAAATAAAAATTCAAATCCCAGTGATATTTCAAATGAAATTGAAATAGAACCCCGCTGTGAAAAAATCGTAAAACTAAAATGCAATTTAAAAAACAAACAAGCTGTATTAGTAGCCACAGAAATAAATAAAGTCAGGTTACCAAATGCGTTAATACAAACAAATGATAAAGGTGAATTTTATACTACAGTAATAAATCCTTATGCAATTAATCAAACCAGAAATTTTGAGAATTTACAAATCGAACCTCTCGAAAGTTATTCAATAAATTATTTCTCAATCTCAAATTTTGAAAATAACTCTTACATCGACCGAGAACACGAAATATTACAACAACTAAGATTAGATCATCTAAATGACGAAGAAAAGGAAGACATCATCCAAATTTGCACAGAATTTTCAGATATATTTTATTTAGATGGAGATAACCTCACGTTCACGAATGAAACAAAACATAAAATAAATACAGGTGACGCAAAACCAATTATGACAAAATCATATCGATATCCATACGCACACAAAGAAGAAGTAAAGAACCAAATTTCAAAAATGCTATCACAAGGAATAATCAAACCTTCAATCAGCCCATGGAATTCACCAGTGTGGGTAGTTCCTAAGAAAATAGATGCGTCAGGAAAACAAAAATGGAGGATAGTCATAGACTACAGGAAACTCAACGAAGTGACAGTAGACGATCGTTATCCCCTACCAAACATTTCAGATTTACTCGATCAGTTAGGAAAATGTCAGTATTTCACATCCCTCGATTTAGCGTCCGGCTTTCACCAAGTAGAAGTCGATCCCAAAGACGTAGAAAAAACAGCATTTTCAGTAGAGAACGGTCACTATGAATTTGTCAGGATGCCGTTTGGATTGAAGAACGCACCCGCAACGTTTCAAAGAGTTATGGATTCAATTTTACTAGGAATTCAAAATGAAAGAGCCGCAATTTACATGGACGATATACTCATATACGCACCAACAATACAAGAGCATAATAAAAGACTAAAAGAAGTTTTCACAAGATTACGAAATTCAAGTCTGAAGATACAACCAGATAAGTGTGAATTTCTGAGAAAAGAAGTAGCTTATCTAGGCCACATCGTTACAAAAGATGGAGTCAAGCCAGACCCTTCAAAAATTGAAGCAGTTAAAAATTTTCCAAAACCGAAAAACACCAAAGAAATAAAATCATTCTTAGGTCTAGCAGGGTATTATAGACGATTTATTTCAAATTTTGCAAAGATAGCAAAACCATTAACGAGATTATTACAAAAAGACGTTCCTTTTAATTTCAATTCAGAATGCGAAAAATCATTTGAAGAATTAAAAAATGCTCTCATTTCAGAACCGATTTTAAAATATCCCAACTTTGAAGAACCTTTTGTCCTCACATGTGATGCAAGTGCATATAGTATAGGAGCAGTTTTAAGTCAAGGCCCTATAGGAAAAGACTTACCAATAGCATACGCCTCAAGAACACTTTGTCCAGCAGAAACAAGATATTCAACAATTGAACGCGAACTATTAGCAATAGTTTGGGCAGTCAAGACATACAGATGTTACCTATATTCGAGAACCTTCCTACTAATTACCGATCATCGCCCTTTAACATGGCTTTTTTCCATAAAAGACCCAGGCAGTCGTCTTGCCAGGTGGCGTCTAAAATTAGAAGAGTACGATTACAAGATAATGTATAAACCAGGACGAATTAATAAAAATGCAGACGCACTTTCACGAATAAAGATCAATCACTTTAAAGAAACTTCGAAATTAGCAACAAAAATATTAGCCTCAAACAACTCAGAAACCGACAGCGAAAAAACAGACACAGCTGACGAACAAGAAATTGATATTGAAGAAATCGACACAGAATTTCAGAACTTCGTTAAATTATATCAAACAACCTCATTAATCGATTATTCAAAAGTGGAATATTTAAATGATCAATTATTAAATAAACAGCACAAAGATATAATAAGCATATTTTGGCAAAATCAAACAAGAGAAGAACTACATGAAAAAATACTAGAAGATATTTTCGAAGAAAATTTAGATATTACCTTTAACAGACTAAATATCTTACACAGTGCGACAGTAAAGAACAGAACTTACTACTTAATATTTTTACCTTATGATCCCGATTCAACAAACGAAAGATTATTTTATACTCTTTACAAATTTAAAAATGAACTAGATCCTTCAAAAACATATTTTGTTGAAAACAATGTAGATTTACCAATCTTAGAAATGCTATGCTACATTTACGCTGACACAGAAATAAAATTTAAAATATGCCAGAATGTAACAAAGACACCAGATCTTGATGAAAGACAAATTATTTTAGAAGAATACCACAATGGAAAAAGAAATTTACACCGAGGAATAAACGAAACTATACGCAGGATTAAAGAAAAATACCAATGGAAAGGATTAAATAAAGACGTTGAGAATTTTATAAAAAAATGTGAAACATGTCAAAAAACCAAAATTTGTAGGAAAAACCTAAATCAACCCCTCGTGATTACAGAAACCCCTCGTACACCTTTTGAAAGAATAAATATAGATATTCTTGAAATCCCCTCAAAGAATTACATCCTAACAATTAATGACGAACTAACAAAATTTATCCAAGCATACCCTCTTAATGACAAAACTTCAAAAAGTATCGTAAATACACTAATTCTATTTTTTCAACACTATGGTACACCCCTTAGGATCCATTGCGATCAAGGCAAAGAATTTAATAATACTTTAGTGAAAGACTTATGTCAACTCTACAATATCAAACTTACATTTTCAAGCATATCTCATCCTCAATCTAATGGATCAATTGAAAGATTACATGCTACTTTATTAGACATGATCAGAGCCCATCTTTCAGAAAACCCAAATGACAATCCACTAACTTGCATTCTCTATGCAGTAATTTGTTACAATAACACACAAAATAAGACACATGGATTTACTCCCTTCGAGTTAATTTTTGGTCATACATCTTCGAGACCACCAGAAAATTTATATAATGAAAAAGAAATAATTTCCAAATACATCCGCGATCTAAATAACAGAATTAATTATTTTTATAAATTAGCCAGGGAAAGAACCCAATTATCAAAAGAAAAAGCGAAGGAAAGATTTGATAAAAGAATTTCAGAAAATCGTTATAATTTTAAAGTAGGAGATAAAGTTTTTATAAAAGAATCTCAAATTTCAGACAAATTGAAAAACAAATTTAATGGTCCATACGAAATAACTGAAATTTTGAAAAACTCAGCTATAGTAATAAATCCTGATACACAAAATACTTATAAAATAAATTTCGACAGAATGAAACCACATCTTGAAAAATAATTTCTTTTCAGATGAATGGAACACATTTAACGCTTATCGGATTCATTACACACCTACTCATCATCTCACAATGTCAAGTTCAGATCACTCCCGTAAACAACACGGTAGGAATTTATTATAATTATGACTCATTAATGAAACTATCAAATAACAGGTGGACATTATTAGTTTACAAAGATTTGAAAAATATAAGAAATGCTTTAAATGATAACAACAATATTTTGGAACACATAAAAAGTATGATATCAGAATCTACAAATAAAATGAGAAGTTTTAAACCACATGTGCAAACACACATAAATATATTAAGTCAAATATCCAAAGATCTTGAAAATAAATATTCAGAAATATTTGCAGACACTTTAGCGAATAACGAGCGCTATAAAAGAGGTTTAATAGATGGTATAGGAACCGTATGGAAATTCATATCGGGAAACCTCGATGCTTCAGACGGGAAATACTTTTCAGAATGCATTGAAAAATTAAATCATGATGAACATCAAATTGAAAATTTAATGAAAAACCAGATATCAGTTACCACTTCGGTAATTAAAAACTTTAATAATACAATTCAAAAGCTCAAAATAGATGAGGAAACTTTTAATGAAGATTTAAAGAAAATTGATAAATCAATTTATACTCTTAATGATGATTTAGCATTTTACGAAAGTAAATTAAAAATATTAGACATTTGTGAAACGTTATTGGAAAGTTACACATTTCTCGAAAGTTCAATTAATGATATATTAAACTCAATAACTTTTTCACGATTAAAAATAATACATACTTCAATAATAACACCAAAAGATTTAGTCAATTCATTACAAGAAATATCTCAAGCTCTAACAAAAGACAATTTACCAATATCCCCTCAACTAACAAACATTGCTAAATATTTTGAAATAATTGAGTTGCATGCTTTTCAAACAGAGTCAAAAATAATATTTGTTTTAAAGATTCCCTTAGTAGAATCCGAGTTTTATACTCTTTTTCAAATATATCCTCTACCAATTGAAGATAGTAGAACAGGGTTACATCATTCAATAATATTATCAGAAAAATACATCGCAAAAGATGATGAATCTTTACTCTATGTTACATTCCAAAATTTGGATAATTGCAAAAACCTAGATGCTAATTCAAAGATATGTTCTGATGTACTCCCACTACCAATCGATACAAACTCAATATGTGAAGCCCAACTACTTAAACAACAATTCAAATTGCCAAAAACTTGTCAAACCTCATTAATTTATGCAAATGGCTACAATGTAAAAGAAATCCAGATCAATACATGGTTGATTACTGTATCTGATCCACTACCAATAACAAGTAAATGTGTAAATCAAGACACAAAAACAATTATAATAAAAAACAATTCAATTATAACACTAACTCCAGAGTGCAACGCCTTCATTGGAACAACAAGAATAAGAGCCAGAAATAGCAACGACAGAAATACGAAAATATTATACAATACTGTCCCAGTACAAATACCATTTGAATGTTGCAGTAACATTCCAGAGAAGAAACAATTACCAGAGCTCAAACCCTTGAAACTAAATAAAATAAATGTAGACGATTTGAATATTGCACAACATAAATTGGATCAATATTCTGAACAACTGGATCAAATAATTAATGAGCCCTTCGTAAATAAAAATATATCATGGTTTACCTATTTCACCATTGGACTCATCGTAGCCCTAATAGCCCTTTACACGTTCTGCAAGTGTAGAAGAAAACGACCGACAAGAATAAGTAT
This sequence comes from Octodonta nipae, assembly GCA_034190945.1. Taxonomy (NCBI): domain Eukaryota; kingdom Metazoa; phylum Arthropoda; class Insecta; order Coleoptera; family Chrysomelidae; genus Octodonta; species Octodonta nipae. The sequence continues at coordinate 91,055,751 of CM067217.1, read as the reverse complement.
CATGGGTCCAAATCCGCCTCCTCCACCGAGTCCACGAAAAAGAAGACATTTCACTTTCGCCAGATTCTTACCAAGAAGAAGACCGAGTGTACACCCAGAAGAAGACGAAAACGATATTGAACTTGGTTAAACAAAAAAAATGTGAGTGAAAACAAAAACATTTAATTTTTGTGAACTTTTAATTTCAATCATATTTATGTACTTTTTATTTTTATGATATTCTAACCACTTACATTTTAACATTTTATATAATCATATTATGATATTCAAAGCTTATATTTTAAACGTTATAATTTTATTAACCAAGTAATTGAAAAAATCCAAATAATGTAAAATTTGAATTTTTTTATCTTTCAAAAGTTGCAGCATTGCCCCAACTTTTTATATATAAGGGGACCTGTTATATGTAAAACTTAACATTGGATTAACCTTCAACAAAGTAATTACATTGTATCAAACAATAGCTCATTGTTACTTGTTTACGCCGCTATTTTGCAGACTTGCTATTTTTGCCTTGCAGGTGTCCAGAACGGAAATGATGCCTAAGCATTCCTAAACTTATAAATTCATTCAAATATGCTTTCTCGTAGCTCTTTAACAATTGTTCCTCGTACGTAGAAGCTTTATTACGTTTCGTTCCTCATACAGTTCAGTTCACAAGTAAATTTCAAACGCGTATTTAAATCGCAAAATCCAAAGTTAAGTTATAAAGTAATTTCAAAGTGTGAATTTTTGTGTTAATAAAATAAAATCTTTTTTAAAACTTTGTTTATGAGAACCCACTCATAACATATATATATATATGTGTTTGTGTGTGTTTTTTTTTTATCCGAAGAGGGGGGAAATACATTCCGTACTTAGCTAGCACGTGCTGGCCGTCGTGCGGGACTCCCGATGCAATGACTTCAAAGCAAGAGTATATCGTTGCATTGAAACCAGTATACCGTATACCCGCTAAAACCCTAACCTCTTTCTCCTACAACCATGGTCCCCTGCGGCACTCTTAGTCAATACTACTTCGCAAGGGTGGTTCATTGCAGATGTTTACTGCTCTTACATTGAAAGCCTCTAAAGCCTACTCCTCGAACGTATTGCGGAGTTCTTTGAGGATAGTCTCCGCGTAATCTGATACCAAGTTCCAGGCTTGGGGGCCCTTCAGCATGGCTTCTACTAATTGTTCTGGAACGATATTAGTCTCCAGAATCCTCTCCACTTCAGCACGTTGATCCTGAAACCGGGGGCAGGAGAAGAACACGTGTTCCGCGTCCTCTATCACGTCCGTACAGTGTGGGCAGTTTGGGGAGTTTGCCCTCCTGAACCTGTGCAGGTATGCTCGAAAGCATCCATGTCCAGTCAGGAGTTGAGTGATGTAGAACCCAACCTCCCCATGCTGGCGGTTGACCCAACGACTGATGTTAGGTATCAATCGATATGTCCACCTTCCTTTAGTAGAGCTGTCCCACCTCTCCTGCCATTGCCCTAGACTCATGGCTCTTTCATCGCTGTTTCCTGTCAGTTGGTCTTTCTCTAACTTTCTGCGATAAAGCCGTCCCCTTTCTGCAGCCAGGATGTCGATTGGGAGGGTAGAGGCAATCACACTCACCGCCTCGTAAGACACAGTGCGGTAGGATGATGCCACTCGAATCGCTGAGAGCCGCTGGACTGATTTCATTTTCCGGCGGTACGATGGTAGCTCGAGCGATTTCTCCCATACCGGTGCCCCGTACAACAAAACAGAAGTAGTTACTGTTGCCAGTAGCTGTCTTCTTATCTGTCTAGGGCCTCCGACATTCGGCATTATTCTAGACAATGCCCCCTGTACCCCAGCTGCTTTCTTGCTGGCCGCGATTATGTGCTCTTTGAAGTTGAGCCGTGAGTCCAGGAGCACCCCCAAATAGCTGATGAAGGGCTGCGACTGTATGTAAATGTCGCCTATTTTGAGGGTGATGGTTTCCCTTGCCTTTCGACTGTTAACAAGAAGTGTTTCGGTCTTTTGTTCTGCTAAACTCAAGTCCGCTGCGAGCATCCAATGCTGAATTGTGGCTATAGCGAATGAGAAGGTTGTTTGTATCTCCTCTATGTGCTTGCGCACTATGATCAATGCCACATCATCGGCGAATGCCACTAGCCTGACGCCCTCAGGCAGACCGAGCAGGAGCAGGTCGTTGTACATTACGTTCCATAAGAGGGGGCCAAGAACAGAGCCCTGAGGTACACCTCCTGTGATCTTATAGTCTACTTGCCCATTTTCAGTTTGGTACAACAAGATGCGGTCCTTGAAATAGGCTGAAATCATTCTGCGCAAGTACAGCGGAACTTCCATCCTGGCAAGAGCCTCCAAAATGCGGTCCCAGCGGGCCGAGTTAAAGGCGTTCTTGATATCCAGGGTGGCTATTAGACAGTACTTTTTTCCACCTCTTCTCCATCTCTTTCCCGAGATAGCCTCTCTGGCGATGTTGGTAACGAGTGTCACGGCATCGATGGTTGATCTCCCCTTTCTGAACCCGAATTGGTTGGTGGAAAGTTTCGGCTCAACGTAGGGCTCCAGCCTATCTGCTATTATCCTTTCAAGGAGTTTTCCCGCAGAGTCCAACATACAGAGGGGACGATATGATGACGGTTCGTCGGGAGGTTTCTTTCCCCCATTTAGGGAGGAGCACAAGCCTCTGCTTTTTCCACTTAGTCGGGAAAACCCCCTGCTTTATGCAGGTCTCATACATGTGTAGAAACATGTCAGGCCTATTGGCTATGGCGCATTTTAGCGCGATGTTAGGTATGCCATCTGGACCGGGAGCCTTACCGTTTTGGAGCCGGTTGCACGCGCCCATCAGCTCACTCATAGTCACTGATGGTATATCTTCGTCCCTCACCTGCCACGAAGGATTAGCGGGTAGCTCAGGCTTCGCAGGAAACAAGTGAGTGACAATGCGGTGCAATGATTCGGGGCAGTTCGTTGATGTCATGGGAGGGGCCTTAATTTTATGCATCACGATTTTATACGGTTTTCCCCATGGATCTTGATTAAATTCGTCACACAACTCCTTCCAGTAGGATCTCTTGCTTGAGAGAATGGCTCTTCGTAGTTGTTGTCTTTTGATCTCATAGTCGAGCCTTAGTTCTTCTGTTGTGACCCTGTCGCGTCTCCGTGCTCGTTGATGCAGCCTTCGTGCTTTGAGACACTCTCGTCGGTGTTGTGAGATCGTGTCGTTCCACCAGTAGACTGGTGGGCGGCTGTTGTTCTGCCGTCTCCTTGGCATGGAAGCATCGCAGGACTTGACAACGCTTGTCATTACCTCTTTGGCAGTGGCTTCTGCGCTTGTTGCTATTGACAATGGTTCCTTCTCCATAACCAAGGCGAATGAATCAGCATCGAAAGCATTTTTGTTCCAACCGACTGGCTGTGACCTCGCACGACTGACACACAATCTTCGTTTGGGAGTGGTGTTGATTTCCCATATAATAGCTTGGTGGTCGCTATTAGTAAACTCCTCATCGACCCGCCACTCACAGCCCCCTTTAATTAGGTTGCTGCTAACGAATGTCACATCGATAATGGAGCTGGCTGTGCCTTTGCGATATGTGCTTACGGCTCCTGTGTTGAGGAGTACCAGGTTGAGCGAAGACATGGTCTCAAGGAGAGCTCGTCCTCTCGCGCTCGTTTCCCGACATCCCCAGTCAATTGCCCAGGCGTTGAAATCTCCTGCGATGGCGACCGATTCACGCTTCCGTACATCCTCCGCCAAGGTGTCCAAGAATAACTCGAACTCCTCGAGCTGTGCACTAGGAGGTGCATAGCAGCTATAGAAGTGAACCCCTCCCACTTTGGCTCTCACAAGCCATGGTTCGGGGGTATTTGGGAGTTGTTGGAACGGAAGTTTACCGCAAGCCCATATTGCTGCTCTGTCCGTTGTGTCATTTACCCAGGACAGGGTGTCGAAGTTTTTGTACTGCTCGCAGATTATGGCTACGTCGCAATCCAATTCCCGCACCCGCTGTACCAGTAGGTCTTGGGCTGCTTCGCAATGGTTGAGGTTGAGTTGCAGTACTTTCATTTACGGGCTTGTGCTGCTCTCATCGCCTGTTGGTAGATCGGACATTTCCAACTACCCGCAACGTGCCGGCAGTCTGACCTACTATCTTTCTCTTTGCAGAGTAGGCACTTGGCAGATTGTTGACAAGCCGAGGCATTGTGACCAGCGCCTCCGCATCTGTGACAACAACTGCTTCGGTCAGTCTTGCCTCTGCACGCCTGGGCGTTGTGCCCAAAGTGCCAGCATTTGAAGCACCGTCGAAGGCTGATCCTCTCGCGAACACGTACTGTGCCCCACGCAAGTTTCAGCTTTCCAAGTGCGATGGATTTCTTGGCCTGGACCTCTGGGAGACAAACAACTGCCGTTTGTGTTGATCTATATGCCCGTCAAAGTGATTTCACTGCCTCCTCAGTGATCTCTGCCAGGTTGTCGATATTATCTTTGAGCAGCTTTACCACGTCTTCCTTTGTACTGATCTCATCCAGGTCTTTAATTTCAATCTCGATTTGCGGTATTCGAGATTGTACAGTGGCCCCGCTTGGGAGCTTATTCTTGATGGCGTTACAGTAGCGCTCCATCTCCTGAGCGTCTGCCTTCGCGAATAAAAACAGGAGATCTCCCTTAGCTGTTCGTCGGATCTTATTGACTTTTTTGCCTATATCCTGCAAGGTGGGATCATTTTTGATATCTCGCAAGATATCTGCATGGGAGCTCTTCTCGCCTTTCTTTATAAGCAGCGTACAATGTGGCGCTGGTTTTTGCTTATTGGTCCTCGGGGCCTTTTTCCTCTTTACCAGTTGCCAGTCAGTCAACTGGTTTGAAGGTTTGTTTCTGGTCTGCGGTTTAAACTTGGATTTTAATTCATTGTTTCTCTTCGCTTCTGAATTGACCACCCTACTTGTTGTTGCCTGGGTGGTTTGCCCGATGTTCTGGCAACCTTCTTTACCGGGCTTTAGCTTGCTAGCTAGCACCGGTTTAAGAGTTTTTGGTAGTGGTGCCTTACTTGATGAGGCTACTGAAGGCGCGGCCTTCGGTGGCGAGGTCCTTGCTACCGGCAGTGAGGCTACTTTTATTGAAGCCGCCTGGTTTGGGGCCGCCGGTGTTGATGCAGCCGGTTTTGAGTTAGCTGCTTTTGAGGCAGTCGCTTTTGGGACCTCCTTTTGCTTTTCACCTTGTGTCTGAGTGTTTGACACCTTTACTGGCGATGTCTGTGTTGTAGCAGGTTTCGCTACAGGAGATGGCTGCGTCGTTGACGTCAGATATTTGTCATATTCTGACTTAATGGCGTGTGCCAGTTTCTTGATCTCATGATGTACATTGTGCCTAGGCCCAATGAACGTCAAGAGCTCATCGATCTTTGCTCCTAATTTGTTTGGAGCGCCACTCTCATCTGTTGCTCTTTGGGGGACGTCAACTCCACTATTCGCCTTTTGGAGGACTTGGCTGAATAGTGTATTGCTGCCAGCTCTAGTTTTAATGGTCGATGTTGTACCATTAACGGTGTTCTTCTTCTTCTTGTCACTATGTGACGGAACCAATGATAATTCGCTCCCCCCAGAATCCGTGGAGCGTGCACCGACCACCGAGGCTTTCACTCGATCGGAACCGGTGGTGGGATTATCCTCTGCAGAGGTACCCACCTGGGGTATTAAGTTCACCTTATCACCCATATCCATAAATGGTTTATTTTCGGGGTTCCTTCCCCTATCTGATTTTGGTCCGCCCTGAGGAAATCCTCAGTACTCCCCATTGCTGGAGAGCGTTCCCCTATCCGCCACCTGGGGAGGCGCCCGGTAGTGGACCAACAACCACCCCGGGTGTGTGTGTGTGTGTGTGTGTTAGATGGTTTCCGGGAATTCATCCGCGTAGTTGATAACTGATCCCTGCCGGGATCGATGGTAAAATGACGACGTCACATCTGCCCTCTTCAGGTCGGTTCGCATAATTCTCGTAGCCTTCTGCTTTCGCTTCTAGTATTCGAGTAACTGGAAGCGAAAGCAGAAGGCTACGAGAATTATGCGAACCGACCTGAAGAGGGCAGATGTGACTTGCCGAAACGTCGTCATTCTAACCATCTAACACATTTAGTGCCCGCGAAAACTTAAAAACCTTAAAAACATATATATATATATATATATATATATATATATATATATGTATATATATATATATATATATATATATATATACAGAGAGATAGGAAAACACTCGCAATGCCATTGTGTGTACTATTATTTTAAAGGAAACTGCTTTTTTATAGAAAACTACTATACAAGCTCATATAAAATATGAATACTCTTTCATATAATCTAACTATACAATAAATAACAAAATTTGCATTCGACGGATATTGAATGTAGACCAGGGCTGAAGCCTTTGAAAATGGTAAGAAGGGGAAAAATATATAGGATGAAAGCTATTGGAAAAGGAAGAGAATACAAAAAAAATAATTCACGGACGATCTGAAGTCGGAGAGTGGAAGGGGGTGAGTTTTTAAGGGTAAAAAACGGTTTATCTCGGGCAACTACAAGTCCTATGGAAAAAAGTTAAATGGCAAAGTTCTAGGTAATAAAAAGAGCTACAACTTTTGTATATACACCCTTATACTTAATACTAATACACCTTTTTGACATAATTTCAAAATGTATGTTTTTTATTTTTATTTAAAAAAATATATCACGAAATTTGGTGAGAACTTGCCTTTTTATATCGAAAATTCTCACGTCAAAATATCTGCTTTTTCGTTGAACTGAGAATTTTCAATTGAAAATTTGGGTGTTTTTTCGATATTAAGTCAAAATAAGGTGAAAAAATAAACATTTTAACTCAAAAAAATTAGTGTGTGATATAAAATGGTAAGTTTTCACCAAATTTCCTGATTTTTTTTTGTTCACATACATTTTGAGGTTATGTGAAAAAAAGTGTAAACACACCTTTTTATTACCTACAACTTTGGCATAGGACTTGTAGTTTTGCGGGAAATCGAGATATACCCTCCGGATTTCTCCCTCTTTCATATCACAGCAATTTTCTCCTAAACTACTGGACGGAAAAGGTTGAAATTTGGTATCAATGTATAGTTTGGTGACTCGAGAAATTTTGATTTTTGGGGTACTTCTGGGGGGAAGAACTAAAAAAATTTCCGTTCCCTTTCCCCTTATCACCGAAATTATAAGCCGTCAAATTTTGCCTCACCTGCATTTTACCGGAAAAATAAGGAGAAACCTCTACAATTTTGGGGGGCAAATTACAGAATTAAATGGAAAATATAAAATTAAAATTATTTCTAACACATCATGTAATATATCAATTGAAAGGGTTCATTATGGCTAAAACAAATATATTTTTTTTTCATATTTTTAAAATAAATTATTGTAAAGATATTAACAGAAATATAAAATTTTTGACCCATTCCCACTACCTTAACTCCGAAACTGTATGCCGTAAAATTTTGAAAAATGATTGATGAATAAGGAGGAACCCCTAATATTAATTTTATGGGGCAAATTACAGGATTAAATGGAAAAGAAAAAATGATTTCTAACGCGTCATGTAATATATCAAATCAAAGGGCTCATTATGACTAATACAAATATTTTTTTTTCATATTTTTTAAATGAATTGTTTAAAATATATTAACAAAAATATAAAAATATATTACTCATTCCCCCCTTTATTCCCCAAACTATAAGACCTAAATTTTTTTGTTTACAGGAAAAATACGATGAAATCCCTAATATTAATTTTGGGGGCCAAATTATAGAATTAAACGGAAAATAAAAAAACGGATCATGCAATACATAAAAAAGAATGGGCTCATTATGAGGGATACAAATATGTATTTTTCATATTTTTGAAATTAATTGTTTACAAGATATTGTTGTATAGTCCGTGGGTTCAATTTAAAATTATAAAACTAATATTCACTTTCGCTTTTCTAGAACTTCTATTTACATCAAATTATACAGAACAGCTGATTCACAATAACATCACAATATACGCTAGTCATCGCTGTCTAACTAACTTGCGATCGTGAGCTGCTTCCTTTTTAAAACCAGCATCGAAAATTCTCTTAAAATCAGTCATCAATCCTACAGCTGCCGAGATATTTCGAGAACATGTTTTATCTTAGAAGCGATCGGTGTCGTACTGAAATGAAAAAGGTCGGCTTTGGTAAATTTCGTAACACTGCCTCCCTTTAATTCTGATCGTCCCGATCAGAAACATCCTCTCCATGGTAGGGAGCGAGTCGATCTAAATGGACCACCTTAAACTTAGCCTTGGGGTTTCGACGGATCCGGTAGACGACGTCATTAAGCCTCTTGACCACCTCGTATGGACCATCCCAGGCGGGTGTAAGCTTTGGACCTGTACTGTTATGTACAGCTGAACGATAGGCCAACAAGAATAGGGGAATATGCTCATCCCAATCACGCTGTTTGTGGCTTACGACATTGGATAGGTGTTGTTCCAATGTCCTGATGAATCTTCCACCATTCCGTCTGACTGTGGGTGTAATGGTGTTGTTCTCGTTTTCCTGATCCCCAACATCGTGCAGACCTTCTGGAATACATTCGATTCGAAGTTACCCCTGGTCGGAATGTAATTCCATCGGGACGCCAAACCTGCTGAATAGTTGTAGTAGTAGTATTTATTTATTTAGGTAATCCTAATATACAATACTATATTTCCATAATAATATATATATATATATATATATATATATATATATATATACATATACATGTATACACATACATCCATATACCTATACCCATACATACATAACCATGCATACTCACATACAAACACCTATAACAAAATCTTAATGACTAATAACAAACTTTAATTAATTTACAAAATGACAACTCATTAGTAGTAGTATACATATTAAGAACTCTTAATTGAAGTACATCAAGTCCATCTACAAAGGCATGGGGTTTGTTTGACCCTACTATATACTTGAAGATATAAATTCCTTTAAGCGGTTTTTAAAATTACTAATAGAAGATGCATTTTTTACATTATCTGGTAACTTATTGAAACAATTAAGTCCCTTAAAGAACATCGAGTTCATACCATGGCTGCAAGACATCCTAATGATGTGAAAGTTATTTTTCTCTCTAGTGGGGTATTTATGTACTTCCGAATTTCTAATTATAAATTCATTAAAATATTTAGGTTGTTTACCTACTGCGATTTTGAAAATAAATATCATACTTAAGTAATATAGTCTCTTATTTATTGACATCCATTGTAAAACTGATAGCATATCATTAATAGGTGTATGCCAATTACATCTCAAGATCACCCTCATTCCTCTATTTTGTAATTTCTGAAGTTGGGAAATTTGTTTCTGGTTTAGTAAATACAACAGAGTAGCACAATAGTCAAAATGAGGTCTCAAGATACAATTATAACAGGTAACTCTGGCATACAGTGATAAGGATTTTGATATCCTACTAAAAAAGTATAACTTTTTAGATATTTTGTTAATAATATATTCTGCATGATCATTGAGAGTTAATTTATTGTCAATCATAAAGCCTAGGTATTTAACTTTGTCTTCAAAATTTAATTCAGAGTCAAAAATTCTCAGCTTGAGTGAGTTTAAATTAAGCACCCTGTGTTTCGATGCAGTTATGATCATAGCATTGGACTTACTAATAATTAACTTTAATTTATTTGTGTTAAGGTATGATTCCATATTTTTTAATGATTCGTTCATCATGTCTTCTGCTGTTTTTACATTTTCATGTGTGACATATATAAGTGTATCATCCGCAAAAAGACTGAGACAGTGACAGCCATGCACATATTTAATATCATTAAGATATATAATGAACAATAGTGGTCCAAGGACACTACCTTGAGGTACTCCTATGTCATTTACAATTAAGTTTGATACTATATTACTGATCTTTGTTCTTTGACTTCTCCTACTTAGATAACTGTTGAACCAATACTGTTCCACTCACACCATAATATTCTAACTTTTTCAACAATATTTCCCTATCAATTGTTTCAAAAGCACGCTTGAAGTCTAGAAACACTGCTATTATATATTTATTAAGATCAATACATTTTTTCGATTGTGATATAATATACTGCAAAGCTGTCTCGCAGGAACGTTTTTCCCGGAAACCTGATTGACAGCCTTAAAACAATTCATTATCATTGAAATATGCTACCAACTGCTTATACACTGCGACTTCCAGAACTTTTTCTATTCTTGGACGAAAGTTGCAAGCTTCATTTGAATTAGTTACTTTTGGTACTGGTATGATTGAACTGACCTTTAGTACTTCTGGAAACACTCCTGTATGTAAAGATGTATTGACATAATTGAGTATAACATGGCCAAATACATCAAAAGTTTCTTTTAGAAAAGCACTGTTTACAATTTCTAATTTATCTACTTTATTCAGGGAATATATGATACTACGCAGTTCAGACAGGTTGATTGGTTTAAAGTTTGAGAGTTTACAATTAATAACTTGATACTTGTCTGGGGTCCACATTTCATTGGAAGTTATGCTACTTGCAGTGTCAGAAACACTTGATATAAAAAAATTATTAAAATTATTGGCTATCTCTAAGGAATTGGTACTGACCTGGACTTGATTGTTACTATCAAAAACAATCCTATCTAATGTATGGTTATCTTTTGGTTTTATGATCTGTTTCAAATATTTCCACATTGTTGTAGGGTTATTTTTATTTTCATCAATTTTACTTTCATAAAATCTTTTCTTTTTTTCTTTTAACATATTTACATATTTATTAGGATTAAGTTTATAATTATGCCACTTTTCTAATTTTTCATTTTGGTTACAAGTTTTGAAAACTAAATAGGCTTTGTCTCTTATCTTAGCTAACTGTTTTAATGTATTATCATAAAAAGGTATCTGTTTACATTTAATTGATATACTCTTTATAGAGGCAATTTTATCTACAATATTCCTACATTTACTCTGGATCTCCTCTATTATAATGTTGATATCAATAGTATTTAGATTCCAGTTCTCTGATAGAAGTTTTAGATTTATTGCTCTATAGATATCTGCACTTAGGTACCTAACATTTAAGCATTTTTTTGTTAGTTCATTATTACCACTGTTAAATAAATTAATTGATATTACTGAATGATCTGTTATTTTCGGGACATCATCAACATATGCTGTCACACTTTCGTAATTGGTAAGTACATAGTCAATCAAAGTTTTTGAATCTTTTGTTACTCTTGTGTGTTCTTTAATACATTGATCAACCCCAAATGAGTTTAATAGTTGCTTAATTTTCTTGGTATAAAAACCATTTGAATTATTATAGTCAACATTGAAATCACCTATTATAATACACTTCTTATTACAACAGTAGTACTCAAGAATGTCTTCAAACTTATCTAAAAATAAACTATGGCTAGAACTTGGAGAGTGGTACAAACCACCTATTAACCATTTTACATTATTCTTTTTAATTTCAATAAATTGAATCCAGTAATTTAACTCCTCGACATATGATTGCCTTTTTAAAAACTCCACATCCTCTCTAACATACATGACAATACCCCCCTTGTGCCTAGACTTACTATCACACCGTACCATGTTATACTTATTTATTAACAGTTCAGAATCTGCAATATCAACAGTAATCCTAGCTTCACTCAAAACAATTAGTACAGGGTTATATCTTACAATATCTACTATTACATCAGTTTTATGAGAAATTAAACTTTCAATATTAATATAAATAATATCTTCATTAAACAGTAATGATTCCTTTTTAACTTCTTTTTGTATATTAGGACTATTTAGTTTTTTCTTTCATTTCTTAATGCACCATGACCTGTTTTATCCACTATTGTTGGGATTGAATTTATATACCGAATCGTTTTTGAAGTGTCTCCATTATCTATAAGTTTTTGTAACTCACTTTTTATATGCTTATAATACTCATGCTGCCTCAGAGTTTGATCTGCAAATATTTTAACATTTTGCATTTTTTTTGAGTTTTGAAGCAAATGATATTTTGAGTGGCCTTGTTCTTCCATTTCCATACTTTCCTATTCTGTGCACCTTTATATTTGCATCTGATAATTTAACTGACTCTAGAATGTTTAGAACTGTTTCTTTCTCTTCAATCATTCTCTCCTTGCCTGTTGGCTTTGAGGATTCCTTTACATTCAGCATAATGATGTTCATTGACTTCATCTTCCGCTCTTCTAATTCAGCCATGATATGTTCCACAGGTTCACTTTGTTTTGTTTGATTACTATCATTTTCAAGTTTGGCAACTTGTTTTTGAAGTGTATCCATGTTACCAATTACTTTCATTACTTGTTCCTTCATTACCTTTACTTCATTTTTGATTTCCCTTACATCTTTGACCATAGCTGGTATTTTTTTAAATGCTTCCCTACGTTCGGGACAAAAAAATATTAGCGATCTACTTTTCAGTACCACCGCTCTAACTTCGGATGCACTGAGTTGCAAACAATCTTCTGATTGATGAAAACTTGTTAAGCAGCTATCGCATAGAACCATTTTTTGATCCTCTAATATTTTTGAGACACACGTACCACAAATTTTGGACATCCTTAACCTCACTTTTTTATTTTTTGGGTATTTTAAGAGTTTAAATTAAAATATTCTTGAAATAATTATCCCGCTCGCTACTACAATTTCTTCTTTTATTGATTGTAGCAGTCTTTTTTTATTTACACAATGGATGACTTCTAAATTACCAGATTTTGATAATTGATTGTTCAGCGTGAAATCGAGCATGCGTAGTTGTTCTACTAGCACCGTCGCTACCGTGGTTGCCTCTTGGTTGGGTATCGCATATGCCTCAGGCCATTTGCTGAAGTAATCCATTGCGACCAGAATGTATTTGTTTCCCCCTCTCAGACTCGGGAAACGGACCGGCGACATCAATGGCAATTCTCTCAAATGGGACGCCCACATTGTACTGCTGCATTCTGCCCTTGGTCCAGGTCTTCGGGCGCTTACTGGTTGCAGAGGTGGCACATTTGCGGCACCAAGCTCTGACGTCTTCGATGTAATTCACCGCTGACGAACTTTGTCTAGGGTTTTATTCATGCCCAGGTGGCCTCCAGTAATCCCAACATGTACTTCGGTCAGGATGGCTGGTACCTTTTTCTTCGGAACTATCAGTTGGGACTTGGTTTCTCGTCTATCAGCGCTTTCCCAAACTCGCTTGAGCATTCCATTGTCTACTCTTAGAGAGTGACAAAATTGGTTCGATGTCTGGATCAGCCATTTGGCCCTGGATGCACTGTTCCGTTCTCCAGTCTTCATTTTCCTGCACTCGGATTTGCCTGATGGAGATACCCGCTTGCTGTTCCGTCTTCAGACAATGTCCGCATTCTGCTCTACAGGGTCTTCTGGATAGTGCATCGCCATTATTGTGCAAACGGCCGGCACGGTGTTCCACCTTGAATTCGTATTGCTGTAGTTTTTCCATCCACCTGGCCAGTTGTCCTTCCGGTGTCTTCATGTCCAGCAGCCATTTGAGGGCGGCATGATCTGTCCGGATTAAGAAATTACGACCATAAAGGTAGTTGTGTAAATGGTCTACAGCCCTTATTATTGCCAGAAGTTCTTTTCTGGTGGCGTCGGTGTCTAAAATAAACTTGCCAGACTGTGTAGAATAGGCTAGGATTGGGCTCGAACATAATGCTGCCTTCAGTCGCGTTAATGATGTTTCGCAATCCTGATTCCAACGGAAGGTCTCTTTCTCAGTGGTCTGCCGATGTAGAGGCGCGGCAATGGTGGCAAATCCGGCAACAAATCGCCTGTAGTAGGAACAGAGGCCCATGAAACATCGTAGTTCATGCTTGTCTCTCCTTACTGGTCAATCACGGATCGCTTCTATCTTGTCCTCGTTGGTGCGGATTCCTGACTCGGGTTGAGTCTCAGGTTGGCGTTATTAATTCTGGAGAATACTTCGTCCAGGATCTTCAGATGGTCGTCGAATGTCTGACCCATGACTAGTATCTGGGCTATTTTTTCGTCTAGTCCCTCCGTAACCTGCTTGACTATTTTTTTGGTAGTTTCGTCCATTTTTTTCCATGCTACGGGTTTCCATAAATCAAATTATGATTTTAACTGCACTTAATCCTCCATTTCTGATCACCATATTTGTTATATAGTCCGTGGGTTCAATTTAAAATTATAAAACTAATATTCACTTTCACTTTTCTAAAACTTTTATTTACATCAAATTATACAGGACAGCTGATTCACAATAACATCACAATATACGCTAGTCGTCCCCTGTCTAATTTGCGATCGTGGGCTGCTTCCTTGTTAAAACCAGCATCGAAAATTCTCGTAAAATCAATCATCATTCCTACAGCTGCCGAGCCATTTCGAGAACATTTTTTATCTTAGAAGCGATCGGTGTCGTACTGAAATGAAACAGGGAAGGCTTTGGTAAAATTCGTAACAATATTAACATAAAATATAAAAAATTCTCATTTCCCGCTTTATTTCCGAAACCATACTACATAAAGTCTTCAAAATAAATAGGGGTACTGGGGCTCACTTGAAATTTATAAGAAAAATTAGTCGAAAACTCCAATATTAATTTTGGACACACATTATTAATTAAATGGAAAATAAAAATTAAATTTTCATGTAATATATCAAATAAAAGGCTCATTATGTGCATTACAAATATATCATATTTTTAAATTATTTATTTAAAAGATAATAACAGAAATATTAAACATCGACTTAATTCCCACTTTAGAAACTACACTATCCAAAATTTTGAAAAATATATTATATTAATATTTTTAAATAGTTTGTCTAAAAGATTTAATAATTTATTATTTAAAACTTGACCTATTTTCACCTTTATCTTCGAATCTACCTAGCCTAAAATTCAGATAGTAGAATATAAAAGGCTTCCGCGAATGTTACTTTTGGCGCCAAATTAGAAAATTAAATACATATTTTTATAAAAATCAAGCGAATCATGTAGCAGATAAAATAAAAAGTTTATGTGAGGAAAATAAAAGTGGATATTTTTTATAAATTTAAAATGCTTTCTTTATAAGATATTAGGGTAAATATAAGAAAATGCGCTCATTCCCTGCTTGTCTGAAACTGGAATATTAGAATCTTGAAGGTGGTACGGAACCCTTAGTATTCGAGTTCAACTCGCACTTGACCAAATTATTTACTCTTATAAAGCCCCTTCCACTTCCCGACCTCAGATCTCTGTAAATTATTTTTCCTTTTATTGTTGTTGTATCCTCTTCCTTTTCCAATGGGTTTCATCCTACATTTTTTTTTGTTTAAAAAATTATCGACCCTAGTCTAAAATTTGAATAATTACTCTCAATATATTGTCCCCATAGAGTTACGAAGACTATAATTATAATTCGTAATATCGGGAAGAAAAACAGTTTGCAACCCGTATTCTTTTAGCAAAATACGCGCTAATTGACAGCTGCTTGTCAGTTAAGAAGCTTTATAAACAAACTCGAGTTTGTCAATCTCTACATTTTTTTCTTATTATTTTTATTATGTTTGCCCATTTGTATAAAATTCATAGAAATTTATTGTATGCATGCAAGTCATTCTTTCCTCTGAGGATATGGCTCGAATGACATGAGGGGTTTAAATAAATATCAAGTTGAATGTGTTTTGAAGTTTTGTTTACTTTTCCTTTGTCATAATAATCTGTTCGTTGTAGTTGAATCAATACATATCACTTTTTTATCATATCATTAGTCGAATTTAGTTATCCATCTCCCGCTTGCTGATTATTTCCGGTTGAGTTATAGGGCAGGCACCGACCAGTACGGTGTTTAATAGAATTTTCCAAGAATTCGATAAGTTCTGGTTTCATTGCGCATCATAATATCCAAACAGGACACTCTATCAACTTCGAGGACAGTAGGACTATCGTATCTCTTAACGCCGTTAGGGCATCTACTATTCGCGAAGCTATAGAAATAGAGAAAAAACCGTCTGTCTAAACCGACGCGATGACAACTATAAATAAAAGAATCAGAGCAGACTCAAATTCAGTTCAGTTACCTGTGACTCTTGGGGAGTAGGCAGACTGAGGTCCCGAGTTCGATTTAAACTCTGAAACTCTTTTTCACTTTTGTCTCTTGATAATGGCTCCAAAGCAGGAGTCGAAACTTCGAGTATATAGTAAATTCAGACGCGGTTCTCACCCGGAACCTAGCCTCGTTCATAGTAGTGACCGCGGAAGCCTCTCAGAACATTTAATTCGCCTCTGCGGGGAGGATTTCTTTCAACTGACTAAAACATACAGCAAACTTCTCATTCGAATATCTTTGCTTTTTTGTGATCCTACTTTCCTTAAATATTGCAGAACCCACAACATCATTCCGAACACTTTCAAACTAAAACATCACACCTTTTCTAGTTACTCGAATAATTAGAAGCGAAAGCAGAAGGCTACGAGAATTATGCGAACCGACCTGAAGAGGGCGGATGTGACTCTGCCGAAATTAGCATCGAACCCGGCAGTTATTCACTACGCGGATGAATTCTCGGAAACCACTTAACACACACACACACACACACACACACACACACACATCTACATAAAGTCAATAAGATCCGACGAACAGCTAAGGGAGATCTACTTTTGTTATTCGCCAAGGCAGACGCTCAGGAGATGGAGCGCTATTGTAACGCCATCAAGAATAAGCTCCCAAGCGGGGCCACTGTACAATCTCGAATACCGCAAATCGAGGTTGAAATTAAAGACTTGGACGAGATCAGTACCAAGGAAGACGTAGTAAACCTGCTCAAAGATAATATCGACGGCCTGGCAGAGATCACTGAGGAGGCAGTGAAATCACTTCGACGGGCATATAGATCAACACAAACGGCAGTTGTTTGTCTCCCAGAGGTCCAGGCCAAGAAAGCCATCGCACTTGGAAAGCTGAAACTTGCGTGGGGCACAGTACGTGTTCGCGAGAGGATCAGCCTTCGACGGTGCTTCAAATGCTGGCACTTTGGGCACAACGCCCAGGCGTGCAGAGGCAAGACTGACCGAAGCAGTTGTTGTCACAGATGCGGAGGCGCTGGTCACAATGCCTCGGCTTGTCAACAACCTGCCAAGTGCTTACTCTGCAAAGAGAAAGATAGTAGGTCAGACTGCCGGCACGTTGCGGGTAGTTGGAAATGTCCGATCTACCAACAGGCGATGAGAGCAGCACAAGCCCGTAAATGAAAGTACTGCAACTCAACCTCAACCATTGCGAAGCAGCCCAAGACCTACTGGTACAGCGGGTGCGGGAATTGGATTGCGACGTAGCCATAATCTGCGAGCAGTACAAAAACTTCGACACCCTGTCCTGGGTAAATGACACAACGGACAGAGCAGCGATATGGGCTTGCGGTAAACTTCCGTTCCAACAACTCCCAAATACCCCCGAACCATGGCTTGTGAGAGCCAAAGTGGGAGGGGTCCACTTCTATAGCTGCTATGCATCTCCTAGTGCACAGCTCGAGGAGTTCGAGTTATTCTTGGACACCTTGGCGGAGGATGTACGGAAGCGTGAATCGGTCGCCATCGCAGGAGATTTCAACGCCTGGGCAATTGACTGGGGATGTCGGGAAACGAGCGCGAGAGGACGAGCTCTCCTTGAGACCATGTCTTCGCTCAACCTGGTACTCCTCAACACAGGAGCCGTAAGCACATATCGCAAAGGCACAGCCAGCTCCATTATCGACGTAACATTCGTTAGCAGCAACCTAATTAAAGGGGGCTGTGAGTGGCGGGTCGATGAGGAGTTTACTAATAGCGACCACCAAGCTATTATTTGGGAAATCTACACCACTCCCAAACGAAGATTGTGTGTCAGTCGTGCGAGGTCACAGCCAGTCGGCTGGAACAAAAATGCTTTCGATGCTGATTCATTCGCCTTGGTTATGGAGCAGGAACCATTGTCAATAGCAACAAGCGCAGAAGCCACTGCCAAAGAGGTAATGACAAGCGTTGTCAAGTCCTGCGATGCTTCCATGCCAAGGAGACGGCAGAACAACAGCCGCCCACCAGTTTACTGGTGGAACGACACGATCTCACAACACCGACGAGAGTGTCTCAAAGCACGAAGGCTGCATCAACGAGCACGGAGACGCGACAGGGTCACAACAGAAGAACTAAGGCTCGACTATGAGATCAAAAGACAACAACTACGAAGAGCCATTCTCTCAAGCAAGAGATCCTACTGGAAGGAGTTGTGTGACGAAGTTAATCAAGATCCATGGGGAAAACCGTATAAAATCGTGATGCATAAATTAAGGCCCCTCCCATGACATCAACGAACTGCCCCGAATCATTGCACCGCATTGTCACTCACTTGTTCCTGCAAAGCCTGAGCTACCCGCTAATCCTTCGTGGCAGGTGAGGGACGAAGATATACCATCAGTGACTATGAGTGAGCTGATGGGCGCGTGCAACCGGCTCCAAAACGGTAAGGCTCCCGGTCCAGATGGCATACCTAACATCGCGCTAAAATGCGCCATAGCCAATAGGCCTGACATGTTTCTACACATGTATGAGACCTGCCTAAAGCAGGGGGTTTTCCCGAGTAAGTGGAAAAAGCAGAGGCTTGTGCTCCTCCCTAAAGGGGGAAAGAAACCTCCCGACGAACCGTCATCATATCGTCCCCTCTGTATGTTGGACTCTGCGGGAAAACTCCTTGAAAGGATAATAGCAGATAGGCTGGAGCCCTACGTTGAGCCGAAACTTTCCACCAACCAATTCGGGTTCAGAAAGGGGAGATCAACCATCGATGCCGTGACACTCGTTACCAACATCGCCAGAGAGGCTATCTCGGGAAAGAGATGGAGAAGAGGTGGAAAAAAGTACTGTCTAATAGCCACCCTGGATATCAAGAACGCCTTTAACTCGGCCCGCTGGGACCGCATTTTGGAGGCTCTTGTCAGGATGGAAGTTCCGCAGTACTTGCGCAGAATGGTTTCAGCCTATTTCAAGGACCGCATCTTGTTGTACCAAACTGAAAATGGGCAAGTAGACTATAAGATCACAGGAGGTGTACCTCAGGGCTCTGTTCTTGGCCCCCTCTTATGGAACGTAATGTACAACGACCTGCTCCTGCTCGGTCTGCCTGAGGGCGTCAGGCTAGTGGCATTCGCCGATGATGTGGCATTGATCATAGTGCGCAAGCACATAGAGGAGATACAAACAACCTTCTCATTCGCTATAGCCACAATTCAGCATTGGATGCTCGCAGCGGACTTGAGTTTAGCAGAACAAAAGACCGAAACACTTCTTGTTAGCAGTCGAAAGGCAAGGGAAACCATCACCCTCAAAATAGGCGACTCCTACATACAGTCGCAGCCCTTCATCAGCTATTTGGGAGTGCTCCTGGACACACGGCTCAACTTCAAAGAGCACATAATCGCGGCCAGCAAGAAAGCAGCTGGGGTACAGGGGGCATTATCTAGAATAATGCCGAATGTCGGAGGCCCTAGACAGATAAGAAGACAGCTACTGGCAACAGTAACTACTTCTGTTTTGTTGTACGGGGCACCGGTATGGGAGAAATCGCTCGAGCTACCATCGTACCGCCGGAAAATGAAATCAGTCCAGCGGCTCTCAGCGATTCGAGTGGCATCATCCTACCGCACTGTGTCTTACGAGGCGGTGAGTGTGATTGCCTCTACCCTACCAATCGACATCCTGGCTGCAGAAAGGGGACGGCTTTATCGCAGAAAGTTAGAGAAAGACCAACCGACAGGAAACAGCGATGAAAGAGCCATGAGTCTAAGGCAATGGCAGGAGAGGTGGGACAGCTCTACTAAAGGAAGGTGGACATATCGATTGATACCTAACATCAGTCGTTGGGTCAACCGCCAGCATGGGGAGGTTGGGTTCTACATCACTCAACTCCTGACTGGACATGGATGCTTTCGAGCATACCTGCACAAGTTCAGGAGGGCAAACTCCCCAAACTGCCCACACTGTACGGACGTGATAGAGGACGCGGAACACGTGTTCTTCTCCTGCCCCCGGTTTCAGGATCAACGTGCTGAAGTAGAGAGGATTCTGGAGACTAATATCGTTCCAGAACAATTAGTAGAAGCCATGCTGAAGGGCCCCCAAGCCTGGAACTTGGTATCAGATTACGCGGAGACTATCCTCAAAGAACTCCGCAATACGTTCGAGGAGTAGGCTTTAGAGACCTTTAATGTGAGAGCAGTAAACATCTGCAATGAACCACCCTTGCGAAGTAGTATTGACTAAGAGTGCCGCAGGGGACCATGGTTGTAGGAGAAAGAGGTTAGGGTTTTAGCGGGTATACGGTATACTGGTTTCAATGCAACGATTTACTCTTGCTTTGAAGTCATTACATCGGGAGTCCCGCACGACGGCCAGCACGTGCTAGCTAAGTACGGAATGTATTTCCCCCCTCTTCGGATAAAAAAAAAAAAAAAAAAAAAAAAAAAAAAAAAAAAAAAAACACATCTACATCACTCAACTCCTGACTGGACATGGATGCTTTCGAGCATACCTGCACAGGTTCAGGAGGGCAAACTCCCCAAACTGCCCACACTGTACGGACGTGATAGAGGACGCGGAACACGTGTTCTTCTCCTGCCCCCGGTTTCAGGATCAACGTGCTGAAGTGGAGAGGATTCTGGAGACTAATATCGTTCCAGAACAATTAGTAGAAGCCATGCTGAAGGGCCCCAAGCCTGGAACTTGGTATCAGATACGCGGAGACTATCCTCAAAGAACTCCGCAATACGGTTCGAGGAGGAGTAGGCTTTAGAGGCTTTCAATGTAAGAGCAGTAAACATCTGCAATGAACCACCCTTGCGAAGTAGTATTGACTAAGAGTGCCGCAGGGGACCATGGTTGTAGGAGAAAGAGGTTAGGGTTTTAGGCGGGTATACGGTATACTGGTTTCAATGCAACGATTTACTCTTGCTTTGAAGTCATTGTATCGGGAGTCCCGCACGACGGCCAGCACGTGCTAGCTAAGTACGGAATGTATTTCCCCCCTCTTCGGATAAAAAAAAAAAAAAAAAAAAAAAAAAAAAAAAAAACACACCCGGGGTGGTTGCTGGTCCACCACCGGGCGCCTCCCCAGGTGGCGGATAGGGGACGCTCTCCAGTAATGGGGAGTACTGAGGACTTCCTCAGGGCGGACCAAAATCAGATAGGGAAGGAACCCCGAAAATAAACCATTCATGGATAGGGTGATAAGGTCAACTTAATACCCCAGGTGGGTACCTCTGCAGAGGATAATCCCACCACCGGTTCCGATCGAGTGAAAGCCTCGGTGGCCGGTGCACGCTCCACGGATTCTGGGGGGAGCGAATTATCACTGGTTCCGTCACATGGTGACAAGAAGAATAAGAACACTGCTAATGGTACAACATCGACCATTAAAACTAGAGCTGGCAGCAAGACACTATTCAGCCAAGTCCTCCAAAAGGCGGATAGTGCAGTTGACGCCTCCCAAAGGGCCACAACTGAGAATGGCGCTCCAAACAAATTAGGAGCAAAGATCGATGAGCTCTTGAAGTTCATTGGGCCTAGGCACAATGTACATCATGAGATCAAGAAACTGGCACACGCCATTAAGTCAGAATATGACAAATATCAGACGTCAACGACGCGGCCACCTCCTGTAGCGAAACCTGCTACAACACAGACATCGCCAGTAAAGGTGTCAAACACTCAGACACAAGGTGAAAAGAAAAGCAAAAGGAGGTCCCAAAAGCGGCTGCCTCAAAAGCAGCCAACTCAAAACCGACTGCATCAACACCGGCGGCCCCAAAGCAGGCGGCTTCAATAAAAGTAGCCTCAGTAGCAAGGACCTCGCCACCGAAGGCCTCGCCTTCAGTAGCCCCATCAAGTAAGGCACCACTAGTTAAAACTCTTAAACCGGTGCTACCTAGCAAGCTAAAGCCCGGTAAAGAAGGTTGCCAGAACATCGGGCAAACCACCCAGGCAACAACAAGTAGGGTGGTCAATTCAGAAGCGGAGAGAAACAATGTATTAAAACCCAAGTTTCAAACCGCAGACCAAAAAAAACCTTCAAACCTGTCGACTGACTGGCAAGTGGTAAAGAGGAAAAAAGGCCCGAGGACCAATAAGCAAAAACCAGCCCAACATTGTACGCTGCTTATAAAGAAAGGCGAGAAGAGCTCCCATGCAGATATCTTGCGAGGTATCAAGAATGATCCCACCTTGCAGGATATAGGCAAAAAAAGTCAATAAGATCCGACGAACAGCTAAGGGAGATCTACTTTTGTTATTCGCCAAGGCAGACGCTCAGGAGATGGAGCGCTATTGTAACGCCATCAAGAATAAGCTCCCAAGCGGGGCCACTGTACAATCTCGAATACCCCAAATCGAGATTGAAATTAAAGACCTGGACGAGATCAGTACCAAGGAAGAGGTAGTAAACCTGCTCAAAGATAATATCGACGGCCTGGCAGAGATCACTGAGGAGGCAGTGAAATCACTTCGACGGGCATATAGATCAACACAAACGGCAGTTGTTTGTCTCCCAGAGGTCCAGGCCAAGAAAGCCATCGCACTTGGAAAGCTGAAACTTGCGTGGGGCACAGTACGTGTTCGCGAGAGGATCAGCCTTCGACGGTGCTTCAAATGCTGGCACTTTGGGCACAACGCCCAGGCGTGCAGAGGCAAGACTGACCGAAGCAGTTGTTGTCACAGATGCGGAGGCGCTGGTCACAATGCCTCGGCTTGTCAACAACCTGCCAAGTGCTTACTCTGCAAAGAGAAAGATAGTAGGTCAGACTGCCGGCACGTTGCGGGTAGTTGGAAATGTCCGATCTACCAACAGGCGATGAGAGCAGCACAAGCCCGTAAATGAAAGTACTGCAACTCAACCTCAACCATTGCGAAGCAGCCCAAGACCTACTGGTACAGCGGGTGCGGGAATTGGATTGCGACGTAGCCATAATCTGCGAGCAGTACAAAAACTTCGACACCCTGTCCTGGGTAAATGACACAACGGACAGAGCAGCGATATGGGCTTGCGGTAAACTTCCGTTCCAACAACTCCCAAATACCCCCGAACCATGGCTTGTGAGAGCCAAAGTGGGAGGGGTCCACTTCTATAGCTGCTATGCACCTCCTAGTGCACAGCTCGAGGAGTTCGAGTTATTCTTGGACACCTTGGCGGAGGATGTACGGAAGCGTGAATCGGTCGCCATCGCAGGAGATTTCAACGCCTGGCCTGGGGGACGAGCTCTCCTTGAGACCATGTCTTCGCTCAACCTGGTACTCCTCAACACAGGAGCCGTAAGCACATATCGCAAAGGCACAGCCAGCTCCATTATCGACGTAACATTCGTTAGCAGCAACCTAATTAAAGGGGGCTGTGAGTGGCGGGTCGATGAGGAGTTTACTAATAGCGACCACCAAGCTATTATTTGGGAAATCAACACCACTCCCAAACGAAGATTGTGTGTCAGTCGTGCGAGGGTCACAGCCAGTCGGCTGGAACAAAATGCTTTCGATGCTGATTCATTCGCCTTGGTTATGGAGCAGGAACCATTGTCAATAGCAACAAGCGCAGAAGCCACTGCCAAGAGGTAATGACAAGCGTTGTCAAGTCTGCGATGCTTCCATGCCAAGGAGACGGCAGAACAACAGCCGCCCACCAGTTTACTGGTGGAACGACACGATCTCACAACACCGACGAGAGTGTCTCAAAGCACGAAGGCTGCATCAACGAGCACGGAGACGCGGACAGGGTCACAACAGAAGAACTAAGGCTCGACTATGAGATCAAAAGACAACAACTACGAAGAGCCATTCTCTCAAGCAAGAGATCCTACTGGAAGGAGTTGTGTGACGAAGTTAATCAAGATCCATGGGGAAAACCGTATAAAATCGTGATGCATAAAATTAAGGCCCCTCCCATGACATCAACGAACTGCCCCGAATCATTGCACCGCATTGTCACTCACTTGTTTCCTGCAAGCCTGAGCTACCCGCTAATCCTTCGTGGCAGGTGAGGGACGAAGATATACCATCAGTGACTATGAGTGAGCTGATGGCGCGTGTGCAACGGCTCCAAAACGGTAAGGCCCGGTCCAGATGGCATACCTAACATCGCGCTAAAATGCGCCATAGCCAATAGGCCTGACATGTTTCTACACATGTATGAGACCTGCCTAAAGCAGGGGGTTTTCCCGACTAAGTGGAAAAAGCAGAGGCTTGTGCTCCTCCCTAAAGGGGGAAAGAAACCTCCCGACGAACCGTCATCATATCGTCCCTCTGTATGTTGGACTCTGCGGGAAAACTCCTTGAAAGAATAATAGCAGATAGGCTGGAGCCCTACGTTGAGCCAAAACTTTCCACCAACCAATTCGGGTTCAGAAAGGGGAGATCAACCATCGATGCCGTGACACTCGTTACCAACATCGCCAGAGAGGCTATCTCGGGAAAGAGATGGAGAAGAGGTGGAAAAAAGTACTGTCTAATAGCCACCCTGGATATCAAGAATGCCTTTAACTCGGCCGCTGGGACCGCATTTTGGAGGCTCTTGCCAGGATGGAAGTTCCGCAGTACTTGCGCAGAATGGTTTCATCTATTTCAAGGACCGCATCTTGTTGTACAAACTGAAAATGGGCAGAGTAGACTAAAGATCACAGGAGGTGTACCTCAGGGCTCTGTTCTTGGCCCCCTCTTATGGAACGTAATGTACAACGACCTGCTCCTGCTCGGTCTGCCTGAGGGCGTCAGGCTAGTGGCATTCGCCGATGATGTGGCATTGATCATAGTGCGCAAGCACATAGAGGAGATACAAACAACCTTCTCATTCGCTATAGCCACAATTCAGCATTGGATGCTCGCAGCGGACTTGAGTTTAGCAGAACAAAAGACCGAAACACTTCTTGTTAGCAGTCGAAAGGCAAGGGAAACCATCACCCTCAAAATAGGCGACTCCTACATACAGTCGCAGCCCTTCATCAGCTATTTGGGGGTGCTCCTGGACACACGGCTCAACTTCAAAGAGCACATAATCGCGGCCAGCAAGAAAGCAGCTGGGGTGTACAGGGGGCATTATCTAGAATAATGCCGAATGTCGGAGGCCCTAGACAGATAAGAAGACAGCTACTGGCAACAGTAACTACTTCTGTTTTGTTGTACGGGCACCGGTATGGGAGAAATCGCTCGAGCTACCATCGTACCGCCGGAAAATGAAATCAGTCCAGCGGCTCTCAGCGATTCGAGTGGCATCATCCTACCGCACTGTGTCTTACGAGGCGGTGAGTGTGATTGCCTCTACCCTACCAATCGACATCCTGGCTGCAGAAAGGGGACGGCTTTTATCGCAGAAAGTTAGGGAAAGACCAACCGACAGGAAACAGCGATGAAAGAGCCATGAGTCTAGGGCAATGGCAGGAGAGGTGGGCAGCTCTACTAAAGGAAGGTGGACATATCGATTGATACCTAACATCAGTCGTTGGGTCAACCGCCAGCATGGGGAGGTTGGGTTCTACATCACTCAAATCCTGACTGGACATGGATGCTTTCGAGCATACCTGTACAGGTTCAGGAGGGCAAACTCCCCAAACTGCCCACACTGTACGGACGTGATAGAGGACGCGGAACACGTGTTCTCTTCTGCCCCGGTTCAGGATCAACGTGCTGAAGTGGAGAGGATTCTGGAGACTAATATCGTCCCAGAACAATTAGTAGAAGCCATGCTGAAGGGCCCCCAAGCCTGGAACTTGGTATCAGATTACGCGGAGACTATCCTCAAAGAACTCCGCAATACGCTTCGAGGAGTAGGCTTTAGAGGCTTCAATGTAAGAGCAGTAAACCATCT